>CANTUR010000910.1:0-392217 GCA_947683625.1 Mallotus nudiflorus
GTCACCTATGATAAAGTCTTGAGGATGTGCTTTCTTAAATTGCCAATCATTTAGAAGTTCATCTTTCAAGGTAGGTTGTGATATCTCCTCATTTTCCTCCTTGTTTGGACCTTTAAGTTCTAAAGGCTTACTAGCATTCTCTTCTTGTGTTTTCATAATTTCATTTTCACCTATAAAATCATCAATACTATAAACATCCTTTCTAGGATCAAGTGAGTTTGATTCATCAAATACAACATGTATTGACTCTTCAACTACTAGAGTTCTCTTATTAAAAACCTTATATGCTTTGCCAGAGATGGAATAGCCTAGGAAAATTCCTTCATCGGCTTTGGAATTAAATTTTCCAAGATTATCTTTGATGTTCAATATAAAGCATTTGCATCCAAATACTCTTAGATATGAGATTTTAGGTTTTATATTGTTGCATAGCTTATAAGATGTTTTATTTAAAATTGGTCTTTTGAAAACTCAGTTTGAAATACAACAAGATGTGTTAACGGCTTCCACCCAAAAGTATAGAGGCAAATTATACTCATGAAGCATTGTTCTAGCCATTTCCACAAGAGTTCTATTTTTCCTTTCAACTACCCCATTTTGTTGAAGAGTTCTAGGAGATGAAAACGTATGTGAAATACCATGTTCATTACAAAAGGTTTTAAAAAATTCATTTTCAAACTCGATTCCATGATCACTTCTAATGGAAGAGATACAAAAACCTTTTTCTTTTTGAACTCTTTTAGCAAAATTTTCAAACTCTTTAAAAGCATAATTCTTATAAGCAAGAAAATACACCCAAATAAATCTACAGTAATTATCAACCAATACATATACCTAGTACATTCTACTGAGACTAGTAACTCTAGTTAGGCCAAACAAATCCATATGTATAAGTTTAAGTGGTCTAAAAGTGGACACTACATTTTTTTTCTTAAATGTGGACTTAGATTTTTTTTCTTTTTGACAAGCATCACAAGGTTTATCCTTAGTGAATTCAAGTTTAGGTAAACCAATCACAAGTTCATGTTTACAAAAATCGTTCAAAAGCTCAAAATTTGCATGTCCTAACCTTCTATGCCATGTCCATGTGTCATAGGCAATTGACATTAAGCATTTTATATCTTTGTTATCAATCTTATTCAAATTAATAACATAAACGTTATCTACTCTTTCACCACTAAAAATTACTTTGTCTTCATCAAGACTACTAACAAAGCAATTTCTAGGATAGAAAGTCACCTTATTTACCATGTCACATAATTGACTTATACTTAGCAAATTATGTTTAATACCATCAATAAATAACATATGATGTATAGCTAAGGATTGAGGATTATCTATTTCTCCAATGGCAATACTTTTTCCCTTTGTATTGTCTTTGAATGTAATATGCCCTCCATCCTTAGCATAAAGTTTGTTGAATTTCTCCTTATCTCTCGTCATGTGCCTTGAACATCCACTATCGAGATACCACTTGCTTTTTGTTATTGTGGATTTTAAGCACACCTACATAAACCATTTTAAATGTTCTTTTAAACCCAAACCTTTTTTGGTCTAGGTTAGTTAGTTTCAAGATAATCTAAAGGAAACAAATTCATGTGTAGTTTTCTATAGAAGCACACATTATTGGTATGTCCTTTGATCATGTAATATGAACATACAACATTTTCAAATTTGTTTCTTCTAAGATGATATGCTTTCCTAGTGTATGCAACATGCCTTTGGTATTGTGTGTTTCTCCTATTGTTTTGTGACATTGTGTGAGACATACATTGGCAATGGGGATGAATATTTCGATAAATTTTTGCACCATGTTTATATGCATTGTGTTGTGCAACATGCTTATTATAATTGTGTCTAGTGTACATATAAGCATGCTTGGGTTGAGGTGCTCTAGTTTGAGCCTTACCTCTTTGTGTTAATAAAGGGTTAATCTTATGAGACTTTGCCTTGCTATTTAACAAATGAGATCTTTTAGCTTTGAAAGCTTGAATCTCATTTAAGGTTGAAGGAGTAGAATCATGTAAAGCTTTAACAAAATTAATATGTGATGAAGATGATGAAGACATTCCATTTTTATATCCAATTCCATGGGTATCTCCATGAAATTTTTGAGAGTTAAGAAGACTATCTAAAGTTTCTTTTCCTTTCTTAAATTTAGCAATGAAATTCTTTAATTCTAATTCCTCCTTAGAAAGCTTATGATTTTCATCATTTGCTTTCTTAAGTTGATTTCCAAAGAATTAGAATATTTAGCATTACTAATAAGTTTTTCATTTGATGCAACAAGTTTAGCAAAATCAATTTTTAAACATTCAAAATCCTTATTTAAGCCAACTAACTCATGTTTATATTATTTCTTCATAGATAACAAACTTTTTCATTTAACAAGTAATTTTCTCACAATAGAGCTCTCATCATCATCACAATATTCATCATAATCATCAAAGGAAGAATAAGAAGTGGATGGTACCTCATTTTCATTTTTGATGCCCATGAAGTAAAAATTGGTTACTTCTTGTTGTTTCTTTTCCTCTTTGAATTCGGAGGAATCATCCTAGGTAGCTTTGAATGCCTTTTTCTTATCTTTTGCTCCCTTACTCTTGAATTTGAGTTTGAGACATTCACTTTTAATGTGTCCCGGTTTCTTGCATTCATAACAATTAATCTCTTTTATTTTCTTTCTCCCATCTCCTTCGAACTTCTTGTTGAAGTCCCTTGTTCTTGAGAAGTTTTTCTTTTTTAAGAACTTATTGAAGTTCCTAATGAGCATGGCAATGTCACCATCTTCATCACTAGAATCTTTGATGCTTTCCTTTTTATTATCTTCTTAAAGAGCTTTTAGAGTAATGCTCTTTTTCTTTTCTTCTTTCTCTTCTTATTCTTTACCTTTTTGCTTGACGGTGAGCTTATATGTTAAGAACTTACTAATGAGCACATCAGTTGATAGAGTAAAGAGGTCTTGAACTTCCTCAATTGAGGTAACATGAGATTCCCAATCCTTCTTCGGTAAGATTCTTAGAATCTTATTGTTTACCTCTTCCTTGGAAAAATATTTTTCAAGTTTCTTGAGGTTTGTGAGGAGAGCATTGAGATATTTTTCTATCTCCATAATTGATTCTTGAGGCTTCATTTTGAAGAGTTCATATTCATACATATGAAGTTAAACCTTCTTGCTTCTTACTTGAATGTTGCATTCATAATGGTTTTCTAAGGTCTCTCACATTTATTTAACCGAAATGTAATGTTGAAGCTTTCGTCCTTCTTCTCTTGTCATGGAGGAGACTAGAGTAATCATAACCTTTTTATTTTTATGATTTTCTTCCTTTTGATCAATACTCCATTGGCTTCTTGCATGAGTAGTTACCACATCATCAATTGTAGTTGTAGGTGGTTCCTAACCTCTTAGAACAATATCCCAATGTTTGATGGAATCACAATCAACATATAATTTCATTTTGAATTTTCAATGTGGATAGTCACTACCATTAAAGAATGGTCTAAGAAAAGAGATGTTTTCTGATTCACTCCCCATGATCTTGTATTCTAGCAATGAAGTACTTAGAATTCAAGCTCTGATACCAAATGAAAGAGTCATAGAGGGGGGGGGGCTGAATAGGACTATCAAAAAAATAGGAAATTAAAGGAATTCTTTACAAGAATTGAGTAAGAGTTAAGAAGGAAGAATGGAGAACATAAATATTTAAGGAGTTCAGATTCAACAATAATCCTACGTCTCCACCTAACTTATCCCCAAGTTAGGATTTTTAATAACCCATAATCTTATTCATAAGATTGAGAATACACAAGAGTTTTATGGCTCACTCTTACAACCTTACAACTTAAGTTTTCAAGTCTCACTCAAAAACCAAATCCCAAGTGTTTTAATGGACAACAATTAAACCAATTCCTTTAGAAATAAATCTCACTTCCCTTTTAATCTATCCCAAGATTTAAGATGAAGAGAAATTCTATTTTTAACACACAACTGACTCTCATAAGAGTTTATATAACAAAATTACTTAAGAGAATTTTTAGAGCTCAATTGAATGCTTAAGAGATAATGAATAATAAACAAGTTTTTTAAACTTTTAATTGAATTCTAAGGAGTTTTTATATAGACAAACACTCAAAAATATAGTTTTTGGATGTATCAAACATGTCTCCAATGTCTATATTTGATTTTGAATCAATCTTGGACTTAAAGCTGTCTAAATGATACTCACAAGTGAATATTGCTTGTGAGGGTCATGCCTTGGCTCGTGAGGGGCAAGAATATATCTGTTGGATTCAAATATTTCCATTAAAAACTGACAGTACTTCCCTCATGAGCAGCTTATGAGAAAAAGTGCTCATGACTCTGGTTTATGAGCATCACTGCCCCTTTCCTTAATAAGAACACCAAAAAAGAGGATAGCTCGTGACCTTGCCTCATGAAATGCTCATGAATGGGACTAAATAAAACCAATTTAGCTAAAATTTTCTTTATAAAAGTTATAGATAGTTGTCTTAGCTTTTCATAAAACTTTGAATCACCTTAATTGGACATCTGTAGCTTAAGATATTGTTGAACTACCAAGAATTATGCAAACTGAAATACAAGCTGCATATGTTGATTTCGACTGAAGATTTTCATACCTAAATGAATTTGGATTTTGACAAGAAATCTCAATTTGGAAAGATTAAAATTTATAATTTAAAAGTGAAGAAGATAAATTTCTCATTGTAGAGCTCTAAAGATATCAAAAGTCTTCTTGAATCTTAGAGGTTCAATTAGCTCAAAAAATCACTATTCATCCAAAAATGTATATGCTTGGTATATGTTTGGTATATAATTCCCTACACACTTATTTGAAATCATTAGTATTAAAATTTTTTTTAAAGTCCAAAATTAAGAGTTCGGTCATGCAAATGGTCAATTTATTGGTTTAGTACTTTGACTTTAAAATCACCATCAATTTCTACATAACTATTTTGTATTTTGACACAATCTTACATTATCATTAACCGAATGATAAAATAGGTTGTTGTTGGGTATAAAATGAGTTATGTGAGGAATGTGAGTGATTAAGAAGGAATTTGTCCCTCATTTAATATGAGTAAGATATCTATGGGCCCCTTGATAAGATAGACTGAGGAAAATGCATGGCCATACTAAAGTAAATTGATAAAGAGTTATCTTTCTTAGTCTACTTAGAATCAAGAATTTATATGATTGAATTCTATAAAGATGACATAATCTATGCCTTATATTCAATCAAGATATCATATGACAAAGGGACTAGAATATTCACTGTATATTAGGTTATGTCAGATTATTGACTTCACATGACTTGGGTAGTCATAATGTCTTGCTAGAGGCCACTTATGACTTGTAGGCCTAAATAGAGATTTAAGGCTCACTGCCAACGTCATATGAATCTACAAGGTCACACACTTTGAATAAGCCTAAAACGAATATGGGTTTAAGAAGCACAAATAAGCTCTGTGGAAATAAATAAATAAAATATTTATTTATTTATTTAAGGTAAAGGTTATCTTAAATAAATAGAATATTATTTTTGATTTAATTTTAAATAAAATCAGAATAAGAATAAATGAGAAATTACCAAAAGGTTGTTTGGCAAGTGAAACCCTAATTTAAATGTCTATAAATATGTAATATTCTCTAGGGTTTTATAAATTCTCATTATTCTGCCACTAAATTTATTTTCTCTCTTTTAGAAAACAAATACAAAGTTCTTTTTAATTCTTGATTTGTAATAAATTAAAAGAGTCATTTTCAAAATCAAGGGCTATTCGTGTGGACACTTATGGAGGATGGATTCTTTTAGAAACATCTCAAATATGAACTGTTAAATTAAAGCTTGAGATAGGGTGTCACCGGAGTGAACCTCCTCTCTTCCTTTCAAATTTCTTGCCTCTTCTGCATTTATGGTAAGAAAATGAAAACCCTAGATTTAATCAATTAATCGAATTACTTGGATCCGAGTTCTGGTTTATGATTCAAATTTTATTTTTTCGCTGCGTATTGAATCATGAAACCCAACAGTTACATACTTATATTATTCACACATGGGTATATGACATATGGTGGCTCTAGTCAATTAAATGTAAGGATGAGTGTTCGACCAAGATGGAATTCATTACCTAGAGTGAACCGGGATAAGATCCTATGCTATCTAAGTCTTTTATTAATGAAAAAGTTCCTAGCTAGGACAAACATAATAGTCTAAAAGAGTTTCAACGCTAGAAAGAGTTTCTTGTAGTTTTTGTATTTTAATCATGAGATAGAACTTGAGATGAGGTCATATGATATAGTTATTAGAGTTTGACTAATCTTTGACTCTAGGCTATATCGGGATCTTCTAATGAAGGGATTTTAATGCAAGGTAATTATGACCAAAAGGGTTTGTGTGAATTAATAAAAATATTCATTTCTAATTAGGTAGTTGTGATATCAATGCTAGAGGTCACTCATAACTTATAAGAACTAAATGTGAATAATTGAGATTTTCATATCTAGACTTGAAAAGAGTTTCAAATAATATCAAGTATTGATATTATCTTCTCATTACCAAATAGACATGGACTTAGTAAGTCACACCTCAAAGGTTTTACCAGATCTCTATTTATGTTAATCTAATTACTAATTAAAGAGTTTAATCAATTAATTAAGATTAGTGAAATAGGATTTTTGCTTAAAGCAATGATTTTAGCATATCATGAAATATAATTTCAATAAAAGTTTTAATTCTTAATTTATGCTTAATTGATATGAGATATTAATTGAGATATTAAATTAATAATGGTTATATATTGTTTTTTATTTACTTGGATTAATGGCCCAAGTATTATGAGCCTAGGCCCAAAAAAGTTTTGGACTAAAGATTAAACCAAATAATAGACAAAGCCCATTTACCTTATTTAAGTCCACTTATTTAATGGAATGGGCTTTGGGTCAAGAGTTAGTCCAATGCTTTAGCCCAAATCCATTAAGTGATATATTCGATTTTTTAAATCAAATATTAATTAAGATATTAATTGACATGTGTAAGTCCTAGGTGATGTAAAGAAAGTCTATAATAGTAATCTCTACATCCTCCAAGTTTGGACTATAGTGACTTATTGGTTTGTTAATTAATCATGACAAGTGGGTTAAGGGTTATGTCATCTATCTTTACTTTAATTATTTAACCAATTATATCTAAAGGAAAAAAGGAAGATATTAATGGTTATTTGGTAGGGAAAATCTTAGAGAATCATAAGGAAAAGAAAAAGAAACACAACATATACTAAGAAAAACCTAGAGCTCTTGTAATGATTGATTAGTGGAAGCTTAAGAGGTCAATAGAGAGAGGGCTCTTGCTACTACTTAATTAAGATAAGAAGGAGATTGTTAAAGCTTGGTGTTTCAAGCTAGAGGTCTCATAATTGGGAGACTTGAAGAGTTGATTTGTCATAACCCAAAACAGGGGCCATGACCGGCGCCAGGGAATGGGAATTCTTTCGAATCCGGAACCCGTAGCAAGCCTAAAAATAAAATAAAACATGCAATAATAATAATAACAATATCAAATGCAGCGGAAATGAAAATCATAAATATTACAATAGTATTTTCACCAACTGGATTTAAATTAAATCTCATCTCATATATATAAATCTTTTAATATAAATCTAGTTCACATAATATAATATCTCACATAAATAAAATACATAAAATCCCACAATTTAATTTACCGCTACTGCAGTGTCTAGATTATAAAAATAAGACTCAAGTAAGCAGTTTACACAAAGAAGCCGGGGCGGAAGAAATTCGACGTACAGGCCTGCTACTGAGGTCTGAAGATGTTGACTCTCCTGAAAAATTGTCAACGGAGGGGGAGTCAGACCTCACTGAGTGAATTACTATAATATATATACATGCATACTAAATGACAATGCATACAGTCAACAATATATATATAATATGTATGTATACAAGCAATTACATATAGATGCAATAAAATCATTTTATATATTTCATTGAAAATCATCTTTTATGAAGGATCAAATAGAACCCTATGATATCGAAACCTCAATCAGTGTTAGACAACACTCTAGCCATACAGGCTCACTTAATCCAAAATTTCCACTTAATCCATTTAGACAGTAGATTGGTCCCGAGACACTAAGTCAACTGAGCTCCAGCAGTCTGACTGCCAGTGTGATTGGTCCCAAGACACTTGGTCAACCGAGCTCCAGCAATCACACCTCCAAACTATATCTCACATATCAAATAATCATATTCAATCAATATCCATAAATAGGTTAGTAATATAGCCTAAATACTATAGGCGTACCTGTAAGTACTCGGTCCTAGTGCTGCCCAGTAGATAGCACGTTCTATCGATATCCTTCATTAATGAATATAAAACATTCATTCATAAATAAATGATGCATGAATTTAAATAAAATAACAATATAAACCATATATATACTGGAAATATACCAAAAGTAAACCAGGTATATTTCGAGTATATATATGTCAAATGAATCCAATTAAATCATAAATTAAGCTAGAAATATATTTAAAAACATTTTAAATATAATTTATTAACAAAACATGCATATAATTTAATATAAACCAAAAATATACTTAAATACAAATCACATTATCTATGCATTTTAATCAAAATAAAACATATATTTCTAAATCATGCATCCTAAAGCATATATATATAGTATAGTAACTCACAAATTAGTGCGCTCCACGAGATGGGTCCGACGGGCATGGTCCACTAGGCCTCGGTCTCGGCGCAACTAAACAAACAATAACGACAAAAATCAGAATAACCCTAACAGAAATCCTAGAATTTGATCTAGAATATTTAACACAGAATTGAGATTAGGGTTCGACTGGACATCACGTTTTGCGAGAATTCTATCAAAAATTCGGCAGAACCTCCCCTGTAAAATGGAAATCTCTCTACTCAAAGAGTAGAGCCGACCCTGCAAAGAAACACATTTTGAAAAACAAGCTTAACACTCAACCACAACCCCTCGGTCGGACTCCAAATTATAGTCTATCGATCGGGGTCCACAAACACAGAATAATTCTAAAAATATCAAAAATACCATTAAATCACAGAAATACCTTTTATACGTAGAAATTACGTAATTAACCTTAAAACACTGTAAAAACTAATAAAAACTCATTTTATTAGAAAAATCGTATATTATATATATAATTGAAAATAATTCACGAAAAATAGTTTTAATTAGTTAAAAATACTAAATAATTTTTAGAAATCATTTTTATACCTTAAATAACTATTAAAACCAATTAAATTACATTTTTAGTCAATTTTGTGTAAAATTACTAAAATACCCCTATATATATAAATATACTATAATTACTTCAAAAATTCACCAAAAATAGTAAAATTATCCAAAATTAATTTTATCAACATATTTATCAATAATTAAACTCAATTATCCAATTAAATTCAATTAAAAACATAATTAACCCTAATTTCCCAAAATTACATAAACTTAAATAATTCAAAATAAATACTCAGAAATTCATAAAAATTCCAAATAAATTCCTATAATTCATTTAAATACCTAATTTAACCATAAAACACAATTTCATAATTTAATTAATTAATTTCCGAAAATTAGAAAATAATATTAAAATATTCAAAAATACCCAAAAATCCAAATAATCTCCAAAAATTCCACAAAAATTCATACATGTATATTAAGCTACTAGGATCAACATTTGTGAAGGGAGTTTTCATGAATCAATCAATTCGAAGCTTAAAAAAATCAAAAACCCTAATATGGCCGAATTCAAAAATTCTAAACCTAAGCAAATCAAGACCATTTCAGCTTAAACCAAAGCTAGAATCACACTCATCGGAGCTCAATGAGAAGAAAGAGACTGGCGGTGTCGAAAATGGTGACCGTAATCGTGGTCGACGGTGAAGAGAGGAAGTTTCGGCCAAATGGGGAAAATGGGAGCTAACCGGCGCCGGGGAAGGAGTTTGGGGTGGCGGAGCAGCTGGCTGGGGAAGGCGGAGCTGCTGGCGGCACACCGACGGTAGGGGAACGGCAGTTGCAGCGGTGGTGGGTGATCGGGCACAGGAAGGAAGAAGAGAAGGGAAGAAGAAAGGAAAAGAAAAGAAAAGAAAAAGAAAAGAAAAAGAAAAAGAAAGGAAAAAAAAAAAAGAAAAAAAATAATAAAAAAATAATTTTAATAAAATATTTGAAAAAAAATCACATCCACACACTTAATATTTAATATTTTAAAATTTAATATTATTTAAAAATAATTAAATAACAATAAAATAATTAATTAATTAGTAAAATATTAGGGTAATATATTAAACCCTAATTAAATAAATAGTTATACACATAGGCTTTATTTAGTAATTTAAAAATACGTATGAGTTCATGCAAGTCCGGAAATATATTTAATATAATTAATAATAAATTATTTACGTGAAAATTTTCTCGAAAATAAAAGTCTTGGGAAAATTTTACGTAAAGCACTGTAAATAAGACACAATAATTAAAATAGATTTTAAATACTTATCAACCTCATAAAAATATCGTAATATATATACAAAAATTATTAACACTGCATATCCCGGTACAGTGTTAAAATGTTTAAAAATACGGGATATTACATGATTCAAGAGTTGAATCAAAGGAGCCAACTATTTTAGTAGATTAATTGTGGTTTACACCAACCTTAGGAATTAGTAAGTTTTCTTGAAACTTAGAATTCCTAGATTTTTTATTTCTTGTATTTATGATGGTTTGCTTATTAGCTATGTGTTAAATGCAAATTGGATCCTAGGAATTAGAATTCTTGATGAGATCAAGGGTTATAATAAGCAAATTTTTAAAATTTGCCCTGCATTTGATGTCTAAGTAGCATAATCAATTCCTAACATCATCAACCTCTACTATCACTGTATATATTGCATTTACTCTTGCTCTAGTCACTCTCGCTGATGCTCAACCTTCATCTCTCTCCACTCTTTATGCTAGGTTAACACAAGGCATCTATAATATCCTGAGTTTTTAAATAATTTTAAATTGCACCGGGATATGCAGTGTTAATAATTTTTATATATATTTGATTATTTAATTAGTTTATTATTTATTAAAGTCATTTTTAATTATTTTAAGTTTTTTACGTAAAATTTTTTCGAGAGTTTTATTTTCGAGGAAATTAAAACTGAAATAAATAAATATTAATTATTTTAGACAGTTTTATGAATTTTCATGAGTCCATGTACGATTTTTAATTGTCGTATTAAAATATATACATATACATGCATATATGCACCTTTAAATAAAATTAGGATTTATTTTAATTAAATTTATATTATATTATATAGTTTTAATAATAATTAATGTGTATATATATGTATATGTATAGAGATATTATTAATTATGTGTGTGGTGAATAATTATTGTGCATATAATATTTATATATTATAATAATATAAACTATAGATATATATATATACACATATATACATAATATTTACCTAAAAGTTCTCAATATTTACATTTCTGCCATCGACTTCATCTTCCACATTCCCGACGTCCCCCTTCCCTCTCCGGCGTCTGTCACATTCATTTCTCACCGTCAGTGTGCCTCTCAGCCATCCTCCTCCATCTCTAGCCCACTCCGCCGCCCTTAGCTTCCTTTTCTGGTGTTGTTTGGTCAGATTTTTCTCAAGAAGCCAAAACTTACTTCCAATGCCGATCAGCCCGATTCTGGCCACCATTTGACGTGCCACCAATCTCTATCTCTTCCTTGAGCTCCAGTGAGTGCATTTCTAAGCTTGGTTTCACTTGATTTGATCTAGATTTCCCTGGGTTTTCAATTTTCAATTTCGGCCACTATGAATTCTTTAATTTTTTTAGCTTTGATTTCAATGATTCAAGCAAACTTCCTTCACAAATATTGATACTAGTAGCTCAATCTATATTCTGTAATTTTTTTAGAATTTTTTGGAATTATTTTGATTTTTGTGAATTTTTATTATTTTATTAATATTTTCTAATTTTCATAAATTAATTAATTAAATTATGAAATTATGATTTATGGTGTTTATAGGTGTTAAAATGCATTTTATAAATTTATTTGTAATTTTTATGATTTTTATATATTTATTGTGAATTTATTTAGTTTATGTGATTTTTAGAAAATTAGGTTAATTATGTATTTTGTTGAAATTAATTGGTTAATTGAATATATTTGTTGATATTATTGAATTATATGTTGAGAAATTAATTTTTGAGTAATTATATTATTTTTAGTGAATTTTTGAATAATTATAGTGAATTATATATAACTAGGGGTATTTTGGTAATTTAGCACTAAATTGGCTAAAAATATAATTAATTTGGTTTTAATAGTTATTTGAGATAGAAAAATGATTTCTACAAATTATTTAGTATTTTTAACTAATTAAAAATATTTTTCGTAAATTATTTTCAAATTATATATAATATACTATTTTTCTAAATAAATAAGTTTTTATTGATTTATAATATGTTTTAGGGTTACTTATATAATTTGGATTTATAAAATTTATTTTGGTTAATATTTATGAATTTATCAAGAATTATGGATTTTTAATAATATTTTATTAAAATTAGGGTTTTTATATATTTATCGGTTAAATAATTATTTTCAGTGTTTTCAATATCTGAATTGCTAGAGTTTGAGTATTAGAGGGCATTTTCGGTATTTTTTGAATTTTCATGTGTTATGTTATCGTGTGAATTGTGAACCTCGATCAGTAGAATTGTAATTTGGGAGTCCGATTGAGGGGTTGTGTGGCTGTATATTTTTGAAGTGTGTTTCTTTGCAGAACCGGCTCTACTTTCTTAGTAGAGAGATGTCTGTTTTACAGGGGATATTCTGTCAGATTTTCGGTAGAATTCTCGTAAAACATGATATTCGGTCAAATTCCTATTCCTTATCTGTGTCAAGTATTCTAGGTCGAGTCTCTAAGAATTTCGTTAGACTTATTCTAATTTCATATTGTCGTTTGTTTGTTTAGTTGCGCCGAGACCGAGGCCTAGTGGACCAGGCCCGTCGAACCCGTCTCAAGGAGCGCAATAACTGTGAGTTGTTATCTTATATATACATGTTCTATGATGCATGTTTTTAGAAATGTATGTTTTAATTCTATAAAATATGCATATATGGTTTAACAATTGCTTAGGTTTATTTTTGGTATATTTTAAATTATATGCATGTTTTATTGATGAATTATTCTCAAAATGTTTTTAAGTATATTTATAGTTTATTGTATAACTAAATTGAATTCATTTGACGTATATATACTGAAAATATACTTGGTTTATTTTTGGTATATTTCTAGTATATATATGATTTATATTATTATTTTAATTTATGTCATGCATCATTTATTTTATGAATGTATATTTTATATATAAATGAAGGATATCAGTGGAATGTGTTACCTAGTGGGTAGCACTAGAACCAAGTACCTACCGGTACGATGATAGAACTTAGGTTATATTACTAATCTATTTGTGGATTATGATTGGATTGATTTATTTGATGTGTGATGTGATTTGAGAGTGTGATTGCTAGAGCTCGGTTGACCAAGTGTCTCGGGGCCAATCACACTGACAGTTAGACTGCTGGAGCTCAGTTGACTTAGTGTCTCGGGGCCAGTCTACTGTCTAAATGAAATAAGTTAATTTATTTGGAATAAGTGAGTCTGTATGGATAGAGTGTTATCTAACACTGTTTGAGGTTGCGATTCTAGGGTTCTATTTAATCCTTCATAATCGGATATTATTTCTAGTATATAAATAAAATAATTTTGCTGCATTTGTGTGATTTTACTTGTATATATATTTATTATATATACTATTGAATGTGTGCATTTGTCATTTAGTTATGCATGTATATATATTATAACAATTCACTCAGTGAGGTCTGACTCCCCTCCGTTGACTATTTTTTTAAGGAGAGTCTTCATCTTCAAACCTCAGTAGCAGACCTTTACACCGGATTTTTTTCGCCATGGCTTTACTATGTAATCTGCTTACTTGATTTTATTTTATAATCTAGACACTGTAGTAGTTGTAGTCAGTTTTGAGATTTATGTATTTTGTTTGTATGAGATGTGTATGTTAAAGATTTGAACTGAGATTTGTACTAAAAGATTATTTATATATGAGATGAGTTTGTTTATTTAAATGAGTTGGTGGATTATATTTATTTTATTCATGAGATTTATTTCAGCTACAAAATATTCTATTTATGTTATTATTATTACATGTTTTTATTTTATTTTTTAAGGCTTGCTACGGGTTCCGGATTTGAAAGAATTCCCATTCCCTAGCGCCGGTCATGACCCCTGTTTTGGGTCGTGACAACATCGATGTGTCAATACTACCCCAGGAGCTCCCATAGAGAGCAGACACGTGTGATCTAAGGCCATAAATGCATAGCTTCTTCTCGCTATATACAACCTTAAGATAAATACTAGTCATGTCCAATGTAGGTGGCTGCAAGTCATCATCAGCATGTTGTAAAGCAACATTGACCATTTCCACGATCTTATCCTATAAGCAAAAAAATTTGAATTAGGGTTAAAAAAATATGATATTAAAAAAATAGACCGATATTTATAATTTAATTAACTTATATTCAGTTTTGATAATTGGCTATCAATAAAGGACTCATCCTTCTTCATAGAGGTCCTTATAAAGATCTCCCAAGTTGTGGGTTGCTACTTTAACTCCTTAGTCTAAAAAGCAAAAAATTAACCTTCTTTAAAAATTAACATATTTAGTAATTACTAAATAATATAAAAATGTTACTAAATTAACTAATAAATATTTATTAAAAAAATTATAAAATTAACTTACCAACACTTTAAAATTAACTTATATTCAGTTTTAACATGGTCTCTGATGTGGTAAACTATTATGCGGAAGCCACCGATATGTTTGTGACACCAGTGTCTGGTCTTTCAATCTTACTCAAATGGTCGGCTTTGGCCTTAGCATGGTTTTCTTTCCACTTGGGAGCTTGCCAGTGGGCCTGCCACTTATTTCAGATATCCTATCAGACACCATTTGACTTGACCCCCTTCTTTCTCCCACAAACACTTTACCATTGACAGTAGATGCATCCATCCTTGAGCTCATGCCAATAATATTTTTGCATAAATAAAAAAAATAATATATATTAAATATAATTACATACATATAATAACTATTTATATTATATATATAAATAAACATAATTAAATATTAAATATATTAGAAATTTTAGTTTTTACCTCGAACTCCTCCTAACAAAAGTTCTTGAAGACAATGGGCATATCATTCTAAGTGTACCCAATTTCATGTTGCCTCTAATGTACCTTTTGTGTTATTTAATTACTAACAGGAATGACTGTCATGAGTGCATTTGTGTAAAAAAAAATTTCAATATTTATACTTAATATGTATACTTAAAAAAATATTAATTAATTTATACTTGTCACCCTTGACGCTAATCGATATCCAAATCAATGTGTGACCAAATTTGCAGAGGCAAAAAATATTATCATTTTGGAGTGGGGGTGGATGAGAAGTAAAGAAAGAAGATTGAGAAGGATAGGTTGAGATGCGGTGGGGGGGGGGGGGGGGGGGGGTGGGGGAGTGGGAGAGGATGAGAAGTAGAGAAAGAAGACTGAGAATGATAAGTTGAGACGTAGGGGGGGGGAGTGATGAGAGAATGAACATCATTACCAGAGGGTGTCTATGATAATACGAGATGAGAAGAAGGTGTAGGTGGTGTTTGTGACGGTGCGATCGGCGGTGGTTATAACAGTCCAATACTTGACACTGATGGAAATAAGGGATGGCATCTACCCATATCTACATTTAAAACATTTCAACAATCAACAAAATTTCTAAAATCAATTATTTAAACCTACAAATAAACAAAACTCCTAAATATTATATCTTTTACCTCCAACTACTTCACATAATTCACATTCACATTGCACTTCTATAGTATTGTGCATAATATAAATATCAACCAAACTGAATAATTTTACTAAATAAATTTAATTAAAAATTTTAAGTTTATGATACATTGAGGTTGTGTGTGTTTTAGGTAATGGTCACTTTAATTATAGATTTGACATGATCATTCAACTCAAAGAATATAGACATCATCAATAATCTTTGGTAAGAAATAATTACATGATATCACATAAACCTATCATGATTCTTGTGTAGACACTTCCTACCAAGATTTGTTGTCAATATTTGTGCTTATGAATTGATTGGAAGAGCAAAAACTACATTCAAAGTTGTCATTTTCCACAAAATGATCATGTTATGGAAAATAGTGACTCTATATGTAGGTTTGACATGATCAATTAACTGAAAAAACACATATATCATAAGTAAATTTTGATAACAAATAATTACATAATATCACTTAAACTTGTCATAATTTTTATGTAGATTTTTCCTATCAAAATTTGTTGTCGATGTGTGTGCTTTTGAACATATTGATTAAGGCAAAACAACATTTATAGGCACCATTTTCCAAAACACATAAATTTGGCTCCACGTAAAATAAGAAAATAAATTTAACTAACTAATTTTATAAAAATAAACTAAATTAACTTAAATATAAATAAAATATTTAAAATAACTAAATTCTCTAAAAATAAATAATTTTTTTTTCTAAATTCAAAAATTTACAAAAGTAAAAAAAACTCAAAAATACACAAAATTCACAAATCACAATTAATAAATTGATTAAAATATTCAAGAAATAATTAGAATATTTTCATATATATATAAACCTTGTGGTGCGGTGGAGCCGAGTAGGAAGAATAAGCCAAGAGGATCAAGAGGCAGTGGTGCTAGTTCTCGCCAGTGGACATCGAAATGGAAAAAATTGAAAAATTTAAACACAAAATTTATGATTTCTCTGTTACAATAGTTGTTATGAAAAAATTAGTTTTTTTTTAACAACATAAAAAAATTAGATAATCAGTTAATTTCAATTCGGTTTGATCTCGCCCCTATATAGATACCCAATTTCTCGTATGAAAAAATCAATTCAACTCCTTAGTTTCTTGAGAAATTTAGTTTCTTGAGAAAAATTCCTTTTTTTTTTTTTTTTTTTTAATATACAATACCTACTGGACCCAATGACACTGTAATCTTCGGTTTGATCTCGCCCCTGTACAGATATCCAATTTATTGTATGAACAAATCAATTCAATACCTTAGTTTCTTGTGAATTTTTTTTTTTTTTTTTTTTTTCACAAAACCTACTGGTCCCAATGACACTGTAATCTGAGAGTACATTTGCTCGACAGGTTTACAAAATTAAAGAATGACTAGAGGCTCCATCCATCAGATATCAATCATAAGTCTACTGAAAAAATCACAAATGATCTCAGACAATATATGTTATCTCTACCAGCTATCACAGTAATTCTACACGGTTAATCTACATTATTTAATTGCAATTATTTCAGAAGTTTGGCAAAAGTTACAGGAGTAGAAAATAACACGAGACTCCCCTTTCTATCACCTGGATTCAATTGCATAGGTTTCTGAGCCTCTTAGGAATGATCGACGCCACCAAATCTGGAAAGATTTGCTGAGATTGGGGCATTCAGTGCCACGCTTGGAGAAACACTTGAACCATTCCATGAACAGCACGTACTGCTGCTTCAGTGGAAGTGTTAGGAGTGTCTGACCCATGGCTTCTTCCAATGCTTTCATGTCCAACCCCTTTTTGCATCTCTGCAGCCAACCGAAATCTGATAGCATGGGTTGAAACCATGCCTGGAGAAGCCCTGCTCTTGCCTCTGCCCGACAGTGCAGTTTTCTGGTCCCTATTGCAATGAATATAGTTGCAGAAACACGGCTTATCTCATATCTTACCATTGGAGATGCACTCGTATGCATTTTAAGGAGTTCCTCTTGATCTGCCCACATATCCACAAATTCCTCACCCATCTGCCGATCAATAAGGATTTCTAGCAACCAGTTGATGTTGTCAACCTGTCTGGAGATGCGTTCAATCAAAGGTTTACCCATTTCACTCTTTCCTACTTTCCCATTAGGTGAAGTGTTAGAGCCCTCTTCCAAGAGAGTGAGCAGTGAACTTAGACAGGACTGACAAACAACATACAGATCCTTCTTATTTAATTCAGGTTGGTCCTTCTCATAGATAGAACTTTTGCACAAAAGACCCTTCACTAATGACTTCAGTTCATTTCTTGCATTGACATCTGTACAGGTGGTAATAGACCAAACAAGCTGTCTAGCTAAGTTTTCTTGGGAATCTACAGAGCCATGCAAGTAGAGTCTAGCCAAAATATCCTGTGATTCTGTCTCTTCAAACTTGAACACTGAAAACAGGCCCCTCAATTTTTCTTCTTCTTCCTCAGTCCAAGGAACCGCTTCAAGGTATTTCAAACAAGATGAAACGCCTTTGGCAAACATGATGCCAACTGATACCTATAATAGTTTCAAAATAATTGTTCTTAGTTGTATAAACACAATTTCAAGTAGAAAATAAAACACTCCTAAATACGTGGCTATGCGACAGTAGACAAAATTGAAGCTATTCTAAATTTCTAACGAATTCGCTCTTCTTTCAAGTCCTGCAGTCATTAAAGTTCACAATCATGTTTACAATGGAATGGACAGTAAATAAACCAGAGAATAATATATATATATATATGCTGCTAATCATAAATCATTCATATATTAGTGGAGGAGGGGGGGGTGGGTGTCAACACACGGGCAGGGATACTGGTGGGTGGAGTGGGATCAGAAAAGGAAGATGGACAACCTCCACAGTATAATAAGACAATTGGGCCTCACCACAGACCAAATTGAAAAATCACACAAGAAAAATGACATCTAAGATTTATGCAGTTCTTTATTGGAATCTAATAGAGCCTAACATAATATATAAGCAGTGCTACAGGCCAAGTAAATTTTAAAACATTTTCAGAATCCACACATCATGACTCATGACATCATAGTATTTGTGAAATACAATTGCAGTTCATCATTTTCCTATAAAAGCTATGGATTGTGTATTAAATTTTGTTTAAAATGTCAATTTAAAAATCTTACGCAATGAGGAGTTCAGAGGTTCAACCCATTCCCAAGCATCAACATGCTATATAGAACCTTTTTCCAGATGTATCTAATTTGAAATCATTATGATCTAGGGACAAGTTGATTAATATTTGAATCCCTAAGTGCTTAAGGAGCTATTTCTTATGATTTAACCAAATGTGATGCAATTTTGTCACTAAAACTGAATACACATTATGAATGTGATCCTCCAATATATTATAAACTGGATCAAAACTCTCTAATCTAATGATAAACTTTCAGATATTATCAGCAAGGTATTGTAGGGGAGAACTAAAAATTTAGGCACGCTACTGTAACCTAGTTACTTAAATTTTAGACACAGGTGAAGAATATCAACGATGCTGAAATGATTTTCTTTAGCGAAATGATTAAGGCCATGATTATCTCTAGATTTCACACATTCCTTCCCTTGAGCTTTAAACCCATGATTATAGAAATACAAACCTTAAGTCTACATTTCAGTTATGGCCAATGTTTTGCTTCATGTCAATTACAAATTTGTCCATTGTGAGTTTTAATATCAAGTACAGGGGATGACCAAAAAAAAGGTACCATGAAAAGTAGCTTAAATGAAAACCTACACTTTGATCATATTTCTTTTACACATCTCTGCCATTGGAAGCTCATGGTAAGGGTCAGTATGCCAGTGCAATTTTTACCCTGGTCCTTTTTACTCTGATCCACATATAAATAAATTTGATGAACCCCATCAACTATAATGATATGATTGTAGGTTCCAAAAGGAAGATTTCAAGATTAGTTCATACTAATAAGTCAACTTCCATTGAAGACAAACTCAATTCGCATAAATTTGTATCTTGTGTAGTATGCTTCAGTATTTTGGCCATAACTCATTCTACAAAAAGGCTATGAAAATCTAAGGTAGAGAGCTAAAACTTTGATGAAGAAAGCCTGGGCCAATTCAATTGTCTTCATGGGCTAAATTCATGAAAAATTATCAAGTCGTATACAAAACTGGGCAGACTGAACATCCATAAGTAAATGGGCTGTATCTCACTCAATATAGATCCAAATCGAGTGATTCAAGAGGCTGCTTAAAGCTAATATCTAAGGCTACACTTTTTATGTTTTGGGCTTGAGTCAATTCAGTCTTTATCCTTGTCAAAAGTAAGTTACAAGCAGCTGCAAATGTAAATGCAAATTTAAGTAGGATTATATTTTTTTATTTGAGAAGAATTTTGTTTTCTTGTTTAGTTAAGATATTAATTAGGTTTTATTTAGGGTTTCTTTAATTCTATATAAAGGCTTTATAATGTAACCTAAAAAGTGGGACAGTCATGGATGATTAATAAAATTTAGAGCGGATTTTCTTTGGTAACTTGTTAACCATGCATTCTCATAAAGCTTTATTTTTGTGGCGAACAACCTTTTGACTTATCAATCTATCTTTCAGACAATATATTATTGGCATCTATTTTATAACCTTTGTTGCTTGTTTGTTATTGATTCAGAAGGTCAAAATTCTGATATAACTTTGTTTGTTTGGACTAACTAAACATGAGGTCAGATTTAGAACTTGATTTGAACTTTTTTGAGTGCAGGGTTTTGGGTTTAGGTTGAATGGGTTCCTAGAGAAGGTCGTTTAGTGGGTTTGTCATCATATAACTACTGCTGTTATTTGGTAAGGACACTCTAAAAAACATCAGCCATTTTCCCAGATATTCTCCCAAAATAAATAAAACTGGAAGGGCTCCAGCATTCAGAACTGTTAAAGAGGGAACTCTAACTTGCAGCAATGAAAAGGTTGAGGTAAATGTAGTGTGATTCCCACATTACAATAAGAACTACTAGAGAAAACTATGATGACAGTAGATTAAAGTACAAGTACATGGACTTGGATAATAAGCTGCACCTAAATAAAACATTAAAACGCACTGCACAAACTCAATTTTCATGAGTCTAGTTAATCAAAATGCACTACATACTGATCTTGACCTAACACATAACATACTGTCACCTAACAAGTACATGGACTTCGATAATAAGCTGCACCTAAATAAAACATTAAAACACCCTGCACAAACTCAATTTCCATGAGTCTGGATAATCAAAATGCACTACATACTGACCTTGACCTAACGCATAACATACTGTCACCTAAACATAGTCTGGTAACTATTTTTAACAAACTATAAGTCCATATATGGCTCTAAAATCCATGAATAGCACACTACATTTTAACCAAAACCCAGAAGCAAAAACATAGACAACACAAATAATGCAAAATTATAAAGAAGAGAATCGGCTAACCTCAAGTATATCAATGGTTCTATAAACCCCAATCTTCACGAGTCTTTTAGGAATATCCTCCTCAAACATTAACTCAATAGTGTCCCTAAAAACTCCCAAATTCTCCACATCAGGAACCTCTATCCTACACATTCTCAACGAATCATTATTATCATTGTTATTACTGCTACTCTTCGATCCCAAACCTTTTCGATATTCAGAAATCAACCCACCAAAAACCTCCGAATTTGCAGTCAAAACCTCCGAGCTCGTTTCCAGTACCAAAGCTCCACCCTTTTTCCCTCTCAAGTTCAGCCTCACATCGAAAGCACCTCCACACGGCTCCGAACAAGAGCCGGAACGCGACAAAGATCCATCATTCTTGATCCGGAACGATTCAGATCTTGATTTCGGCGCAGATTCAATAGCTGGGTCCAACCGTGACGACTCAGTGACTATTTCTTGAAAGGAATTGGCAGTTGGGTTGGAGTCTATAGGGGAGACACGGCCAGGAGAGAGGATTCGACGTGGGTCTATTATGCCTACGAAGGTTAAGCCGGATTTGGGATTGAGAGGTGAGCTGGGAACCGAGTTAGAAGTGAGTTTAAAGTTAGAGTCGTTTTTTTTATGGATAGTTTTAGTTAATATGACAGGGTTCTCAGGGCTTGGAGGATACCCCGTTAAAGAACAGCACCAGGATAGCTTTCTTGTTTGGGAACTCGGCTTCCGGCGGGATGAGTCGGCCATAACATGCGAAACGAGTCAAGAAACCGAGTCGGTCTATAAAGAGAAGGGAGTAGAAAGCATAGTGCAGAGAGAACAAAGAAGAGATAAAAGGAAACAGAAACTAACTAGCAAAGCAAGAGAAGACAGGAGGAAACATTGTTTTGCAAGAGATGCCTTAACTCAATAAATAATTCACTAACTTTATCGGGAATCGTGAAGACCTGAGTTATTATGTTATTTTCTTTTCTTTTCTTTTTTATATAAAGAATCATATAGCAAATTCTTTTCATTTTCTCATTATTTTTTTCTTCATAAAACATTTTTATACTCTTAAATCAACAATAATTTGATTTCAAAAAAAAAAAATCAACAATAATTTCTTTATATTCTTTCTATTTTATTTATTTTTGTTTTTACTTTAAATAAATAGAGACATTTACTTTATACTTTATTTATTTTTAATATTCCATTATAGAAGAATTATTACGTATGAATTTAAATATTTATAGAATTTAAATATATCAAATCAAAATTATTAAGTGAAGCACATGAATGTTATTTACTATTTATATTCAACACAATTGAAAGATATTGATAAAAAAATTTCTATGAAATTTATTTTATTTTTTTTAATTGTACTATTATTTACATTTTTTTTATTTAATGTGATTTGTATTTTTAATGAATGAAAGGTTGATAATTATTTTCAAAAATAAATGTCACAGGTTTACAAATGGAATTTGCAATATATACATACACACACAATCATAGAAGACCAACTCAGTGACAAAATATCTTTGTAAATATTTATAGACCAACTCAGAAACGAAAAAAATCTTTGTAAATTTTTGTGAGTATTACATTTTATAATTTTTTATATATTGAAACTGTTATAAAATGAATTTTTTTAATCAGCACTGTACTAATTAATGTTATATATAATGCGGTTTAAAAATACTTTATAATTACATAAATAAAAATTATGTTTACTTTAATAAAAAATTTTATTATTTATATTGACACATGAATATAAATAGTTGTCAATGTTTTCTTAGCCTAACAGCTAAAATCTTTACGGACATGCAGGAATTCGATATGATTCCGCTTCTTAAGTTTTAACCTAATCCAAAATTATAATAGGCAAATATATATATATATAGGTTTATTTGAAATAGTGAATTAAATAAAAATTACTACATAAATTAATATGTTAATATTATTTATTCGGGTATATATAAAATTTTATCATTTAATTTTTAATTAAAAAGTTTTTATTATGTGTTTTAAAATTGGTGTGCGCTGGAGCTCTCTTGGAATGTTGATACACTTTTTGTAGTTTTCTGAGACCCTTTTTTATCCTTTATCTCTTTTGCTTCTTGGCGAGGGAAGAAAGGAACAACGGGTTTTGGGATGTTTGGTTGCTTAGAAAATGACACCTTTTCTCAGTTATCATTATTAAGACCTTTTGAATGTTTCGGTTGGACGTAGGTTTTGTGGTAGATGATCATGAGAGCCTTTTATGATATGCTAGCGTTGATGCTTTGTATTAAGCAAATTCCTTTTCTTTTTTTAATTGTATAAAATACACAGAAAAATTCGATTGAGTATTCTTTCTTAAAAGTAATATAAAATTATGGATTTTTCAGAAAGTAAAAGAATTATGAAATAATTATAATATTCATACAAGTTCAGTGGAAATTTCTTGTGTACAATGGAAGAATTTTGCAATTTTTCCCTTTTTTAAGTATAGAGAAATTTTTTTTATTTAATGAGATTTAAACTTTAAATTTATTGTTAAAATAATCTATATTTTCTACTAGATTAAAATATTAATAATATGACTAATGCTAAAGTGATTAATAGTTATTGCCCAGCCTTTCAATTTTATCATAATTAATTTATTTTTATTAATAAAGATAATAATATACAATAAATAAATTAAAATGTTAATAAAGAAAATTGTTTCACACTAATAATTTAAGTGATAAAATATCTGAACATCTAATATAGAAAATAGGATCCAATTTTATATTCTCTTTGATATTTCCTTTTATGATAGAAAACTAAACCACTTGCAATATTGCTAAAAAGATATATAAATTAATACTTTTCTTCATGCTTTTGCAATATATATTTAAATTTATTTTTTGTTTAAATACATCAAATTAAATCGAAATTTTATATAATTTGACTTTTTTTTTTACATTTTGTGTATAATAAATAAGCGAAATGACATATCTAATTTTAATATTTAGTTATTGTTAATTTTATATATTGTAATGAGTCATTTATATGTTTATACTTTTGAAACAATAATTTTATTTTTATTTTAGTAATTCTAATATAAAAATTAAAATACCTATATCCAAATAATAAAAAAAATTATTTACAACTTTTTTTAATAGGAAAAAGGAAACTTTATTGCTTATTTTCTTTTTTATTGCGAAATCGATAAATTCTGGTTACAATCCAAATCAATTTGTGAATGATTTTCTTAAATTTTCAGTTGGCACTAAAAATCATTTAAGGGAGGATATTACTACATAAAAAATCACAAAAATAACAATGCTTGTGCCAAATCGTACAAGCTCAGAGAAGCACCATTGCCAGGGTGTTCAATGATTTGATCCCCACAAGCTACAAGCCATTTTACATATCAAAAGTTTCCACGCCTTGGCACATTCACTCATTAAAAATGTCGAACATTGTCTTTGTTATGCCTATTACACATGCTACCATGGCAAGGTATAATCACTTGTGCAAATGCCATGATGCCTAGACTAAATTCCAACACATTTTCACTATCTCCTCCCTATCTCATTTATTTAACTAAAACTAGTTGTAAATTCTTATTTTTATGTGAATTGTAATTTATATATTTTAAAATAATTTTAATAAATTAAAACTACAATTTAATTAAATATAAAAATAAGAATTTAAAAAATTATTATAATAATTTTATTTTATTATTTTTTATTAAGAGCACATATATATTTTTGATATGTATAGTTATAATAATAATTAAATAAATAAAATAAAATAGAACATATTGATTTAACCCCATAAGCGGGACCACCACCCCATAGCATGTTGCCGCCAGAAGCAGAACCCCGCATTTCTTCTAGAAAATCTCCTAATTGTTCCAGAGCAACCTCTTATTACTTGAGCAAAAAGAATGCTATTCAGGCTTCAGCTATTTCTATGGCGGATACCTGAAAGAAATGCAAAACTGATATTTTTATATATGTGCAGATATAGGATTATCATGAGGAGGCTGGTGGATGAAAATGGGAGAGTTGTTAATCCCAATCCAGATCAATGTGGTTGTATGTAATCCCTAGAGCAATAGCATGATGAACCAAGAAGTCTTCAGTCATTATCTATTCCCTCGACTATGAGGGGAGCTGATTGGGATTGTTTGAGACTTGATGACAGGGGGAATATTTATTATTTGATCCATATCCTGACATAAGAAGTCCAATCGGAACAAGACTTGAAATGGCAATTCAAATTTTGCTAAGGATGCATTTTTCATCCCCTTTTTTCCATTTATAACTGTGAATTGAATATTGAATAAAGAGATCTCTATTCATATTAAAATGGATATTCCAAAAAAAAATATCTTTGCATCGAATTAAACCACATGCTCCACCGCTTGTGCGGGCCTCCGTCACGAGCTTTAAAAAGTCACATACCATAGTAGGGAATGAAGAAATAGAAAAAAGAACATGAAATCAAATAGAAATAAAAATAAAAATAAGGGGAGCAATACCAACCTCCTTGTCTTGATAAAACAAGAAATTGGCGATTGCCCCGTGAAAGTTACATTTATAGTTACATTTGTGGTGAAAGTGGAAATAGTAGTGAAAGCGAGAGTTCGCGTCTAAGAACAACCCCCGTTTTCCACGGTTTAGGGCTACTCCCATTTCGCTCACCGCTACTACGGGAATCGCTTTTGCTTTCAAGAATAAGAAAGAAATGATAAACACATAGAATTAAGGATTTTTGGTTCCTTAATGAACCTAAATCTCCACCTAACTTATTCACAAATTAGGGATTTTCAAAGTTCCACACCAATCTTTATTTTCAAGATTGATTACAAGATGATATTTTTAATGGCTCACACCCAAACCTTACAACAATGAATTTTCTAGGGTTGACTCAAAACATTTTGCCAAGTGTTTTTAAGGCTTACACTTAAACCTTTCTATAAGAGTTTTCAAGGATAACTTAAAAACTTTTATAATAAGTGTTTTTTCATCAGGGCTTAGCACTAATCCAAGTTGATTGATCCCTCACTACCCCCTTTTCTTTACCCCCAAGTAAGTGTAAAATAGAGAATCCTATCAACTAGCTCACCTTAACTCTCACAAGAGTAGTACACATAAACTAAACAAGAGTTTATTCACAAATAAAGAATATACAAAAAAGAATTATGAAAGAAATAAATTTAGCTTAATGACTTTTACATAATAATTTGCTCCATACAGTCTTTAACTCATCAAATGTTATCTTAAGCTTGTATTTATATTAGAGAGGCTAAAATATGGTTATTGGAGCTTTGATATTTGTACCTAACAAACCTCCATCTTCATTTAATTTTTCTTTTACTTTTTGTAGGAAAAATGATGCTTATGGTTATAGGGGAAGTGTTACGATCATAACCTTCATTTTTGTAGCCATTGGAGCTCTGAAATAGCTATTATAGAGGTTGCCACATCACCAAGGTGGTGCTCATGGTCTCAGTCCCAGTCATGACCATGACATACCATGTCATGACTGTGATATACCATGTCCCGACCATGCCCATGTCCCAACCATGCCCATGTGTGCCATTACCTCTTTCATTTACTTGAGTTTTTCTTGCTTCAGATCATGATTAAGATGCTTCTGACTGTGAGGATAATGGTCATGATCATAAGGAGGACCGTGAGGGTCACTGCCACTCTGAATAACATGAATTTGGCTCTCATTTAGCTTATGAGAATGCTCATGATCGTGATACTATTTGTGAGCATCCTTGCCTTTATGTTTTAGGCATGTTTTGAGCTCTATAACTTCACCTAATGAGTTTAGTCTTAAACCTAACTAAAATACACACTTGAACACATATATTAGTAGATTAAAATTGATTACTAAAGTCAAAAGCAAGGGTAATTAAAGATTAATCATGTAAAGGTCAACAATCTCCCCCATTTTAACTTTAGTAATCAAATTTTGAATGATAATAAAAAAAATAACTAAGTGTATATGTGTACATTTATTCTTAATACTCCCCTATAATCATATACTGAGAATTTTAAAACTTCTCCCCCTCAATATATGCAAGTGTGAGTTAAACATATATAATATCATTCAAATATATAAAATATTTAGGAGAACATTATCATTCAAAGTGCCAAATTTCTCTCCCCCTTTGTCAAAGTAAAAAAGGGATAAGAAAAAAAAAATTCAATTGAAATATAAGAAAGTATATCAAACAAGATGAATGATATCAATTTGATATCAATTGAAAATCAAAGGCATTAAGAAACAATGAAATGGATGCCAAATATCAAATTAATGCTAAATAGAGAAGAGGATACTAATTGAAAAAGTGGTGAACCAAGTGAAAAAGGTATAATACAAATTGGTACCTAATAAAAATTAAGTAAAACATTAATCATGAAAATTGAAATATATGCCAAGTATAGCATATACTAAAGGATTGTCAATAGCATCACGATTCTCAATATATGTCCAAAGAGTTCTTTAAAAAATAAGACATATGAAAAGTAATGCTAATACAAAATAATCAAATGAAAAACAACGGAGAATAACATCCATAATTTTTTTAGAATCATTTTGATCATACAAAGGTCAAATTCTCTTTGGACTAATTAATGTGTAACTATATAAATTCATTTTATTAGTTTATCAATAATTAGTACAAAAGTAGCAAAAATCATCAAATAACCTTTTGAACCCAAACCTTAATTGGCCTAAATTTGTGACTCTCAAAGTAGTCAGTAGGTGGAAGGTTAAGATAAAGTTTTTCTATAGAAACACATATTATTATTGTGTCCCAATTTTATGTAATAAAAGAATCTAATTTTAGCAAACTTATTTTGCCTACCAACATATGCAAGTTTAATATAGTTATAATGGTTAATGGCTTTTCTAAATACAAATGATCTAGGATAAGCACGCAATTTCACAAGAGCAATCATGCATGAATTTTTGAGTTTTAGTGTGCATATGTGTGCGCTTCTTGTGACACATAAATGCATGGTATGGTTGAGGTTTCATTGCCCTTACTTTGAAACCTTGAGCCTAGAAACATTAGCCTTCAGAGACTTTCCCTTGGCACTTAGATTCTTAAGACTCTTAGTCTTAGAACCTTAGGATTTAAAGCTCTCATAAGGAATGATGGATGAAGCA
This sequence comes from Mallotus nudiflorus, assembly GCA_947683625.1. Taxonomy (NCBI): domain Eukaryota; kingdom Viridiplantae; phylum Streptophyta; class Magnoliopsida; order Malpighiales; family Euphorbiaceae; genus Mallotus; species Mallotus nudiflorus. Next base: position 28,591 of record CANTUR010000910.1, read on the forward strand.
AAAGTAGCCTTGATAAACATAGGGGGACTTGATGATGTGGAGGCTCTATAGAAAAATCAAGTCCAAATTTCAAACTATGAGACCTTTGACTTTTCTAAGAGATGATTAAGGGTCTCTTTTCTTTTTTGAAACTTAGAAATGAAGCATTTTAGTTCTAAAATTTCTTATGAAAGCAACTCATTTTCTTTCTCAATTTTATCCAAATCATTTTTCAAAGATAGAGAAGCTTTTAAATCGTGAGATAACTTTTTAATGCGTGATGATCCACAAGTGCATAGAATCATATAAGTATTAACAAAAAGATATCGTTCCCATAGGGATAGTGTTAATTACAGAGCTACTTTTAACATTCTACTTGTTTAGACTAACAAAAATTCCAATAAGCAAACAAAGTAAATTAAATATAAAATAATATATAATCTTGTCACTAAATTTATATAATTAAAGGCGTTAGGGTTTAATTCCACTAGCTCAATTTATCACACAATGATAGTAAATTCTTGTTTATTATGAATAACATTTCATTTCCGAAGCATCTTAATATTATGATGTCTCTCTTAAGTTCTCTCACAATTAAACAATAATGTTAATTACTCAATTACTTAGCTCTCACTAGCATGATTAACTAAACATAACCAATTTATACAAGCAATCTTCTATGGAATATTAATATTGAATTGTCTCTCGATTAAATTAATTTGAATTAATAGATTGTTATTGCCTTTCTCAAATGAATTAATCTCTCAATATAATCCTAGTGTCTAAATCAATTCAAAGGGTGATCAAGCCTATGAAAAACATTAAGTCTAATAACTCTCATGAAATGCATATTCTTTTATTTATAATTTATTTGGTTAAGTCCATGTTGAGTCAGCTTCATTAAAACCCTAACTAACCTACTTAGTTACTCATAGAAATTAAAGAAGAGCAGTAAAAGAAAAAAGAGCAATAAGAGATGAAGAATGATAACATATTCATAATTAATTTAAATAATAAGCAAGAGAATAAAAGAAGAAAAGTCTTTTATTCAGCTTCCTTAATAGTGTTCTTGATTCGTAATCCTTGTTCTTCATCCGAATAACTTGAGTTAAAAATCGAAAATTAAAGAAATTGAAAGATTAATTATTTTTAGTAAAGAAAATAATAGAGAGTTGTTATCTCAAGTAGTAGCTTCCTCTCCAATGTATATTCAAAAATAAAACTTCTCCCTTTATATAGTTCTTCAAGAAAATCCTAAAATGAACTTTCCAAAATCAACAGCTTTGCCAGACATGACTGTGTTGCCTAAGTGACAAGACTATGCCACTCAGCCTCCCTCAGAATGCAAGCTCTCAAACATAACTATGTCTCCTATCTGACACAGCTATGTCAAAATAAACTTATGCAGACTTTCAAAACTAGCAATCAGATATGGCTGTGTCTGTAAAGTGACACGACTATGTCACTTTTCTATTCTCTAATCTTAATTTTCTTGCCCTTTTTAACGGCCAAATAAGCTCCTAACTTTAAGTCCTCATTGCTTTATTCCTAAAATGAGTTCCAAGAAATATGAAATCTACAAAATTTAACACAAAAAGCAATGTAAGAAGTATAATTGTAAACTAAAAATGCATAAAATGACAAATATGTTATTATTTTAACTTTTAATGCATTTTATACCTAAATTATGCTTTTAAACAATGAAAACCTATAAGTCTAATGATGAAATACAACTATTTAGTGCTCAAAATCTATCAATTTTAGTGCTTATCACTTTCATTTGAGGAAATGACACTTGAAAATTCTAATTTCAAATCCTTAAAACTCTTAGACAATTTTAAAAACTTTTATTTGTAAAATATTTTTCTTTGGAAGTAATTTTTGACATTGTAAAACTAATTTTCTTATTAAGGACTTCTCATAATCAAGTTCATCAAGCTCATCATCACAAGAATTATCATAAGAAAAATTACATAAGAGAGGTACCTTAAATTTATCCTCTAAGGCCATAAAGCAAAGGTTTGATAGCTCTTGTTGCTCCTCCTCCATCTCAAATTTGGATGAGTAATCCCAAGTGGCTTTGAAAGTTTTTCTCTTTTCCTTTACTTTTTATACTTATGCTTGAGCTTAGGAAATTCATCTTTTAATGTGGTTAAGCCTCTTGCACTTGAAACATATAACTTCCTTGTCCTTATTAAATCTACCTCTTTTTTGGATTCCTTATGCTTGCTCATATTTTTCTTTCTCAAGTACTCCATAAAGTATTTAGTGAATGATGCAATCTCCTAATCATCTTCACTTAAGTATTCAATATCATCTTCATCATTTGAGTCTTGTGATGCTTTGAATGCAAGGCTTTTCTTTTTCTCCTATTTGTCTTGTTGCTCCTCTTCTCTTTACCTCAAGGTAAGCTCATAAGTGAGAAGCTTACCAATGGGCATATCAGTTGAGAGCTTGGAAAGATTATGAGCTTCCTCAATTGAAGTCACCCCTTGACTCCTAATCCTTCTTAAGTAGCACTCTTAGACTTTTGGAGTTAATCTCCTCTTTTTCATAGTATTTGCCCAACTTCCTTAAGGTTTTCAAAAGGGCATTCAATCAATTTGTCATTTTGGTGATGCTCTCATAAGGCTTCATATTGAAGAGTTCATACTAATGTAAATGGAGTTGAACTATCTTATTTGGATATTGCCTTCATAATGGTTTTCCAAGGTCTCTCACATCTCTTTAGTTGATATGCAATATTGAAGCTTGCCTTCTTCTTCTCTTGATATGGAAGCAATAAAAATTTTCATAGCTCTCTTATTTTGAAAATTTTCTTCCTTTTCTTCGTGTGACCATCTCGCTCTATCTTTTGGAACTTTCAACCCCCTCACTCTTTTCATACGAGGATTTCACCAATCTATAATTAAAATCTATAGTCTTATTGGATCACTATCTAAATAAAGCTCATTTTATGCTTCCAATGAGGGTAATCACTTTTATCAAGGAAAGGTCTCAAGGTTTGAAAAGAAAAAGATTCATTAATCATGATCTTTAATTTTAATAATTAAGTGCCTATAAGCCAAGCTATGATACCAAATGAAAAATGCCCAGAGGGGGGGGGGTGAATAGGGCTAATAGAGGTTTAGTGAAAAGTTTAAAGATTAAAAGGAAAATTAAAGGTGATTTAGGAAGTATGAATATTAAAAAGAATAAGAATAAGAAAGAAATGATAAACACAAATAATTAAGGAGTTTGGTTCCTCAATGAACCTATATCTCCACCTAACTTATTCCAAGTTAGGATTTTCAATCACCTACGCCAATTTTTATTCCCAAGATTGATTACAAAATGAGCTTTTCTAGGCTCACTTAAAACCTTTTTTTAAGTGTTTTAAAAGCTCACATTTAAACCCTTCCATAAGAGTTTCAAGACTAACTCAAAACCTTTACAAGAAGTGATTTTCACAACAACTTAACACTTACCCAAGTTAATTAATCCTCACTGCCCCTTTTCTTTACCCCAAGAATATGTAGAAGAGAGAATCCTATCAACTGACTTACCCCAACTCACACAAGAGTGGTACACACAAACTCAATAAGAGTTTGTTTATAAATAAAGAATATACAAAAAAGAATTATGAAAGAAATAAATTTAGCTAAATGACTATTACATAATAATTTGCTCAACAAAGTCTCTAACTTTTCAAATGATGTCTGGAGCTTAATAATTCAACACATAAACCTTTAAGGGGATAAATATTGAATTATGATTTTCGAAGAGGAAGACTTATCAAATTTTGGATTTAATGACTTTAGAGCTCAACATTTAATATATACTAGTCGTGAATTCATGCTTTATACAGACTATAAAGAATATATATTTTAAAAATTATTAATTAAATATTTTTAATAAATTAAAACTACAATTTAATCAAATATAAAAATGAAAATTTAAAAGTTATTGTAATAATTTTTATATGTATAGTAAATAATGATTGAACAAATAAATAAAAAATAGTTGAAAAAAATATATTATTAGAATAAAAGCTATAATTTTTTTTATGGAAATGAAGAGCAATATTTTAGATATAATAGAATTATAGTGTTTTATATAAAATAGAACATGTATACTCTAAATTAAGATTTTTTATATTTATTATAGAAAACTATTATGAATTTAATAACTCATTAACATATAAGCTTTTAGGGGTTAATGGTTATCCCCTTCTCCTTTAGTCTTCATATGTATTATAATAATTCCACCTTATACAAAAACAAGGCTCTGATACTAATTTTCCAGAGCTCCATTAAAATTATATTTCATGGCTATATATCATGGACTAGCCAAAGTCGTACTTACAACATCACACAACCAATTTCCAGCCAGACAGCCTATCCCCTTTTTATAATCTATATAATCATAAATTATAATCTTAACAGAGTTGGTAACTGGATCATTTTCTTAATTAAGTTTTTGAGGTACCAGATCCTTCATGGAGGCAAGTACAGAGCATACTCCTTAATTTAGATAGGTGGAACTATTATAATTCATAATTTGACTACTATAGAAGAAGAGAGATTTTTAAAAGGTCATTGTTTATTTAGCTTCTGGAAATTTTACAAGAGGGGTTTTGCCTCTAACTGAGACAGAAGGCTCCTTATATAAAGGAGCTGAGATACAAGAAGGCCTTAACACAAAAATAGAAAAATGTGGATAGACATCCACTGATAAAAGACAAACAGACAAATGTGGATAGACATCCACTGATAAAAGTAAATACAAAGATTAAACAGCTTTAAATTACAACCACTTGTGACAAATTGGCTCGTGACTTGGAGATAGATTCTTATATTCAGTACTGTCTTCACTATTATAAAAGAGATTGTCTTCATCAGGATCCTTTGAATGTCCTGCTAATGGCATATGGGGGTCCTCTGAATTATTTGATTTGAAAGAGTTTAACCATATCTGTTCTATAGATGAGCTGGCTTGATAAAGATGTTCTGTTGGTGAGCTGGTTTGACAAGGATGTTCTGCTGGTGAGCTAGTTTGATAAGGATGTTCTGTTGGTGAGCTGGTTTGATAAGGATGTTCTGTTGATGAGCTGGCTTGATAAAGATGTTCTGCTGATGAGCTGGCTTGATAAGGATCATCGATTTGCATGCGAGATGGAATAAATGTAGTCCTTTATGTCTTTTCCCAATACTCTTTATCTGCTAACATCTATTTCCCATAATCAGAGGGAAATATTTCCTATGGGGCATCTTCAGATGTCTTTGGCCATATCTCTTTTAGGATAATACCATTTTTCTCGAACATGTGTCTCTGAAACTCTCTCCATGGTGAACAATCTTGGTATCTATGGTAATATAGTGTATCATTGAGTGTCTATAGGTACCATAGATATTAAAGCATGGTACATCAGTAAAAACACCTTTAGCTTTGAAGAAAGTTCTTTTAAGGGTGATGACAGTATGACATTCGAGAGGAGGTGCTACCTGTTGAGTATAAGCCTCATTCGTCAAATAGGATTTCCATCTTGATAAATTCTGAAACCATTTGAGAAAAGTTAACAAATGTGGATTCAGACTTTCATTCTTCTCAAGCAGACTAATATACCTTACTAGCTTTAATGGTTGAAGGTCGAATGAAATCCAGTATAAATGACAAAGATACCAAAACAGGATTAATAATTCAGGAGGCCAATAAAACTAGTTTTCAGGACTTTGGTTTAAGAAGCTGAAAATACAGGTAAAAGGATAAATAAGATGAAATCCTAATATGTGAAAGAAATCTATCCCATAATTTCTGATTAGTCTGGATTGAAGTTCAAAAATTTGAGTTTTAGCTTCTTGGTTAAGGGTGGTCATGAAAATGTGTGATGGTAAGGACGAAGGATTTCCTTTTTCAAGAAAATTGGCATTAATGGTCTGATACATGTATATCAGAGGAAGAACTTTTAACTGAAAAGGTTTTTCATATGAGATAGGTGGTCTGCTTAAAAGATCTGGCAACAGGTTGTCTTCTCCTTTGATGTGTTCTACTTCAAAGTCATACTTACTGAACCATTCTTTCATTTTGAGAAGTTGAGGATGAGGCAGAGTCTTTCCTTTGAATTCAAGCATTTTTGGAAATGATGAGCAGTCCATCATAACTTTGAAATGATGACCAATCAGATGGAATTCAAACTTTTGTATGCCATATTTAACTGCTAAGACTTTTTTGAAGGTTGAGTGATAATGGCATTCTCCATCTGTGAATTTTCCATTAGCATGTGCACAAATCCATCTTTTCTTGTTATCATCTTCTTCTAAAAGAATAGCTCCCCAAAATTGATCACTTGCATTTGTTTGAAGGATTCTTTTTCCTGTGGAGGGAATTTGGAGATCAAAAAGATTTTTTGTGCAAGTTTTGAGTTGTTCAAGAGCTTTTATTTATTCTAAGGACCATGGTGGAGGATTCTTTTTTAGAAGAGCTCTGAGAGGAGCTGTCTTCTTTGTCAAGTGAGGAATAAAATCTCTGAGATAATTGACAATGCCAAAAACTTATTTGATTTATTTGACAGAAAGATTTTCTTTTGGAAATTGATCCAGTTTTATTGCAACATGAGGACCTGGAAGATACTTTCCTTCTTTGAACCTCATTCCAAGAAAATCTATTTCTGTTTGGCCAATGATCATTTTAGTGGGTGAAAGCATAACACCATAATGTCATACAAGATTAGAAAACTGTTGAAGCAGTTTCTCATTAGCTTCTATATCTATAGAAAATAAAAGAATATCATCAATATAAATAAGAGCGGTGGAGAGGATAGGCTCAAAGATCTTGGTCATAGCCCATTGGAATAGTGATAAGGCTACTTTGAGTCTAAAAGGCAGGACATTCCATTGGTAGTGTCTGTTTGGAATGCAAAAACCCGTTTTGTATCTGTCTTCCTCCTTGATTACAAGTTGCTAGAATCTAGCCTTTAAATCAAAATTTGAAAAGATTTTTGCTCCCGCCAAAAATGTAAATAATGAGGAAATCTTTGGTAGAGGGAATTTGTCATCTCTGAGGAAGAATTTCAAAGGTTGATAATCGATCACTAATCTCTTCTTTCCATGGACTTGTTATGATCTCTTGTTTACATAAAAATCTTAAAATGCCCATTCTAATTTTATAGGAACAATTAGACCTTGAGCTTCCAATTGGTTGCATTCTTCAATTGCCAATTTAAGATCAGAAGGAGTCACTCTTGGATGAGTTACTTTTGTCGAGTTGACATCTTCATCTTGTTTGAAAGGTAAGGAGATGAAGAACTCCTTATTTTTCCATAGTGGTGATGAACATTTCTTAAGAAACTCTGTATGAGACTGAGTACTGCATTCTTTCAACAAAAACTCATGAATATTTTGAAGGTTTGGTTGAGAAGCGGTTTGGCCAATAAAAAGGATGGATGGAATATTGGTGTATGGCTGAAAGTATTTCTTGAACTTAAGTCCATTGGAAAGAATTCTCAAATCTTTCATCTTCCAATAGACATCAAAGCCAATGACAATGTCTTTTCCAGGTAAAAAAGATCCAAGAACATGTGTCCAGGTGTAACAGTTTGGAAAGAATTGAATCTTTATTAGGTGTCTGGTTTTAAGGCCAATTTCAAGTAATTCTCCATTGGCTGTAGAAAAATATTCAGAATGATGTTTCCAATATTCTTCAGGCAAGGCTTTTGGGTTAAAAAGGGTAGTTTTGGCTCCGGTGTCAATCAAGGCTATAAGTTTTATGGGTTTGGAATAATTAGTTGGATAAATTTGAATAAGAAACAAAGGTATTGGATGTTTTTCATGAGTTAGGGCTATCATGTCTCTATTTTCATCACCAATTAAGAACTGGTCATTCCAGGACTCTGTTTCAGAGCTAGAAATTTCTGAGTCTGTTTTTTGGCCCACAGCAAAAACACATTCCGGTGAAGCTTCTTCTTCTTTTGAAAAGAGAGACTCAAGATCGGCATCATTCAGGTATACTTTAGTGATCTGCTGAATTTGTTGAATCATCCGCTCAGTCTTTTTTGTTTTTGAAGGGAAATTTTTTGCAAAATGACCTTTTTTTTCCACAGATGTAGCATTTGTCAATTTTCTTTTTGCCGGAACTTTTTCTTCTTGTAATACTTTCACTTCTTAAACTTAGATTTTTTTCCTTTCTTCTTCAATTTGAAGAAGTGTTTCTTCTTCTTTGGAGGACAAACACAAACATTAGCATCTTTACATTTAATATGCAAATTAGTCCTATCACATGAAAGTTTTCCCAAAGGATTCTTCTTACTGCCGAGATATAGTTTAATCATCTTCCTTTGGTCATATAACTGAGTATGAGCCTGAATCATGATCTGATATAAATGTCCCATTGGCACATCTCCAGCTTTATGATTTGATTGTTAAAGAATTAAGAACATTCGAGAGGCAAGAATCTCAGGAATAGAAGCCAAAAAGGCTTGCTTTAAATTAGAATTAGCAGTGCCCCCTAACAGATAAAATCTAGTAGACATAATTTGAAAGTGTCTTTCTAGATCTTTTCTCTATAGTGAATAACATTTCATCTGGTAATACTCCTTTCATGCAACTTCAAGATCATCATCCCACTTTCCTAAGAATTCATAATTCAAGAGTCCTAGAAAATCTTCTAGTGAAGTGGCATCCATCAACTGGGTCCTAGCATAAACATTTAGAGAGGCATACCAGTTTGCCAGCTTTCCCACCATTTTTGCAAGAAATATTCTAATAACAACCCTGATCTTTACTCCAGGAATAAGCATTTGTCCAGCTATCCATGCTTTAAACTCTAGAAATCTATTCCAGTATTATGAAAGAGGAATATCATCCAAGGTAAAGTAATTTCCAGTATTTTTCTAAAAATTTGTCTGTGGATCTAGCTGTGGTGTTCTAGGCTGTTCAAATTCTTCTTCTGGATCATCAACTTCTTCAACCTGAGGTCCTCTAGAAGATGTAGCATCATCAGCCATCAATTGGTAAGGTATTTCATAATCTAAATCAGAGTCACTTTCTGAGGATTCAGAGAATGAACTTTCCTTAGAAACAGATCCAATTGAAAAGCTAGGCATGACATTTTCAACACACTTTTCCAAAAAAGAAGAGATGGGATTCATCATCATTTGAGGGCATTTTGACTCTTTTAAGGATAAGGTTGGTGAGGCATTTTTGGGAGTTGATTCAGAGGGTGGTTTTTTAAGTTTTTAAGTTTTTAAGTTTAAGAGAAATGGACTATTTTTCCTTTTTTTATTATTATTTCATCAGAGGACTGTGCTTGAGAGGGGGTTTTTGGTAAGGATTTAAATCCTTGAAAATTTGGAGGAATATTCAAGGGAGCTTTTGGTGCAGGAAATAAAGGTTGAGTGGAAGAGGCTATGTATGGCAAACTAGGAATTGAATAAGGGCTGTATAAAAGACCCAAAAGATCTGGAGAGAAAGATTTTGAGGAATGTTGTGAGGATAAATATTCTCTCTTCCTTTTAAGATCTCTTTCAAGTTGGTCAACCTGGGCTTTTAAGTTTAAAATTTCTATTTCTTTCATTTGAATGCTATTCAATGTGCCTTTGTTGCTGATAATTCGCATAAGTTCCTGTTGCTTCATTTCTATTTGCCTTTATAGTTCTACATGGACCGTTTCCATTCGTTTCTCAAAGGCTTGGAACTTTTTATTTGCCAAATTCATATGTTTAGCAACTCCATCAATCTTTTCTTCAATAAGCTTCAGTTTTTAATTTTGAGCACAAGCATTCTGAGTCTGCCAGTTGACTACTGCTTCGGTAGGAGTTGTTTGTCTAAGTCTGCCATCTGCATCAATAATGTTTGACTCTAGGATAAAAGGCTGCATGGTAATTTGGTTCTTTGTTTCTTTGGTTAAAGGAGGAAATTTTATGGGTTGGAACATACATATTTAGGGTAAAGACTTTGGCTTTTGAATCTCGGCTGAATTTTCTTTTCTTACCCATTTCAAAGCTTGATTGTAACATTGGAGAGGAGTTGACTTAGGTTTCGGCTAGGAAGGAGGTGTTTAAGGTTTGCAAGGTTCAGGTGGAGTATTTTGAATAGCTGGTGATTTGTACCAAACAGGAGGAGAATATGATACAAGATAATCATATTTTCCTGAAGGTTGTCCCAGAGTGCAGATGCTTGAATCTCTATCTTCTTATCTCCTTCTGAATTCCTTTTCACTATATTTTCCTGTAGATTTCTTTTTTTTTCTTTTTCTTCTTATCATCATCAAAGTAGGATTCAGCATAACAATCATCACAATCACAATAATCAAAATAATAGTGACCATCATGCTTAAAAGCATAAACTGGTCTTCCAAAATTATCAAAAAAGACTATAGGAATGTTTTCTTCTGGATCCCAAGGGTTGATCATAAACTAGGTATTAAAAACTGTAGGAGTCTCTTGCTTTCACCTAAAGATCGTATCCATTGATCCATCAGATCTTTTGATATGCACTGGGTCTATACCTTAAATTGGCTCTACTGTCTCATGTAACTTCTCATAATTGGTGATCCATTTTTCTAGGAATAATTTTAATAAATCATCCCTAGAAAGTTGTTTAGGAGTGTGAATACATATGGGAGTATTATAAGAATCTGCTTTTATGAACAAAGCATCATTTTGGACACAGGGTAGTGACAGGTTGATAGCATGCTTTTGGAGATGGTAGACAATTTGGTAGTAAAGGGTGGCTACTTTGGCTATGGAAATTTGTTCAGCACCAAAGATCTGGAATTGGACTTTTAAAGCTGTTAAGGCATGAGGATCAGAAAGGGCAAGATTATAATTTGGGAAAAACGTAAAGAATACTGAGCTAGCATTTAAGGATGTCTCTACAGTCCCAATTACATCATGCTGATACTACTTATATCTAGAATCCAAAAGAGCAATCCTAGAGAAGACAGGTTGCCCTGCTCTGCCATGGTAGGAAAGTCCTAACCATATAGCTCCAAAATGGATGTGAGTGTATCCTTGGTTAAGCCAAGTTTTCAAAAATTTTGGAGGAATTTCTAAGGTTACAAATTGTTCTGTCTGAGAGGCTAGTATATGGTATCAAAGCCTTGTTTTTGCATAAGGTGAAATTGTTATAATTAATATGAAGACTAAAGGAGAAGGAATTCTTAAACATGACTGAACCAGAAAGCTCTTCTGTTCCCTCTTCCACTCCCTCTGTAATATATGATTATAAATACATGCAACTAAGTATGTTGTTGTTACCCTATCACCTCCTATCAACCAAACCACCTAGAAAAAGATCGATTACTTGTATGAGTTTACCTACCTTCCTGAAGACCAAAAATAGAGGAATCAAAGTTTCCCCTATTGAACCCTTATGATGCCTTTTCAAAAACCAAAATAAACTGAAAACAATCTTTCAAAGCTCTTGTAAACAGACCCACTTCTTCTATAAAAGAATATGTTCAAGCCTCCAGTTTTGATCAACATCACATACCAGCCTCTCAGACAGAACAGTTTGTAACCTTAGAAATTCCTCCAGAATTTCTGAGAACTTGGCTTAACCAGGGATACACTCACATCCACTTTAGAGCTATAAGGTTAGGACTCTCCTACCATGAAAAAGCAAGGCAACCTATTTTCTCTAGGATCGCTCTTTTGGATTCTAGATATAAGCAGTATCAACATGCTGTAATTAGGACTGTAGAAACATCTTTAAATGTTGGCTCAGTATTCTTTACGTTTTTCCCAAATTATAATCTTGCCCTTTTTGATCCTCATGCCTTGACAGCTTTAAAAGTCCAACTCTAGATCCTTGGTACTGAATAAATTTCCACAGCCAAAGTAGCCACCCTTCACTACCAAATTGTCTATCGTCTCCAAAACCATGCTATCAACCTGTCACTACCCTGTGTCCAAAATGATGCTTTGTTCATAAAAGAAGACTCTCATAATACTCCCACGTGTATCCACACTCCTAAATAACTCTCTAGGAATGATTTGTTAAAATTATTCCTAGAAAAATGGATCACTAGTTATGAGAAGCTACATAAGACAGTAGAGCCAATTCAAGGTACAGACCCAGTGCATATCAAAAGATTTGATGGATCAGTTGATACAATCTTTAGGCAAAAATAAGAGACTCCTATAGTTTTTAACACCCAGTTCATAATCAATTCTTGGGATCTAGAAGATAATATTCCTGTATCCTTTTTTGATAATTCTGGGAGACCAATTTATGCTATTAAGCGTAATGGTCACTGTTATTTTGATTATTGTGATTATGATGATTGCTATGCTGAATCCTACTTTGATGATGATGAGAAGAAAAAAAAAGAAGAAATCTCCAGGAAAATATGGTGAAAAGGAATTTAAAAGGAGATATGAAGATGGAGATTCAAGCATCTGCACTTTGGGACAACCTTCAGTAAAATATGATTATCTTGTATCATATTCTCCTCCTGCTTGGTACAAACCACCAGCTACTCAAAATATTCCTCCTGAACCTTGCAAACCTCAAACACCTCCTTCCCAACCAAAACCTAAGTCAACTCCTCTCCCATGTTACAAACAAGCTTTAAAATGGGTAAGAAAAGAAAATTCAGCCGACATTCAAAAGTCAAAGCCTTTACCCCAAATTTGTATGTTCCAACCCACAGACTTTCCTCCTTTAACCAAAGAAATAAAGAACCAAATTACCATGCAACCTTTTATCCTGGAGTCAAACATTATTGATGCAGATGGCAGACCTAGACAAACAACTCCTGCAGAAGCAATAGTCAACTGGTAGACTCAAAATGCTTGTGCTCAAAATAAAAAAATGAAGCTTATTAAAGAAAAGATTGAAGGAGTTGCTGAACATATGAATGTGGCAAATAAAAAGTTCCAGGCCTTTAAGAAATGAATGAAAGCGGTTCATGTAGAATTACAAAGGCAAATAGAAATGAAGCACCATGAACTTATGCGAATTATCAACAATAAAGGCACATTGAATAGCATTCAAATGAAAGAAATAGAAATTTTAAACTAAAAAGCCTAGGTTGACTAACTTGAAAAAGATTTTAAAAGGAAGAAAGAAGAATTGTCCTTACAAATTTCTTTAAAATCTTTGTCTCCAAATCCTTTAAGTCTTTTATACAGCCCTTATTCAATTCCTAGTTTGCCATCCGCAGCCTCTTCCACTCAACCTTTATTTCCTACACCAACAGCTCCCTTGAATATTCCTCCAAATTTTTAAGGATTCAAATCTTCATAAAAAAATCCCCTCACAAACACAGTCCTCTAATGAAACAAAAAAAAAAGGAAAAACAATCCATTTCTCTCAAACTGAAAAACCAAAAAAAACATCCTCTGAGTCATCACCTACAAATGCCTCACCAACCTTATCCTTAGAAGAGTCAAAACACCCTCAGATGATGATGAATCCCATCTCTTCCTTTTTGGAAAAGTGTGGTAAAAATGCCATACTCAGCTTTTCAATTGTATCTGTCTTAAAGGAAGGTTCATCTCCTGAATCTTCAGAAAATGACTCTGATTCAGATTATAAAGTACCTTACCAATTGATGGCTGATGATGCTACATCTTCTAGAGGACCTCAAGTTGAAGAAGTTGATGATCCAGAAGAAGAATCTGGATAGACCAGAACACCATAACCAAATCAGCAGATAAATTTTCAAAAAAACACTGGAAATTACTTTATGTTGGATGATGTTCCTCCTTCACAATATAGGAATAGATTTCTGGAGTTTAGAGCATGGATAGCCAGACAAATACTTATTCCTGGAGTAGGGATCAGGAATATTATTGAAACATTTCTTACAAAAATGGTGGGAAAGCTGGCAAATTGGTATGCTTCTCTGAATGTTTATGCTAGGACTCAGTTGATGGATACCACTTCACCAGAAGATTTTCTAGGACTCTTACATTATGAGTTCTTAGGAAAATGGGATGATGATTTTGAAGTCGCACGAAAGGAGTATTACCAGATGAAATGTTGTTCACTACAGAGAAAAGGTCTAGAAAGACATTTTCAAAATATGTCCACTAGATTTTATCTGTTAGGGGCACAGCTAATCCTGATCTAAAGCAAGCCTTTTTGGCTTTTATTCTTGAGATTCTTACCTCTCAAATGTTTTTAATTCTTCAACAATCAAATCACAAAGTTGGAGATGTGTCAATGGGACATTTATATCAAATCATGATTCAGGCTCATACCCAGTTATATGACCAAAGGAAGATGATTAAACTATATCTCGGCAGTAAGAAGAATCCTTTGGGAAAACTTTCATGTGATAGGCCTGATTTGCAGATTAAATGTAAAGATACTGATGTTTGTGTTTGTCCTCCAAAGAAGAAGAAACTCTTCTTCAAATTGAAGAAGAAAGGAAAACGACCTAAGTTCAAGAAGTGAAAGTATTACAAGAAGAAAAAGTTTTATGGCAAAAAGAAAACTGACAGATGCTACCTCTGTGGGAAGAAGGGTCATTTTGTAAAAAATTATCCTTCAAAAATAAAAAAGACTGAACAAATGATTCAACAAATTCAACAGATCACTAAAGTAGACTTGAATGATGCTGATCTTAAGTCTCTCTTTTCAAAAGAAGAAGAAGCTTCACCAAAATGTGTTTTTGTTGTGGGCCAAGAGGTAGACTCAAAAATTTCTAACTCTGAAACAGAGTCCTGGAATGACCAGTTCGTAATAAGTGGTGATAATAGAGACATGATAGCCCTAACTCATGAAAAGCATCCAATACCTTTGTTTCTTGTTTAAATTTACCCAACAAATTATTCCAAGCCCATAAAACTTGTAGCCTTGATTGACACTGGAGCCAAAACTACCATTCTCAACCCAAAAGCCTTGCTTAAAGAATGTTGGAAACATCACTCTGAATATTTCTCTACAGCCAATGGAGAATTATTTGAAATTGGCTTTAAAACTAGACACCTAATAAAGATCCAATTCTTTCCAAATTTTTACACCTGGACACATGTTCTTGGATCTTCTTTACCTGGAAAAGACATCTTTACCGATGAGGCACCGCCCCTATGGCAGCCCACTTGCAGCTGCATTTAATGCAGCTGCAATCATGACTGCCAAATGGTGCAGGCCCCACTCTCCAGACCTTTTCCTTGTATGAGGAAAAGATTTTTGGGGAAAGAAAAAAGGCTATGAGAGCTCATGATGGGCTAGGAGGCTTAGGGAGATGGGAAAGCTAAGGAATAAAAGAGAAAAAAGAGAGAGAAAAATGGGGTTTTTCTTTGGGGTTGGAAGAAAAGGAGAGGAGGGAGAGAGCTCTGAACAAAGGAAAAAAGACTGAGGGGAAAAGAAAAGAAAAAACGTCCCCAAGAAAGGGAAGAGAGATTGAAGCAAAGAGGTCCATTTTCTCCATAAGAGAAGAAGGAAGAAACTTGTGTCAAAGGGAGATATCACATCCTATCAAGGATCTCAATCAAAACATCTCTGAGGGCCTCTTATTTTGGTATAAAACCTGCACTCAAACTCAGCATGTTCATCATTTTATGTGTTCTTGCTTGTGTGCAACTAAATCATTAGTATATTTTAGGTATTTCTAGTTTAGCTTCCTCAATATCCCACTTTATTGATGTGATCCCTGAACACTTTTTCATGTAGTTGTAGTTTGATGACTATAGAGTATGTATATGCATGTTTTGTTACTTAGAGTAGAAGTCTAAGCGTGTGAGAGTCGGCTTCAGCCTTCTAACCAGGCGACGCCTCTTCACAGAGGCGTCGCCTCTTTTCCATGAGGCGATCGCCCCATTGACAAGCCTTTAGGGAGTCTATCTTTTATGTGTGTGTTACCTTTTTTACCTCAGAATTGTAAGAGCCCCTGTTGATGAGGCATCGCCTCATCAATGAGGTGATCGTCTCATCTCAATGAGGTGACCGCCTCATCAATGAAGCAACCGCCTCATCAATGAAGCGACCGCCTCATTGACAGGGTTAACCTGCTTCCTGCTTCATTTTTTGTTAACATTTGTCGTGATGTCTGCTTCGGTTTGTCCCCTTTTGATCTTAAATATGTCTATATGATTGCATGATGGTGATTATCTTGATTATTTGATGGTTTCTTTAGTCCGTAATATGAAAACCCCTTTTTTATATAGAGTCTCCTTGTAAGTATCATTACATGTGATTTCATTTTTTTTCAAAGGAAGGACTAACTGTGTGTTATTTGAAGGAATTACTTGATGATTTCCATCATTGAGTAGTCAACTTTGTTAGTTATCCATTTTATATTACCGCATTTATGTTACTTTATCGGTTTATTTTTGGTATATGTTTAGTCTATTTTCTGTATATTATTCTTTTATTTAGCCTAAAAAGTGTTGTAATCCTTAATCTCTTTCCTATTTAATTTTGAATGTATGGTTGTAAATTATTATTTATTTTATTCACTGCGTTTTTTAAATGTTGGGACTTAAAGGCATGAAATTGGACTAATGTGCAAACTCAGACTTAATTATAAAATTTGGCAATTATCCGAAGGCAATTTCATTACTTGTGGTAAATGAGGAAATAATTAAATAATTAAATGGTAATAAAATGCAAAACACAAACGGAGGCCAACCGCAAGGTTGGGTGAGCATTCAAACGCTTATACCCAGTTTCTGAACCCGATCTATGATGATGGCTTCTGGGAACCTCCATGGGATTTAGTTGCTGTACAATGTGTCCCGGCTTTCATTCGGGTAGCGACTCCATCTCTGAATAGGCCCATGACCTATATTGTATTTCCTAGTGGGCCTCGAGCCCACACAGTGCCGTGGTTGCCAAACACTTGGGCGTGCGCTAAACCCCGCCACCTATAGTGGTGACTCCACTGGGGATAGAGAAACTGATTCCAGTGTTTTGCATTTTATCATCTTTAATTATTTTCTTATTTCTTCCTGCATTTATGCATTCACTACACATTTTGCATACAATGAGCACTTTAGTCCCGAATAAACCCAATAATAGTCAGTACTTCGCTACCTACGTTTCACTTAAACCTGGTGGTGGAATATTTGATTATTGTCACTCATGACACGTACTAATGCACATTGTTTGACCCTTGAGTGGGGAGATGTATATGGATGTATATCGTTGTGGGAGCCGAAGCCTTTTTACCCAAGACTCAAGCCCATGTAATGACTTAGCAACTATCCTTAGGAATTTTCCCACATGCATGTGTATTATGCCATATAATGGACCTTAAAATAAATCTTGAGCCCATCAATAAGCAGTCCAAAATAAAATGAGCTCTCGTGTCCGACCAAATCCCATTATAAATAAGCTAGTTACCAAAGGCCTCTCATGCCTACTCATAACCCATTTCAAATGGGCCTTGATAAGTAAGTTTATGGTGCTAAGGATATTGGCTCATAGAAAGTGGACTCGGGCTTTATTTAAAGGATCCATTACTTGTCTGAATCATTTTAAGAGTTTTCTTGCATAAGTCTATTTTATTATCCCCCACTGATAATTAAAACCCAGGCCAAAAATCCTAGGACAAGATACTCGCCATTAAATGCGTGTATGGGAGAAATAAGGGCAGAAGTTTGCACATTTAAGCTTTATGTTTTGGTATTGTGTATCTTTTTTGTGTGATTATTTATTTCTTAAATTTTCTTAAAAAAAATCCTTCATTTGATGCATACATGACATTCATTGCAACTTTCAAAAATGCATTTTTCTTAGCCATAAACCTCTTCTTATTTAGAAGCAGATCAAAGGAATTTGGCCCACTAATATCAAGGATCTAATTACATAGTTGGGACCACTTAACAAAGGGGAAAAATGGCAAGACCCTCTAATTTTGACGTTGAAGCTTTCAAGAAAGAACTGTTGAAAGAGATCAAGGATGAGATGCGACAAATGGTTAGGGACATGGTTGCTAAGATTAAAGGAAAGATGCTCTCTAATAAAGATGATTCTGAAACCATAATTGTTTTAGGTGAACAATTGAAAGGAAAAGCACCAATGGATTATGCTAAGACCGAATGGATGAAAGACCTGACAAAACAGATGAATCAACTACAGACTGTATTGAAGAACCGGGCTCAGTCCGAACTTTACTGATGTTGACTTGAATTTAGGTTCTAAAGAACCACTGCCTCCGAAATACAAATTCCCAAATATGAAGAAATACTCTGGCACTGATGACCCTTACTTGCATCTGAAGTAGTATGTTACTTACATGAAGGCCACTGAGTTGTCAGAAAATCAAATTGTCAAGCAATTTCCATTATCCTTGGAAGGAGCTGCTATCAATTGGTACTACACTTTGGATGCATATGTCCAACAAGTCTGGAAGGAGCTGTGTTCAGTCTTTATCAAGCAATATGGGCTAAACTTTCAATTTGAAGTTTCTCTTCAAGAGTTACAGAATACCGTGCAAAGACCTAACGAGCCCTTCGTGAGCTTCTTAGATAGGTGGAGAGGAAAGTTAGCTCAGATAAAGCACAGACCTGCAGAGTCAGACTAGTTAATCATAGCCATAGAAGCCTGCATCCCTCCTCTAGCCGACAAGTTGAAAGACATAGGCATAAGGGACTTTAAAGAGTTGTATCGTTTTGGGGTGCAAGTTGAAATCGACTTGGATTTGGACACTCAAGAATAGTTATTGTCAGTTGTAATGGTTTCAAATAATGTTTTGCTGTAATATTTTCTTTTATGCTAATGAATGTTTAGTTGTCTAATTTGCATGAGTATTAATTTTTTATAATTGTGCATGCAATCTTATGCTTAAATGAGAGAGAGATTTGAAAAAAGAAAAAAAAGAAAGGAAAAAGAAAAGAAAACCCCAAAAAATGAGAGGATTAAAATATCAGAATTGACTTTCAAACTTTTCTTCGGGCACATTTAACTTCAGTTTTTCCTAAAATAAATTCCTCATATTCATCAAAAAATGAAAGAACAAAAAAAAAACGAAAAGGAAGAAAAAAAAAGAAAAAAAAAGAAAATGAAAATGAAAAGGAACGAAAGTGTGGGGAAAAAAGGGAAACCTTTATTTGTGCCACCAACATTTGAAAAGTCAATCTTGAGCAATCCTTGAAAAATCCTTATCTTTTTTAACAAAACTCCCACTAATTGTGAGCTGAAAAATGGTTGGTCAGAAAACCCACGAAGGGCTGATCAATAACAAGCATAATGTGGCATGCCTGATTATAATAGAAAAGTAATCATGTGAAGATAGTCATAACTGACATGTTGTTAGCACGTGAAGTGTCAGACATGGACTCATAGTTTTGCAACAATCAACAACATCAGTAACATCAATGTCCGATGATCAATAGCAAAAGCAGTCAGTAGCTAAAGTGACAACATGAACATCGAGCGTAACAAAAGTGATTGACCATCACCATGAATTTGCAACCACCCAGCTAGGTTTGAAAACTCCTAGAAAAGGAGCGACTTAGGCAATAAAGGGAAAATAAAAAAAATGAAAAAAATGAAAGACCCAGATAAGTTCGAAAACTCCTAGAAAAGGAGCGACCTAGGCAAAAAAGGGAAAATAAAAAAAAATGAAAAAAATGAAAGACCCAGCTAGGTTCAAAAACTCCTAGAAAAGGAGTGACCTAGGCAAAAGAGGGAATATAAAATAAAATCGGTTGCATTTTCATTCTGAGAAAAACTTCAAAAGATCATAAGATTCTACTTGGTGGTGTGAAAGCAGGAGAGTTTATCAAGTCCTTGGCTAGGGGGCAATTTTTAAGATGAGTTGAGCCCCATGAGTAATGGAGTTTTCAAATAGAGTCTCTTCCATACTAAGGGTCAAGCGCAACTGTCATATGACAATAAAGCATTCTAAGGAAGTAATTAAGTTGAGGGCGTGAATCGTTATCATCATCCTGATTTAATCATGAGGGGGTCTTAAATTCTGCTTCATTTGGATAAGCTAGTCTCAATAGACTTAAATTTGGATTCTTTGATATGATGAAGACCAGTTCTCGAAGATTAATCCTAACTTGGAAGGGCATTTGGCTATTGAATGTTTTCTCAATTATTCATGCATATACGAAATTATTTTGCGAAAATCATTTTCAGGTTTCATGCTTAGGCGCATTAGAATAATGCATGTTTTTTTATAAGCATTGCACACACCACACAAGCATGTGTTGTCAAAATAACTTTTGAGAGATTCTAAAAACCACATCCTTGCATACATCAATTTTGGACTCTTTTTGGATGTGTAATAGAATAAGCTAACTCAAATGTTTAAGATGCAGTTTTCTTGTTTAGTTTCGCCTAATGCCTCGTGGGGCTAAACGACTTATTTTGATTTACTTGTTTAGTTTGATTTCGTTTGACGCTTGTGAGGCTACATCATTTTATTTTCTCTGCCTAACACCTCAGAGGTTATATAGCACTTTTGTTTGTCTTTATTTGATTTATGTTTTATTTGTTATTTGTTTAGCCTGATACCCCAGAGGCTACATGGCTTATTTTAGTTGATTTTTCCTAATATCGGTGTGACTATATTGCCTGATATGATTTTCATCCGCCTGACACCTCAGAGGTTACATGGCACTTTCTGTTTGATCTTATTTTATGCATGTTTTTGTCTATTTGTTGGTCTTACCTTATGCCCCCGAGGCTATATGGTATTCATTGTTGTTCCTGCTTGATGCTTGTATGGCTATATGGTTTCCATGTTGATTCTCTTTATTTGTTCTATTTGCTGATCGAAGTATTAGTGTTCACAAGCGTTCATTTCCCAGTTCGGTCAGCCCGTAGTTGAGGGCGAGCTGTGGATTTTCTCTGATCAAATTATCAAGATTAAGGAATTGCCTCTCGGGCTAGGAAAACCCGAGGATGACGGCGTGAGCTTCCTATTGTTGTTAAGGAACTGCCTCTCGGGCTAAGAAAACCCGAGGATGACGGTGTGAGCTTCCTATTATTGTTGAGGAACTGCCTCTCAGGCCAGGAAAACCCGAGGATAATGATGTGAGCTTCCTGTTATTATTGAGGGACTGCCTTTTGGGCTAGGAAAACCTAAGGTTTATGTCTCACAGGATAGGGCTATTCAGGTTTGAATCCCCAAAGCTCAAAGCCAGAGCTGTTTGGGTTTGAATCCTCGAAGCTCAAGGATAAGGCTATTCAGGTTTGAATCCCCGAAGCTCAAGGACAGGGCTGTTTGGGTTTGAATCCTCGAAGCTCAAAGATCGAGATGACTGTTCGGGTAGTATCCCCGAAGTCAGAAGCGAATGACAACTGGGCTAGGAAAATCCAAAAGTTTATGTCCTGGGGAAGTGATAATCAGACTAGGAAAATCTAAAAACCACATCCCTAGTGATGATTGGGCTAGGAAAACCCGAGAATCATGTTTCGTGTGTTGGGATGATCGGGCTAGGAAAACCCGAGAGTCATGTTTCATGTGTTGGGATGATCAGGCCAGGAAAACCCGAGAATCATATTTCGTTTATTGTGATGATCAGGCCAGGAAAACCCGAGAATCGAGTTTATGTGTAGTGATGATTCGGGCCAGGACAACCCGAGAGTCATATTTCAGGCGTTGTGATGATTCAGCCAGGAAAATCGGAGAATCATGTTTCATGTGTTGTGATGATCGAACAAAGAAAACCCGAGAATCATGTTTCGTGTGTTGGGATGATCGGGCCAGGAAAACCCGAGGATCACGGTCACATTTCAAAATTGAAGGATTCATCTCTCGGGTGAGACCCGAGAGTCAGGTATGTTTCTTATCTTATTGTTTGTTGTTATGCATGTGATTTTTTAAAAAATTATCATTGCAAGCATTCAATTTTTCTAAAAATCAAGGGCCAAACTGTAGACACTCGATTCGGTCGACCCGTGTTAGGGGACGAATTAGGGGCGCTCGGTTTGACCGGCCCGTTGTCAAGCCCAATGATGAGAATATGAAACTTGGACATGAGAATGAAGCTTGAATCTCTAGTGGAAAGTGGACTTGAAAACCCAAAGCCTGAAAACCCAAAACCGAGCCCAACTTTCAAGATTTGGCCCAAGCCCGCCTGGCCCAGTGCAGGCCCGAGCCAAAGGGGCACCGCCTCAGTGCAATGAGGCGATTGCCTCACCGATGAGGCACCATCCCTATGGCAGCCCACTTGTAGCTATATTTAATGCAGCTGCAATCATGACGGCCAAGTGGTGCAGGCCCCACTCTCCAGACCCCTTCCTTGCGTGAGGAAAAGATTTTTGAGGAAAGAAAAAAGCCTATGAGAGCTCATGATGGGCTAGGAGGCTTAGGGGGATGGGAAAGCTAAGGAATAAAAGAGAAAAAAGAGAGAGAAAAAGGGGTTTTTTCTTTGGGGTTGGAAGAAAAGGAGAGGAGGGAGAGAGCTCTGAAAAAAGGAAAAAAGACAGAGGGGAAAAAAAAAGAAAAAATGTCCCCAAGAAAGGGAAGAGAGATTGAAGCACAGAGGTCCATTTTCTCCATAAGAGAAGAAGTAAGAAACTTATGTCAAAGGGAGATATCACATCCTAGCAAGGATCTCAATCAAAACATCTCTGAGGGCCTCTCATTTTGGTATAAAACCTGCACTCAAACTCAGCATGTTCATCATTTTATGTGTTCTTGCTTGTGTACAACTAAATCATTAGTATATTTTAGGTATTTCTAGTTTAGCTTCCTCAATATCCCACTTTATTGATGTGATCCCTGAACACTTTTTCATGTAGTTGTAGTTTGATGATTATAGAGTGTGTATATGCATGTTTTGTTACTTAGAGTAGAAGTCTAAGCGTGTGAGAGTCGGCTTCAGCCTTCTAACCAGGTGGCGCCTCTTCACAAAAGCGTCGCCTCTTATCCATGAGGCGATCGCCTCATCCCCATTGACAGGCCTTTAGGGAGTCTATCTTTTATATGTGTGTTACCTTTTTTGCCTCGAAATTGTAAGAGCCCCTGTTGATGAGGCGTCGCCTCATCAATGAGGTGACCACCTCATCAATGAGGTGACCGCCTCATTGACAGGGTTAACCTGCTTCCTACTTCATTTTTTATTAACGTTTTTCATGATGTCTGCTTCGGTATGTCCCCTTTTGACCTTAAATATGTCTGTATGATTGCATGATGGTGATTATCTTGATTATTTGATGGTTTCTTTAGTCCATAATGTGAAAACCCCTTTTTTATAAAGAGTCTCCTTGTAAGTATCATTACATGTGATTTCATTTTTTTTCAAAGGAAGGACTAATTGTGTGTTATTTGAAGGAATTACTTGATGATTTCCATCATTGAGTAATCACCTTTGTTAGTTATCCATTTTATATTACCGCATTTATGTTACTTTATCGGTTTATTTTTGGTATATGTTTAGTCTATTTTCTATATATTATTCTTTTATTTAGTCTAAAAAGTGTTGTAATCCTTAACCCCTTTCCCATTTAATTTTGAATATATGGTTGTAAATTATTATTTATTTTATTCACTACGTTTTTTGAATGTTGGGACTTAAAGACATGAAATTGGACTAATATGCAAACTCGGACTTAATTATAAAATCTGGCAATTATCCGAAGGCAATTTCATTACGTGTGGTAAATGAGGAAATAATTAAATGGTAATAAAACGCAAAACACAAATGGAGGCCAATCGCAAGGTTGGGTGAGCATTCAAACGCTCATACCCAGTTTCTGAACCCGATCTCTGATGACAGTTTCTAGGAACCTTCGTGGGATCCAATTGTTGTACAGTGTGTCCTGGCTTTCATCCGGATGACGACTCCATCTCTGAATAGGCCCATGACCTATATTGTATTTCCCAATGGGCCTCGAGCCCACACAGTGCCGTGATCGCCAAACATTTGGGCGTGCACTAAATCCCACCGCCTACACTCAGAAAACAACATCTCTTAAACCGAGAGAATCAATTACAGGTTGAAATTGAAGCATAGATTAGGAAACACTAGCACTACCTCCCTATATCTAGTGACTAAATAAAATTTGGTTGAAGTCACCAAAACACGAGAATGTAGAATGAACGGCCGAGTGTAAAGACTATATCAACTTGTAGGTAAAGAGCTTTTGATTCTGATAGGACATCCATAAATTCAAACTCCTCACCACACCAAGGTCTAGATGAATAACCATAAAAAAAGAATATGGTGATGAGAATAGTTACAATTATTTATAGAGACATCAGTTCGCCACATCAAAATAAGCCCACCAGAAAAACCAACTGAATCAATCGCAAAAAATGAAAAATCAGAACCCAAGTCACCGAAACAAAGGCTTACACGGCAGGGACAACAAAATAGAGAAATCCATGCACCAGGCATCGATGCTAGACATAATGATAGGTATGGTTGCAGCTGTAGAGTGGGAGGATGTGGTGAAAGTGATTCCAACAATGGATGCTATGGTGAAGGTGTTTTGTTTGAATACCGAGCCCAATTTTTTGTTGCCTTCGCAAAGGAAAAGGCCGAGGTGATGATGGCGGGCTACAAGGATGATGATGGGCGACGGGCAAATGTGATGCTAAGGGCGGCAAAAGCTAGGACGAATGTCTGTGTTGAGTTTTGAATTCTTTGGATTTTTTTTTTTTTTGGATAAAAGAGCCTTTTGAAGTTTGATTTTGAGATAAAATATAATTATAATTCAAAAAATGGTGGTATAAAAATTATTGGATAAAACAAAAAAATTAAATATTATTTCAACATATTTCTATAGTACGGAAGCAACACACCTAAATTTGGATTTCTTTGTCTTTTAATAAAAGGTTTGAAACAATTTATTGAAAAGTTTAAATTTGAATTATTTGTCATTTTGCTACAAATTCAAGGATAATTTGACCTTCAGTTGTAAGCTTTTATGTGTGAATATTAAATTATAAAAAGGGATATTTATCAAATTTTTAATTTAATAATTTTAAAATTTAATATTTAATATATATAGATATATACATGTAAAATTTTAAAAAACATAAATGTGATATATTATAAAATGGCATATACCTATTTTGACCAAATAATTATTTACACACTGATATATATATAATTTAATATCTTGACAATTTCAGTGTCACTTATTGTATATGTTACTCTTCAACTCAAAATTTTTTATTAAAAAATATATAATTGTTGTGAATATTTCATAAGTTTTGGAAACTAATAATTAACAGTAAATAACCTAATGCTTATTTAGAATCTATTGTAAGGAATTGTTTTTAAAAATATCACAATCTATTACTAAGTTAAAATATAAGAGTATTTAATTAGAAATTATTTAAGGTGCTTTTATATACTGGTAATAAGCACTTTGTAAGATCATTTTTATAAATGATTCATCTTTTTAACATGTAAAATTTGTGGAATAAATTTTTCTTGGTAAATAGTTATTATAAGACTAAATATTAGAGATCAAATATGTTTTTTTTCAAATTTTGGGTGAATTATAATTTGCCCATGTGGTTTGCTATATTATACTATATGATTCCTGACATTTATAATTTATATTATCTCCTCTTTATATTTTCAAAATTACACTATTTACTCATTCCATCAGATTTTTCATCACAATGATTGTTAACTGACATGATAATTTTTAAGTAAATACTATTTACTCCATGTATTTGAATATATTATACTATTTGCTCCCTCTATTTGATATATTATATTATTCGCCCGCTCTATTGATATATTATATTATTTTCCCCTAAAATTTACAAAATATATTTTTATTATTAAACTAATTGCTTAACAAAATATTTGTTAAATCAAGTTATCATTAGTTGACTATAAAAATGATAATTTTATTAAAAATATTTTAATAATCTAATCAAAATTTTAATTAAATAACAATTAATTACTTCTAATCTTAAAATATCTTTAATTAAATATCAACTTAAAATATTTATATTGCATGAAAAAATTAACCAAGTAAATTCTCTTTTTAGTTGTAAAAGTTGATTTTTATTTCAATGGTTATCTTATATTATTGAGTAAATAAAACATATTTATGAACAAAATTAATAATTTTTATAATTTGATTTATATACCCAACTACTGAAACTCACAATTAAAATAAAGAATCAAAATTAGAAAGAGAGTTGATTTGATTAAATTTGATGATGTAACATAAACATTTTAAGTTATTAGTTAAGTGGAGATATTTTAAAATTAATACTAATTAATTGGAATTTAATTAAAATATTAATTATATAAAATTAAAATTAATTATTTTATATTTTTATATAAATGATATAATTATCATTTTGCAATTAAAATCTAAGAAAATTACTTTAAGAATAAAAAATATAAATTCTAAATATAAGGGACAAATAATACAATATATTCAAACAATGGGGGCAAATAGTATAATTTATTAAAGTAAAAGAGACAAATAGTATTTAGTTGATAATTATTATCTCAATTAACGGTAATTATGACGGAAGAGATAAATAATATAATTTTACGAAATAAAAGGAGGAGATAATATAAATTTGAAATGTTAGGAACCAAGTAATATAATATAGAAAACCATAGGGGTAATGAGTAATTTACCCTTATAAATTTATCCAAATATAATTTTTTTGATAAAGAACATTTTCACACTTAAAACGAATTTTTGAAAATTTATTATCACAAACATTACATTAAATATGCTTCACATTTTTTTAGTTTTGGAAACTAAAAATACTTTTTTATTTATTAAAAACATACTTAGAAGACAGGCTTAATTATGAATATTTTGTAAAAAAATACCACAAAAATATGGATAATGAGCAAATGTGATAAGACCCTCTAATATTATTGTGTTTATTAAGGTAATTGAACCATAATCCATATTATCCTTGTGTACCTTTTTATTTTGTTGCAATGTCTATTGCAACAATATTGTTAAAATTTCATATTTTAGTGGTCGATGACAACTTAGAGTCTTTTTTACTAAATTGTCATTGGAAGCTGATAAGTATTAGTAGACAATATATTCATATTTTTTGCTTATTTTGAGTTAATATTTAATTATTAGTATTTATTATATTGTAATTTTTTAGCTAATACAATTAAACTATGTTAATTTATGATTTTGCTAAGTTATTTTGCATTGTATGTAGAATTTAGGGTTTGATTTAGTATTTTTGTTAAGTTTTACATAATTCAATTAGAATTAGGGATTTTTTTAAGTTTTGATTTGGTATTTGAGATGTATCATGTAAGTTCAAAATGTAATTGATATATTTTTCCATATTTCAAAAAGTTTGGAGACTTAGAATTCAAATTGGAAGAGTACATATCAATAAAAGCCTAATTCAACAAGGAAAAGTTAATGGAAATTTTTCATGAGCATTTCACTCTACTTCACGACCATTTTAGAGGACCTACTAGTTGAAATTTCAAGATTGAAGTAGGTAACAACCATTACCTGTTGCTTCTTAGCCATTACAAGATACCTGCATTCATACTTGATATAGCAATCTTTACTATATTGGTTATAACTAACTCTATAGAAGTTGGATTGAGGCAATTTAAAATGCTATAGAATGTTGAGATAAAGAACTACAACTTTACTAAAGAAAGCTATGGATAATTTGATCATTTTTAGGAGCTAAAGGCTAATTTGACCAACATGAATATGTTATCCAAATTTGACTATGATTCAACTTTTCAAAGCCACTTCAAATCCATTTCAAGCATGGATGAGCTATGCCTATAAAAATGACCCTTCGAGCATGGAAATCATGATCATACAGATTCAAGGTCACATCTCGATCTTTTATACCATTCTTTATATTCAAACATATTCATTCACATGTTATATTTTTAATTTCAATATCAGTATTTATGGAGTTCATGCATTAAAAAAGCTTTCAATTAATAATCTATTCTTTTTAATTTTCTTCGAGATGTTTGCAAGAACTTTCGTGAGTTATGTTCTTGTACTCATAAACATATTAGGTTAGATTTTCATTATGTACTAGAATTGATCTAAGTAGCTTAGGAATGTAATAATTCTTACCTTTTTCTTTAATTTAATTTGATTTCTTACATATGGACTTTATGATTGTGCTTAATTTATATTCACTATTTATTATAGTTATAGTATGTTGAGAATGAGAGAGATGGTGCTTGCTTTATGCTTTAAGTTTAATTTGAATAATTTGATAAGTGTTGAGAATGAGAGGTGATTAATGCTTAGAACCTAGAATAAAATCTATTAAATACAATTGAATAAAGATACCATTTAAATACTTAATATTGCATGATTTATCTTATGCTTAAATTTAATTAAGAATTTATTAGTTTAACTTAGTGAGGCGAGAGTTTATAAGTTTAGATTAATAATTGAATTAACTAAATTATCTTATAAATGTTTGAGAGAGAGGTATAAGGACATTAATGGTAAGCATCATATAAAAAACTCGAGTTAGGTTAAAGTAAGATACTAATAAGTTAATATATGAACTAAGTGAAAGGTTATGTTTTAGTATATATGTTCATAACTATTTATTTGTTTAGCTTAATTTCATTTTAATTTTAGTTTTAATTAGTGTTTAAGTCAAACTTTAAGTTTAATTCTCATTCTAAACTTTGATTAATTTGTTATAAAAATAATTAACTAAGTGAATTTGTAATCAACAACTAATATCTTTAGGACAACACTCTACTTATTATTATATTACTTAAGTGATCCATATACTTGTGGTTAAAATCAATTAAGTTTTTTGCACTATTATTGAGGATTAAATTTTGTTGATATTATTAGTAACTTAGAATTATTTACTTTAAGCACTTTTCTTGAGTAGTTTTGTTTTGCTTTGTTTATTTATTTATTTTTTTTACGTAGTTTATGCAAGGAGTAGTCATATGAATCCACATTGCTAGAAATTCTTGGAAGTTGATTTAGAGACCGAACACACTTTTAATAAACTAAGGCATGAGCAAAGAGCTAAAGAAAGGATGAATTAATATGGAGCTAGGGGAGGTAACAATGACAATAATGGTGGCAACTGTGGCAATAGAGACAATAAAGGCAATATTATCAATCCACTTTGTCGACCATTTGCATGATTAAGACTTAATCACCTTTTTTGACTTTAACAACTCAACTTTAAGTCACTAATGGTTGTGATATAAGTGTGAACAAGTTAGGTTCAAGTTAATGCTCATTTAAGGCTTGAAAAATCAAATTATACATAAAGGTATGGATGCTCACATGATGAGTCACAGCTACAAGCATCACCATGATCTAATTTTTTTAAAATACTTAAGTAAAGTAAAGGGACAGAGACCCTTACGGTCTCAATCATGACCATAAGGCTACCCTTTAGCAGGACGCTCATAATCATGAGCATGGAAGCACGATCATAAGATGAATGAAGCTAATTCAAGAATTTAAGCACTAGCCCTCACGATCATGGGTCACAATTATGAGGAGTAAAGTCATGTTCAGGATTAGGAATGATCATGGTTTGGAGGAAGATTGGTCAAGAAGAGTCAAGGAAGGCAATAACCCTCACGATATAGGTCACACTTATGATCAAATAGTCATAAGCATGATGAAGAAGGATGTTAAAGCCAAGAATGAAGAAACTCCTTTTTCTTCAGGAATTAGGATGTTTACATGCATATATAAAGATTCTCATTATGTAAAATAGATTTTAACCATATTATTAATACATTTGAGTTTTTTTTTTAGCAAGTTTTATTTTGCTTTCTTGTGTTCTTAATGGAATACAATATCTTAACTTATCAAAGGAGTGATTAACCTTTTGGTGTCTTCAAAATTGGGGATTTAAGTACTTAATTTCCTTAGAGTTCTAAAATCTTTGATTGTACAACTTGTTTTTTGGCATTTCGGGCACATAACAAATTGTCTAAGGGTTTCTAAGGTAGGTCATCTAGCAAGTTTTTACCATTTAGTGTTAGAGTCTTTACTTTAAAAACATGTTACTTACCCTATGTTTCATTTTATTTTCATGTTTTCTTCAATTTTTTTTTTCTTTGTGCATTTTTTATATTGTATTATCTTTGTAAGTTCTCTTTTTTTCTCCTTTATTCTATTATCATATTAAAATATTAATAAAACCTTAAGAAATGATATATATATGTCAAGTAACAACAAATCGATTAACAATAGCTTGAGGCAAGATTTTGATTTCACATATGGAAGAAATATCTAGCAAATAATGTTTCTCTCTATATATATATATATCAATCCAAATATTTTATAGCACGTTATCTAGATGCAACACCCTAAATATATAATTATTCAGGTAGATAAAAATTCAAATAATCAAACCAAAATAATAATCCTTAATTTATATGGTTAATACTTTGGTTTTGCCAAAGAACTAAACTGGTGAAATTCCTAGAATTTCTACCCTTTCAAAAGCCTTCTTATGGGTACTTTTTACAGCTCCTCCGCCTTTCTTCCCCTTCAGCTAATACTCAGGATTTATTACTAGTTTCTTTTTTTTATTAACCATATAGTACTAAAGAATTATTATAAAGATTATTCATTATTTGAATTCTTATTCATATCATCATAACAAAAATAGAATCATGCATATAGAAGTTAGAGATAAAATACATGGATTGAAGTAAACTTTCTTTTATTTATCTTTTCTCAATGAGATTAAACCCCGAAGGAGTCTTACAGGTACATAGTTATTGATTACAACACACATATATTACAATATTTAAGCAAAATTTCATAGAAAGTGATTTTCCTCAGGGTCCCAAAAAGGTAAGAGGTGTATTTTTCTATAATTGCTTCCTTCTCCTGGTGAGAATGGTTATGGAAGAGCTTTTTATAAAACTAAGGAAATAGCCTCTTATATAGGCAAGGCATAGCTAAAAGATTACAATAAATGCCCTTAAGCAGAAAGGCAAATAGAGAAAAGTAAAATTACAGTTTGGAGATGCTTTAAAGATAAGCCTCAGGTACAAAGTCTTTAAGTGGGTTGGTCCATCAAGGTGTCTTTTCTTTAATGTCAAGAATAGTAGAGGGGTCTACCATTTAACTTCTACTGTCTGTGGATGATTGATCACTTTCACCAGAGTCTTTATCTTTATGCTTTTGTTCTTTCTTAAAAAGAGACTCATAAACTTTAACAAGTGTCATAAATTCTATAGTTCCCTTTAAATAAAAGCTTATAGAATTTGATTCAAGAATTCCTTTTGTGATGTAAACTTTTTCAAAATGAGTCTTATCATATAGTTCATAATTTTGTGTTTTAAGGGATTCATTATTGAAGAAAAAGTTATAAGTTATTGTTCTGGCCTTCCAATGTGTTAAGGCTTTGGGCGTCTTTAGGTAAGATCCATGATGAGTCTAAATAAAGGTGTTTATTTAGAGTTCTTATGTATTTTGGGTGTCCGTGAGTATGAATGAAGGACATGGAGTGGCATGGTTCAATATGTCCTTCGATGTTTTCTAATGGTACTGCTGTGATTTTTATATGGACAACACCATGTGAAGCAGCTTCCAACAAAGGTATTTCCAGGATTTCTAGAATGTCTAAAAAATTAAATGGATCATGAACCCATAAGTCTGTAAAAAGTCCATGTTGGTAGAATTATAAAGGACTTATTTCAATATTTTTATATCTTTACCAAATGGGAACTTATCAAGTGGTATTCCATATAATCTGAATGAGTAGACCAATTGGTAGTGACAATTGGATGTTTTTCCACAGGAGTGGTGTGAGTTCCTATAAGGAAATCTACTATCACAATGGAAAATATAGCCATAAAAAATTTCATCTTCTAAGGCATTAGAATTTTGAAATTGATCATTATGACATAAGTCTAAAAATTCTTGTAGAATTATGAATTTTGTCCATGAGGTAGACATGATGTCTTCAATCCATCCAGTTAATGAATAAGGGATATTATAAACCTCTTTGATTATGGTTATCTCCTTATTGGATCTATCTATGGGTATGGTATGTTTGGTTAATGTAGTAGAATAAGAGGTACCTAGTTTAATTTAAGATGGGCTAGATGTATTAGGCTCATGGATATAAGGTCCTTTAAGGAGTTCAAGAGAAGTAAAATATTTGGAGTCTTTTGGAATGTGGGCTTTTAAGGCTGATTGGGCTTCTTGAAAGTTATAGTAGTCTCTAAAACTGGGTGTTTTAAGGGTTTTATCAAATTTAGCCATTTGTTTATGAACTTCAATCCTTTAAGATATCTCAGTCCAGTTGTCATATAGGTCTGTGTAAGGTCCATTGAATGAAACATAACAAGAGTATTTTTTGCCCAAGGATGGTATGGATGTCTGGAAGTAACTAACCAAAGCGTTAATTACAACCATTTTCTTTGAAGATCCTTGCTCTTTAGTGGGAAGATTCCAAATTTTGTCTATAATACAACATTATGGTCCGTGTAAGTCTTTTATGCCTACAAAATTAAAAGTATGAGTGCTTTTAAAAACAGCCAACTCCTGCTGTCCAAACTTCATTGTAGATAGGGTTGCGTTAGTCTTAATATAAGATATGGATTTCTGAGATGCCATATCCTCTTTTATGAGTTTGCCTTTTTCCAAGTGGGGAAGTCTTTAGGTTTTCACCCTGATGTCTTGACTTTAGTCTTTATTCACCAAGTAAAGTCTTTGTGAAGTCCTGAGGAATTCTTCCTTTGTTAATTCTTTTTCCTGCATTAAACATATTAAAAGATTAGTCTGGATAAGTTGTCTACAAAAGTATTCTTCTTATCATCAATGTGTTCAAATGAGGGTTTAATGTCTTTGCTAGTTATTAAATTTACAAAGTTTAATCGTCTATTGGCATTAATTTTTCATTCTGTCTATTTATTATAAAATTTTACAATAGCTTCATAGTTAGTTCTAATTGTAAAAGGTTTGTCACAGATATATAAATATAATTTTTCAATTCCATTAATAACTACAAGTATTTCAAAGTCTAATGATGTAAGTCCTTGTTCTTTGTAGATGCCTGAAGCATATCTATAAATTTGTTCATCAGCTTTAAGAGCAAATTTGTCGGTCTTTGAATAGAGAACTGCTCCCCATCTGAGTTCATAACCGTCTGTTTCTATAATCATATAATTAGTAGAAAGTGGAAGTCTTAATAATGG
Organism: Mallotus nudiflorus; assembly: GCA_947683625.1. Classification (NCBI taxonomy): domain Eukaryota; kingdom Viridiplantae; phylum Streptophyta; class Magnoliopsida; order Malpighiales; family Euphorbiaceae; genus Mallotus; species Mallotus nudiflorus. Next base: position 61,562 of record CANTUR010000910.1, read on the forward strand.
AAGGTATTATACAATTTTTTTAATTTCTTGTACAATTTTTACATCTTCATAATTAAAATGTCTTTGCCCTTTAATGGAAGTTTTATTATATAGAGGACCTGCTAATTTTGATAAGTTTTTAATAAAAGGTCTTGCATAATTTAAAAGTACTAAAAAAGCTTAAAGTCTTTTTAGTTCTTCAATTTTATTAAGAAATTCTAGTATTTTCCTAGTAATATGAGGTTGAAGTCTAATTTTTCCTTGGCCAATTTCTGAGCCAAGAAATTCAATGTTTCTTTTATTTAGGACCATTTTCTTTTTTGAATTGATCATTCCATGTCTTTCAAAAATATTGAATACAGTGTGTAAATGTGCAATGTGTTCTTTTTCAGTTTTTTAAAAAATTAAAATGTCATCAATGTATACATAAGTAAAAGTATCACAATGTCTAAAAGCATCATCCATTTTTCTTTGAAAAACTTATGGTGCATTTTTTAGTCCAAATGACATTACCAGCCATTTAAAGTGTCCTTTAGGACAACTAAAGGTTTTCCAAGGACACTTTGAATTTAAAAGAGGATAGTCTAAGATGTTCTTTAACTACAAAAGACTAAATGACAATACACACGAAGATGGGTATACAATTCCTAACAAAGATATGCTCATCAATAAAATACAAAATGCAAAAATTTTCAGTGAGTTTGATTTGAAATCAGGCTTCTGGCAAATAAAAATGCATGAAGACAATATTCCTTGGATAGCCTTTAGTTGTCTTAAAGGACACTTTGAATGGTTGGTAATGCCATTTGGACTAAAAAATGCACCACAAGTTTTTCAAAGAAAAATGGTTAATGCTTTTAGACATTGTGATACTTTTACTTGTGTATACATTAATGACATTTTAGTTTTTTAAAAAACTAAAAAAGAACACATTGCACATTTACACACTATATTCAATGTTTTCGAAAGACATGGAATGATCATTTCAAAAAAGAAAATGGTCTTAAATAAAAGAAACATTGAATTTCTTAGCTTAAAAATTGGCCAAGGAAAAATTAGACTTCAACCTCATATTACCAGGAAAATACTAAAATTTCTTAATAAAATTGAAGAACTAAAAAGACTTCAAGCTTTTTTAGGACTTTTAAATTATATAAGACCTTTTATTAAAAACTTATCAAAATTAATAAGTCCTCTGTATAATAAAACTTCTATTAAAGGGCAAAGACATTTTAATAATGAAGGTGTAAAAATTGTACAAAATCTTCCATTATTAAGACTTCCACTTTCTACTGATTATATGATTATAGAAACAAATGGTTGTGAACTTGGATGGGGAGCAGTTCTTTATTCAAAGACCGATAAATTTGCTCTTAAAGCTGATGAACCAACAAAGGCATTAAACCCTCATTTGAACACATTGACGATAAGAAGAATACTCTTGCAGAAAACTTATCCAGACTAATTTTTTAATGTGTTTAATGCAGGAAAAAGAATTAAAAGAGGAAGAATTCCTCAGGACTTCATAAAGACTTTACTTGGTGAATAAAGACCAAAGTCAAGACATCGGGATGAAAACCCAAACACTTTCCCACTTGGAAAAAGAAAAACTCATAAAAGAGGATATGGCATCTCAGAAATCCATATCTTATATTAAGACTAATGCAACCCTGTCTACAATGAAGTTTGGACAACAGGAGTTGCCTATTTTCAAAGACACTCTTACTTTTAATTTTACAGGCATAAAAGACTTAGATGGACCATAATGCTATATTATAGACATCATTTAGAATCTTCCCACTGAAGAGTGAGGATCTTCAAAGAAATTGGCTGTCATTAACACTTTGGTTAATTACTACTAGACATCCTTAGGCAAAAAATACTCATGTTATGTTTTGTTCAATGGACCTTACACAGGCCTATATGACAACTAGACTGAGATATCCGAAAGAATTGAAGTCCATAAACAAATGGCTAAATTTGACAAAACCCTTAAGACACCTAATTTTAGAGGCTACTATAACTTTCAAGAAGCCCAATCAACCTTAAAAGCCCACATTCCAATAGACTCCATATATATATATATATATCAACATTATTTGCTAGATATTGAAGTACTTTTGCAATGGACTAATTTGTTGATTAAAGATGCCACTTGGAATTCCTATAAATCATTGAAAGATAAGTTTTCAAATTTCATTAGGGTGGAGATTTTTGCACTCCATTTTTGTTTTTTTGGTATTATAAATTACATAACTATCCCTTGTTGAAAATATTTATTCTTTTACTAATTACTACTAAACTACCTTTTTTTCATTTTCCTTCCAAATTCATTGTTTAATGTTCAATATTTTAAAATTACTTGTAATTGAGTTTTTTTTTTGTTAATAAAATTTGATATAGTCAATTATTTTTTTTTATAAGTACTCTTTAACTTATTTTGATTGCAAAATTTTCACCAATAATAGTAATAAAATTCAACAATGATTTATCATATAAAAAGTATTCATAAATTCAATGAATAGAGGTAAAATCAATTTACATGTAATTTAGATCACATATATCTCATCAAATACTTTGATTAAATTATAATGCAAAAACTCCATTTAATAAAAAAATATAGGACTTATTTTTCTATTATTAATATGTTATAACACTTGTCTTAAAAATTAAAATTACAAAAAAAAATTATATGATGAATTTTCATTAAATTTTTATAATATTTTAATCATGTAATTTCATTTTTATATTATTTTTTTAAAACATTATGATAAGAAAAATAAAAATAAAATAATGTGTATGATATTAAAAACTATTAATAAAATTTAAAATAAAAAAGTGAAGAAAGATTGTTATTTTTTGTAATTGATGCAAGTTTTATAATTGAATAAACAAATTAAAAAATAAAAAATTCTTATAAAAAATAATTGACTATGCTAATTTTTTTTAATGCAAAAAAATGATGTAAGCTTAAATACCAGTAGTTTTATAATTTTAAACATTAAATAGTACATTTAGATTAAAAAAAGTAAGAGAGTATAGTTTAGGAATAGTAATTAATAAAAACATAAACTTTCTATACAAAAGGTAATTATGTAATCTAAAATTTTAAAAAATAAAAGGAGTACAAAAATAAATGGGTGAAGTGCAAAAATCCTCACCCATTTCATTGATGCTAATACTCAGCCTTGAGGAGGCTGTTTTAAAAAAGGAGGGGAATATTAGAAATTCTTAATTATAGTGATTTGAATCCTATTTTTTGGTTGTTCAAAAAAAAAAAAAAAAAGAATCCTATTTTTGACAACTATTAAGTTATCCTAACTATAGTGGGAATAGACTAATAGTATAATATTCCAAGTAGGTATTTTCGCACTCCTTCTATTGATAATTGCACTTCACTTTAACTTCATTTATAGTTTAAATGACTTAATTATCCTTAATTCAAAATAATTATCTTTTATTGTTTCATTAAATTATAAAAAGTGTATTTTCCACAACAATCAATACTAACTTAATTATGTATTCATAGTCAAAATTAATATTTTGAATGCAAATAAGAGCTATTTATAATTTTATTAATTTGTTACATTATTTTTGTTTTTATGTTTAACTTATATTGCTAAAACTTTATTAAAAAAACAGTTATATTTCTTTATGAATTTAGTTGTGAATTATTCATTATTATTTTTTTAATTGTATTAACATTTTAAGTGTTTATACAAGGTAAAAAAAATTTCAATGGTGAATTTAATTTTACGTTTTCTAGTAAAGTTTTTAATAAAATGGTATTATACAACATAAAAAAAAAATTAATGGTGAATTGGTTTTAAGTTTCTACTAATTTTTTTTTAATAAAATGGTAAAATATAATACTAAAAATATTACATGTAGTGAAAAATTAATATAAAATAAAATAATTAAAAGAAACATTTTACAAATATCAATTTAAGTTGATACAAATATAAAGTCTTTGTATCTAATATGAAGTTTCAAATGGAGTGCATTTATCTAATATTTTTCTCTTTTAATGTTTTAGTGTATTTCTTTTCCTATATATATATATATATATATATAAACTAAACCTTGAAAATCTTAATGCCATTATGTCTTTCAAATCCTCCTAGCCATTATCCTACTATAATAATTAATCTTATAATGAAAAATGTCCATATTGTGGCAATTTCACCCAAAAAGTAATGGTTTACTCTTACAACACATCTTTATATAATGCTTAAGGCTTAACATTGAGTAGTGGGAGCAACTTTTAATTTATTATGAGTTCACATAATTGATTCAATAAGTTCTAACCAGTAAATAGAAACATTGAACTAAAAGTCCATCCAAAATGAGTACCTAGGAAAAAAAAGTCATATGTAGATAATGAAGAACCATAAAACTGAATTACCTAAGATATCTATGCCTATAAGAAATTATGTAGCCATACACACACACAATATATATATATATACACACACACACAAGATTATGTTATCCTCTCATAAAAAAACTGGATTAGAAGCAATATGAATAGTTGCATGATTATTACATCACAGCTTCACTGGAATCAATAGTTTAAGACCTAACTTAGTCAAAAGTTGAAGAATCCACATGACTTCACATACAGATTGAGCCATTACTTTATATTCAGATTCTGCATTTGACTTTGATACAACATTTTACTTCTTACTGTTCCATTCAATTAGATTACCAGAAATATAAACATAATAACCAGTCGTGGACCTCCAATCAATCTTAGATCCTAGTATGCATCTAAAACACATTCAATAGTGTTATGGCCATAATTTTATTCAAGATGCCTCATCTAAGAGATCCCTTTAAATAACATAAGATTTATTCCAAAATTGCCCAATGATGTACTTTTGGAGATGGCATAAACTGTCTTATAACACTAATCGAGTAAGCAATATCGAGGCAAGTGACTATAAGTTAGCTCAATTTTCCAACTAGTCTTTTATATCTATTAAGATCATCAAAGAGCTCTCCTTCTTTAATAAGCTATTAGTTAGGAAGTATAAGAGTGTCGCATGGTTTGGCTCCTAACTTCCCAATTTTTGTCAATAAATTTAATGTGTACTTTCTTTGAGATAAGAAAATGCCCTTTTACTTCTTAACACCTCAATTCCCAAGAAGTAACTTAGCAGTCCTAAATCTTTTATATCAAATTAGCCTTATATGTAAGTTTTCAAGGATGAGATCCCCTGAGTATCACTTTAGTAATGATAATATCATTTACGTATACAACAAGTAGGATAATATTGGGTGCCAACTTCTTATAAAAATACTGTATGATCAAATTTGCTTTTACTCAATCCAAACTTCTCAATTGCCTTTCTGAATTTTCCAAACCATGATTGAGGGCTTTATTTCAATCCATATAATGATTTTTGGAGGCGACATACCTTCCCATACTCCCCTTGAGTAATAAAACTTAGCGGTTGCTTTATATAGAATTCCTCATGCAAATCTCCATGTAAAAAAGCATTCTTAACATCAAGCTAATAAAGAGGCCAATTATAGGTTATTGCTAGAGAAATAAATAACTATACAGATGTCAATTTTACCATAGGTGAAAAATTATCAAGGTCAAGGTAGTCAACTCCATAGGTTTGAGCATAAAAATTTAATAACTAGACGGGCTTTGAGATGGGCTATAGAACCATCAGAATGAAATTTAACTATAAGGACATATTTGCAACCAACAATCTTCTTACCAGTAGATAAGTTTACCATATCCTATGTACCATTAATAGTTAAGGCATGCATCTTATATGTCATAGTAGCTTGTTAGCCAATATGGGGAAGAGCTTAGTGAACCATTTTAGGACTTTCTACAAAATCAAGAGAAGTAATAAAGGAATAAGAAATAAGAGACAAATTATCATAATGAACAAAGGAAAAAATAGGATAAGTACACTAATGCTTACATTTAAAAAGAGTCATAGGTAGATCAAGGTCATTGGAAGGTATTATAGGATCCAATGATGAAGATGAAACTGATTCAAAATGTGGCACAGGAGGTCATTATGAATACACTTAGGTAATAGGCAGTTTTGGTGGTGGTTAAGGAGTAGTAGCAACAACAGACTCTGGAGAGGTAATATGATAGACTAAGAGATCATCCTCCTCTTGATGATGAGGAGAAGGAGATGAATCAAGGTAGAATATAATATATTTCAAAGAAGGTGACATCAATAGACATAAAATACCAATTTAAAAGTGGGGAATAACAATGATACTTTTTTTGAATATGAGAATAGCCCCAAAAAAATACACTATAGAGACTTAGGGTCTAAGTGAGAAACCTATGGACAAACATCACAGAAAAAACAAGTACAATAAAAAATATGAGATTCAATAAAAAAATATAGCCTTATTAGGAAACAAAATCTGATATAGAATATGATCATGAAAAACATAAGATGGCATGCAATTAATTATAAAATAAGTTGTAGAGACAACATCAACCTAAAATAGTTTAGGAACATGCATTTGAAAAAAAAGAAGGGCTATGGCTATTTGAAGAAGATGTTAACTTTTTTTTCTTCTACCCCATTTTGGGAAGGAGTATTAACATAGGATGTTTGATGAATGATTCCATTTTGAGCAATGCAAGTCTGAAAGGAATCAAAAAGATAATCTTTAGCATTGTCACTTCTCAATATCTATATAGATATATTGAATTATGTTTTGATTTCAACATAAAAGGTTTGAAAGTGTGAAAATAAATTAGACTAAGATTTTATAAAATAAAGCCAAGTTATACGAGAAAAATCATCCATAAAAGTAATAAAATATCTAAATCTAATGTTAAAGATAACAAGACACGGTCCCCAGACATTTGAATGTACTAGCTCAAAGGCATGACTAACGCTTTTATTGATATGAGGAGCAAACGATAGACAATGATGCTTTGCAAACTAACATGACTCACATTTTAAAGTTGAAAAAGAACAAAACTGAGGACACAATTTCTTCAATAAGCGGAGAGACAAATGTCCTAAATGACAATGAGCTTTGAAATAAGAACCAACACTTAAACAAGAAATAACTTAAGGTACTTATATATCTAATATGTACGGACCACTTGGTTCTCATCCTTTTCCAATCACACGCATCGTCATAAGATCCTGAAATTGACAGTGATTAGGGAAATATGAGACATAATAATTGAGTGTACGAGTGAGTTTACTAATAGAAATTAAATTAAAAAGTAAAGTTTGGAAAACTTAAGAAATAGGAAAGTGAGAGAGTAGGTGTGGGGTTGATGGTGCCAGAACCAAGAATAGAAGAAGTAGAGCCATATGCTAATATGATAGAGGAGGATGAGGGTGTGAGTTAATGTAAAAAAGAGGGTAGGATTACCTCTCATATGGTCTGTAGCACTAGAATCAATTGCTCATTGGGATGAAAAAGAAAGTATACATGTATTAGTTATACCTGGCTCAGTAATGCCTATAATAGATTGAGATGAATTTCATAATGCTTCCTAATACTGGGTAAATTAGGAAAACTCATCAGTAGAGATTGTAATAGTAGTATCAGAGGAGGAATGTGGTAAGTGATTAGTGGTTGCAATATGGGTTGATTGAGACCTTGGATATGTTTAATTCCTTATTATAATTTATGACAGTTCTATTTTGTATGACTAGATTCATGATTATATTAGCAGACTACCCCATTTGTGTTCTAGTTGTTATCATTTTTGCTACCTGAATTGTGATTACTGTTATATCAGCCACTACCCTTACTATTAGTCTGTGAGTGAGATCTTCTTGCTAATCCATTATTTTGACTGACAAGTACACTCCATTGCTACACATGAGAAACTAAGAAGTTGGTGTTAGTTTGAAGTATTTTAGTGAAAACCTCTTTTAAAGAAGAAAGCTCAGTACTAGCCAAAACTTGTGACTTAGCATTATTAAAGTGAGAATCAAGACTAGCTAGGAAGTTCATAATTGACATATGCTCACTTTGAGCTTGTTGGACTTTAGTGTATGTACTAAAGGTAGCAACATGTTCAATTCCTTCTAAGTTCATTTGAATTTCATGAAGTAGGCCTAAAAAGACTGGTCTTGTTGCTCAGCTTAATAAAATCCCTTACACACATTTTAGATACGAGAAATTTTCTCTTTACCAGAATACAATAAGGCCAAATACTCCGTCAATTCTTTATATATTCACAATGTGTAACTAGACTAACTATTTCATTATTAATGGAATTATGAATTTGTAATAATAATTGAGCATAACTTTTTGGCCATTCAATATGAGTGTCATCAGTGGGGGAATTTTCTATTAAATGATTGTCTTTGGAGATGTTACATAGGAAAAGTCAAATTTTTTTGGAGCAATCTAAATAATTAGAAAAATTAGCTTTTATTTTGTAATTTTAGGTAATATAGGAATAACATTCGGGATAACCAAGTTCTTTTGTTCAGCCATTCTTTAAGTAATAAAATCCAGATAATCACAAACAAGGACAATAAAGAAAGAGCTAAATATTTTAATAACCAATTTCCAATACAGAGTCAAAATTCTGAATTTAACTAAAGAAATTAAATAAAAATTCCTAAAATAACACAAAAACCCAAAAATTCTAGCAATCATTAAGTCTAAATGAATCCAAAACAACTAAAGAATCCAAAGAAGTATAGAATTCTAGGAAACGGTCTTTAAAAGGATGAAAATGAAATCAACAAAAATAATAACAAAGAAACTAACCAGACCTAGAAGCTCGAAATAGCTGAACGAATAAAGAACAATTGACCAAAGAAGTTGCCAATGAGTTTTAACCTAGAATTTTCAGAAGATGCATGAGAGACACACATAGGACTGCCAGCGATCAGTATTTGAGGAATGGCCGATTAATGAGTTATAACTCTTCTTTTGTTGGACATGAGGTAAAAAGGTGATTAGATATCCAAAGATGAACCAAAATTCTACCTTGAACCCTAGTTTTCTAGGTCTATCTTATAAGGCATAGAACAAATAGAGAAAAAGACTAATTTCTAAGGTCTGAAACTATATGAAATTTTATATCTTTTTTAATATTTATTAATAGATAATCACACACGCACACGTGCGCACACACACACATATATATATATATATTGAGAGACATAACAAACGAAGGTATATCAATCTATTCCTATAATACATAAATAATTTCTTTTAAAACAATTTCTTTCCTTTAACAATCTTAAACTTTCAATAAAATTTTTACTTTCTTATAGAGAAAAATGAATCATGACATTCTTATAATTTTTATTTTTCATTACACTTTTGTTCTTTTATTTTGCTGCTTTACAACTCTATATTTTTTATTTTCAAGTATAATGAGTACTTATTGATGAAAGGAGATAACAACTGTTTAAAAAAATTAAGTTTAGTCCTTATGATATTAAAATTTTTCTATTTAATTGTTGAACATTTGCATAATCAATCTTTAATCACCCTCGATTTTAATTATTAATCAATTTTGAAGTAATATTATGTGTATTCTAGTGTGTTTATTAGTTACGATCAAAGTCATACTCAATGAATGAAGTTAGGGATTTCAAAATGTGACTAAAAGACTCAATTAGGAATGCTCATGAGTGGTATTAAATTGATCTTGATCATGATCAAACTGAATTCAAGTAGAGGTTTAAGGCAAAATTCCTCACAATCCTGCTCATGAATCACTTCTCAATCTTTTGTAATGACTATTTTAGTCTCCAAATGGCTATTTTTCAAGGATCATTATCATGAGTAGGCTCCTTATGATTGTAAGCACACCCCCTCGACTACAAGAAATTAAAAAAGCATTAAATAAAGAAGGAGAAGAACTTGAGCTTGGTGATCTAATTTATTATAGAATAAAGACAATTATCCAAACATTTAGAGATATTAACTTTTTATTGTCTACTATTACTCCACGCTAAAGGAGTACCAACATACCTAAGATTAAGAGGGCCACATGAATCTAAAACATACTGACATAAAGACATAGAATAAGTATTACCCGATTTACCACATTAAAATCCTTAAAAGATAAGAAAGGACCCTGAGCCATTAAGTGAAGTCTAGAAAGTAGCTCATAAGTTAGAGAAGACAAACCACACATAGAAGCTCTCTACCATTTATTTGAAGAATGAGATGAAACAACTTAAAACAAAATATGATTGAAAGAAAATTGCAAATAGAAAAAGAATGATCTTTACACCAAAGAAGAAGTAGACCTCCTAACAAACCAATAATATCAATAATAAAATCATCAAAATCTTAAAAAGCAAATCGAAGAAAATACATTTTATTACGTCTTAACTGAGATTCCATTAAAAATAAAATATCCACACTTTGCATTTAAACCAACCAATTCAAGGAATATAATGTTCGATGGTTACTGAGACCTCAGACTTCTAACTCAGTAGCTTCATATTTCCCTATATATAGGACAGCTTCACAACTACCCTCACCAATTGCTAGTGGTTTAAAAAGTTTAGACTTTATAGAAGTATCATATAAATAATTATATTTCTCTACTAAGCCATTAGCGAAATCCCTTATATGTCTCTTTCCACTTTGAAGAACTTGAATAGGGACCTGATACAAAGCAAATTTTTGTGTTTCTTGAATCGATTGAGGCTTCCTCTTAAAACATCTGTAATGGACAGATTGATTTTGAGGTGCTCTTATCGTAGGTATAAAAGGAGATGCAAATAATTATTTAGGCGAAGCTTCAAATACACCTCTATTAGACTATTCAAAACTGTTTGATGCAAGAATCGAAAGTATCACAAACTTGCGAAGTAATGACTACTATATGAGGTTAATCATCAAAGTGATACAAAGAACCAAGTTGCATAAGAGGGATAATTTCATTAGTAGATGGAGCCTATTATTATTCACTTAATGCACTTTCCCTAGAATGCACCTTTGAAGAGGCTCACATCAATAATAATTCTTCTACAAGCTGTTGGTTTTTTACTATCACTATGCTAACTTCTTTGATTTTTAGGGGATATATTAGAGCTCTGAGATTTAACAAAGTGAAAAAAACAACAATTATGAAATGGAGAGGCCTTCAAATTAGGGTTATAAGGCCAAGAAGATTGTTCAATATCCTTAGGCTTAATATCACAATCATTAACCATATGTGAACGATCCACATACTAATAACAAAAATTTGAAAGCTTTTTATAACAAAAGTAAATCCAAACCTTCTCACATTTGTTATTTAAAATCATAGAACCTTATTTAGTAGCCTTATAAACATTAACATCAACTCGAATATGAATGTACTTACCCAAGGAATCCACATTAGACTCGCTCAACTTAAGGAAAATACTACTATTTTAACCAATTTTCATGATGGAATTTGTATCCCTATGATTTAATAGAAGATTACAAATATGAACCTAAAAGGGATTGTAATCAAGAGCAATTTATGTGGTTGTTCTTCATAAGAAAGCTCCCTCGGCACCAAAATTTTTTTGTCATAATGCCAAGGACCATCTTTTAAAATGTGGTTCTTCTCCTCAACAAACATAAACTCATAGACAAAAAGGTTAGCACCCACTTCATGTAATTTAAAACTCTCAACAAGCCACTAAGCACCTTAGAGTGAACTAGGGAGAGCATATAGATTAAAAGGCTTCCTCTACAATATTCAATCTATCAAACATCATTGAAATGGACTATAATTGTTACATTGATCACCCTTAATAAGATCAACCATAATCTTCTTAAAATGAATTAATGAGAATTTTTCAACTAGCTTTTACAATTTAAATGACATAATAAAAATAAAATTCAAAATAATCAACAAAAATGAAAGAGTATTTAGAAAGGAAAAGAAAAATTCAAAATAAGAAGAAAGCTTCACAAAAGGAATCAAAACCCTAACCCTATAAAACTAAGGTTACGTAGAGGAAGAGAATTCCACATTGGGAAAATGACTTTCCTCACAATTTTTAACTTAATGACCATCTTAAACGAACATAAAGTAACATTACAACTGAAGATAATGAACTAACAAGATGAATCTTTTAAGCATTTAAACGGTGCATTTTGAAAGATGGCTGATTCAACATGACTTTGCTAACTCATTTATTTTTTATTAAAAGAAATGTTAATGTCACATTAGCAATAAACCATGGCAAAACTCTTATAGGAGTTTAAATTTAATAAAATAATATAGTAAAATACTTAAAATTGTTAAGACAATACGTTGTTAAAAAATGTTTAATATATTCAATAACCCTTTGTATTGTTATTTTTATTTATATTGAATTCTTAAACTCAAAAAACCACCAATAAAATATGAGCAAATTATGTTTTGTTTTTCCTAAAATTTGATCCGATTAATATATTTACCATCTTATATATATATATATATATATATATATATATATATATATATATATATATATATATATATATATATATATATATATATATATATGTATGTATATATTACTTCCTCAATTTCCCTAAACATTTAAGTTTATTTGTTAGACTTTTCCATATATACCCTAATAAATAGAACATTTTAATCTCTTTATCCTTACAAGATGAAATATTTTAGGGAAATATTTTAATAGTTTTATTTTTTAAATGAAATAGTTTAATTTTTAAATATTTCATAATTAGAATTTCTACACTAATTATACTCTTAATTAATATCTACACATATTTTTAATAACAAAAAAAAATTAACTCATACTTTTAGTAAATTTTTATATATTTATATATTACGTTTAATTTATTAGATGTTTGATATTATGTAAAAAGTTCATATATAGTAACTATAATTAATTTAGAATGTAGGTGGGCCTCTATTTCAAAAGTAATGTTCACATTTTTATTTTAAAGAAAAAGTTAAAAATACAATATTATTGACCAAAAATATTATTAATAAATTTTTTCTAAAATGTGTTCAGCAGTATTTAAAATTTTTTAGTTAAATATAATTATCACTAAAAACTTAAACATTAACATTTTTTTTTTCTAGTCACTTATATTCTTTAAGCAAGGAAGTGTGATTTTTGGTTATTCTTAGCCTGAAATCACCTCTCTACACTTTTTTTATCAATTTATTTCTTAAATAAGTACTTATTCCACATAGATTTGAATTTTTTTTTTGTGATTTTGTCATCTTGTTATGACATTTAATTTTTTGTTGTCTTGTTACAACGCTTTATTTTTTGTCATCTTGTTACAACCTTTTATTTGTATTTAGACAATTCAGATAAACATATTTCATCAAACAGATACAAAGATAATAAATCAGATTGTCGTCAATATGCTACAGAACTTAAGTCATAAGTATTCTAGTCACTATAGTATTATATAGTCTTTGAGCTGATTTATGCTATTAACTTGGGTGTTACTTCAACCTTGATGGTTTTTAGCGAATTTGTATCTGTGTTTCTATGGATATATTGCTAGTTTGAATTAATGAAATTATTTTTCTTTTCAAAACATAAAATAAAAACTTAAACATCTTCGTAAAAAATTATGTCTTTCTTATTATTTATCAATTGATAATTATACATACATACACACACATACAATTGAGAGACATATATATATACACACACACAATTGAGAGACATAAATTAGAAAGGTATATCAATTTATTCCTATATATATATATATATATATATATATATATATATATATATATAATTTATGCCTAAACAGTTTCTTTCCTTTAACACTCCCCCTTAAGCTGGAGCGTAGTTGTTAATCATGCCCAGCTTGTGACATATGTACGAAACTTGATTCCCATGAAAACCTTTTTTTTTTGTGTGCTTGAGAGACATAAAATAGAAAGGTATATCAATCTATTCCTATAATTTATACCTAAATAATTTCTTTCCTTTAACACTCCCCCTCAAAATAGAGCTTAGATGTCAATTATGCCCATCTTGTTATATTTATATGAAACTTGATTCCCATGAAGACCTTTTATAAAGATATCCACTAACTATTCTCTTGTCTTCACATATGATATAGACACTAGATTTTGTTGTATCTTCTCTCAAACAAAATGACAATCTATGTCAACATGTTTTGTCCTCTTATAAAAAACTAGATTAGAAGCAATACGAATAATTGCTTGATTATTGCATCAAAACTTCAATGGAACCGATACTTTAAATCCTACCTCAATTAAAAGTTAAAGAATCCACATGACTTCACACAGATTGAGTCATCGCTTTATATTTTGATTCTGCGCTTAACCTTGATACAATATTTTACTTCTTACTTTTTCATCCAATTAGATTGCTAGTAACATAAACATAATAACTAGTCATGGACCTCTGATCAATCTTAGATCTTGCCCAGCCTACATTTGAAAAATATTCAATAGTGTTATGGCTATTATTCTAATACAAAATGCCTCATCTAGGAGCTCCCTTCAAATGACACAAGATTTATTCCAAAGTTACTTAGTGATGTACTATTAGAGATGGCATAAACTGACTTACAACATTGATCAAGTAAGCAATTTCAAGGCGAGTCGCTATAAGGTAGTTCAATTTTTTAACCAGTCTTCTATATCTTTCAGGATCATCAAAGAGTTTTCCTTCTTTAATAAGTTGTTAGTTAGGAAGTATAAGAGTTCTATATGGTTTGGCTCCTAACTTCCTAGTTTCTGTCAATAAATTTAGCAAGTACTTTCTTTAAGATAAGAAAATTCCCTTTTACTTCTTAACACCACAATTCCTAAGAAGTATTTTAGCAGTCCCAAATCTTTTGTTTTACATTAGCCTTGCATATAAGTTTTCAAGGATAAGATCCCCTAAGTATCACTCCCAGTAATGATAATATCATCTACATATACGATAAGTAGGATAATATTGGATGTCAACTTTTTATAAAATACTGTTTAATCAAATATGCTTTTACTTAATCCGAACTTTTTAATTGCCTTACTAAATTTTCCAATCCAAGATCGAGGGCTTTGGTTCAATCCATATAACAAATTTCGAAGGCAATAGACCTCTCGTACTCCCCTTTAGCAATAAACCTTGGTGGTTACTCTATATAGAACTCTTACTAGAAATCTCCATGTAAAAAAGCATTCATAACATTAAGCTAATAAAGGCCAATTATAGGTTATTGGTAGAGAAATAAATAATTGTACATATTTCAATTTTACCATATGTGAAAAAGTGTCATAGTAGTAAACTCCATTAGTTTGAGCATAACCTTTAACAACTAAGTGGACTTTGAGATGAGCCATCTAACCATCAGAATGAAATTTGACAGTAAAGACCCATTTGTATCCACTAGCCTTTTTACCAACAGATAAGTCTAATATATCCCATTTACCATTAATAGTTAAGGCATGCATCTTATATATTATAGCAGCACGGTAAGCAGGATGGGAAAGAGCTTGGTGAACTTTTTTAGGACTTTCAATAAAATCAAGAGAAGCAATCAATAAACAAGAAATGAGATAAATGATCATAATGAATAAAGGAAGAAATAGGATAAGTACACTAATTCTTACCTTTAAGAAGAGTAATGGGTATATCAAGGTCATTGGGAGGTGTCACAGCATCCGATGATGAAGATAAAATCGATTCGAAACATAGCACAGGAGGACATCGTGAATACACTTGGGTAATGGGTTATTTTAGTGGTGGTTGTGGAGTGGGACCAACAGTAGACTCTGGAGAGGTAATATGATAAACTAAGAGATCATCCTTCTCTTAATGATGAGGAGAAAGAGATGAATCAGCATAAAGCAAAATATGTTCAAAGAAGGTGACATCAATAGAAACAAAATACCTATTTATACGGGGTGAATAACAATGATACCCTTTTTAAAGATGAGAATAGCCAAGAAAAATACACCACATAGACTTAAGGTCCAATTTAAAAACCTATGGACAAACATCACAGACAAAAAAAGTATAAATAAAAAATATGAGATTCAATAGAAAATATAGGCTTATTGAGAAATAAAATTTTGATATGGAGTCTGATAATAAAGAACATAACATGACATATGATTAATCAAGAAACAAGTTGTAGAGACAACATTAGCCCAAAATATTTTAGGAACATGCATTTGAAATAAAAGGGCTCTGGCTATTTCAAGAAGATGTCAATTTTTTCTTTTTGCTACCTTATTTTGGGAAGGAGTATTAACATAGGATGTTTGATGAATGATTTCATTTTGAGCCATATAAGTCTAAAAGGAATTAAAAAGATATTCATATTATCACTTCTCAATATCTGTGTGGATATATTGAATTATGTTTTGATTTCAGCACAAAAGGTTTGAAAGTGTGAAAATAAATTAGACCGAGATTTCATAAAATAAAGCCATGTTATACAAGAAAAATCATCCACAAAGGTAATAAAATATCTAAATATAGTCTTAAGGATAACAGGACATGGTCCTAGATATCTAAATGTACTAGCTCAAAGGCGTTAATAGCCCTTTTATTGGCATGAGGAATAAACGACAAATGATGATGCTTTGCAAACTAACATGACTTACGTTCTAAAGATGAAATAGAACAAAACTGAGGACATAATTTTTATAAGACATATGTACTAAATGAAAATGAGCTTTGAAAGGAGAACCAGCACTTGAACAAGCAATGATAGTGTATCCAAGATGTATAGACTACCTAAAAAGGGAGGTATCTGTGTATCCAAGATGTACAAACCACTTAATTCTTGTCCTTTACCAATCACATGCTTTATCATAAGATCTTAAAATAGACAGTGATTAGGAAAAATGAGACATAATACTTGAGTGTAAGAGTGAGTTTACTAATAGACATTAAATTAAAAGCAAAGTTTGGCAAACTTAAGACATGGGATGATGAGAGAGTAAGTATGGGGTTAATGGTGCTGTAACCAAGAACAGACGAAGTAGAGCCATATACTAATATAATATAGAAGGATGAGGGGTGTGAGTTAATTGTAGAACAGAGGGTAAGATTACCTATCATATGGTCTGTAGCACTAGAATTAATCACCTAATGAAGAAGAAAGTATTATGGTATTAGTGGTACCTAGCTAAGTGATGGCTATGATATATTGACATGAATTCTGTAATGCTTCTTGATATTGGGTAAATCAGGCATACTCATCAGCAGAGAATGTAACAGTTGTATTAGAGCATGAATGTGGTAAGTGACTAGTGGCTGCAATATAGGTTGACTGAGACCTTGGATATGTTCAATTCCTTTATTATAATTTTTGGCAATTTTATTTTGTATGACTAGATTAATGACAATAATAGTAGACCCCCCCCATTTGTATTCTAGTCATAGTCATTTTTACTACTTGAATTGTGATTACTATCATATCAGCCACTATTACCCCCACCCCTGCTATTGGTCTATAAGTGAGATCGTCCTACTGATCCATTATTCTAATTGACAAGTACACTAGAGTGTTGCATAGGAGAAACTAAAGAGCTAGTGTCAGTTCAAAGTATTATGGTAAAAACCACTTTCAAAAAGGAAAGCTCAGTACTAGCCAAAACTTATGACTTAGCATTGTCAAAGTGAGAATTAAGACTAGCTAGGAAGCTTATAATTGACATATGCTCACGTTAATCTTGTTAGACTTTGATGTATGTACTAAAAAATATGTTCAATTCCTCATATGTTCAACTTCATGAAATATGCCTGAAGAGACTAGTCTTGTTGGAATCCTTTACATTATAAATACGAGAAATATACTATTTACCAAAATACAAGAAGGCCAAATACTCCATCAATTCTTTTACATATTCATAATTAGTAACCAAACCAAATATTTCATTATCAATGGAATTATGAATTTGCAAGAATAATGGAGCATCATTTTTTAGCTGTTTAGTATGAATGTCATCAGTTGGGGGGGGGGGGGGGGGGTTCTCCTAAATGATTATTTTTGGAAATATTACGAAAAATGAACTGTTTTAGACCAGTCCAAATAATTAACCATCTAGCTTTTATTTTATAATTTTAAGTAACATAGGACAACATTTGATATGAACAAGTTCTTTTGTTAAGCTATTCTTCAAGCAATAAAATCTAGATAATCACAAATAAGGACAACAAAAAGAAAGTCAAATATTTTAATAACTAATTTCTAGTAAAGAGTCAAAATTCTAAATTTACCTAAAGAAATTAAATAAACATTCCTAAAATAACACAAAGACCCAAAAATTCTAGCAATCATTGAGTCCAAATTAATGGAATCGGTTATGCTATTAGAAAGTACGGTGAGCAGAAACCTTAAGTAGGGTAAAATTTTAAGAATTTTACATGTATAACCCTTCATCACATGAAGAATTCCATTCCCATAAATCCATTTTTCATTTTACACATAACTAAATAACACATCAACATATAAAAGCAACAACCTAGGAATTCTTAGTTTAAGAAAACTTACCAACTCTTAAGTTTGATGTAGACCACAAGTATTCTACAACCCGTGAGCCTATGTTGGTTGAGTATAATTTAAAATGGGTTTGATGGTCTCATATTATCAAGTTTTTATAAAGGTAGCATGATTATTTAGTTATATGACATTGTTATTATTACCATTAGATTTAGTCTTTAATCGTAATGGCCTCCCATTAACTTGGTGAATCCTACACTTCCAAAATAGGAAACAAAAATCCTTATTTTAGATGGATTTCTAGTGGGTGATAGAGTTCTTAATGGGTCATTAATATCCCTTAGGTACACATTGTCATTCTTGGAATATTAGTCCTTATTAAGTGGCAACTCTTGCTATCACATCTCATATGAGGTTCCATCTATCTGGCTTCTAATGTTATGAACCTCAGGTACACTTTATCATTCTTGGCCCTTGGCATTAGTTAGGTTCACACCATTGGATCAGTGAAATGTATGGATTTGAACACTATGAACCTCAGGTACTCCTATTTGCCATTCTTTGCTAATGGTGTATCCATATACCCATAACATCTCATGCTTAACAATAATACTACATGAATCTCTTAGGCCTTATGTACACCCCTATGTATCCATAGTTGATGCACATAATCCTAAAACCATGCAAGTTATTACTCTAATGGAGAGCCTAGACCTAAATTTGGTTTGGAAGATTTTTTGGTCTTTAATTAAGGTCTCACTTTGCATATGAGCCAATTACATATGTATATCACATACATATATTGCATGGCATCCAATTACATACATATATTATATATACATATAGCATGTTACAATAGACATATCATATATACACATAGAACATGTAAAAATCGATGCATAAATAAGGAGTGATCATGGATTTTCCTTAAGCCTATTCTAACTCTTAGAATAAATTATGGGCCTTGTAACTATGGGTCTTATCTCCATGGATCTCCAACTTGAACACTTTAAGCTCCATATCATAACTCTTGTGTATTACATTGAATCCTTGACATACCAACTTGAATATTACATCCTATTTCTATGTAATTAACATTTAATTACATACCAAATAATAAAAATAAATTATTATTACATAACCAAGGATGTAATCTATGTCCATGATCATTCCTTGCATGTATTACAAGCAAATATCATGTAAAATGCAACTTTTGCATGTTAAAAATATTTTGTAAAGCATGTAAGCAAGAAAAGATGAAGAAATTAACATCAAGTGCTCCTCATGACCTCCTCACAATTGTGAGGAGTGCTCATAAGGGGCTCAAAATTTTAAGACCAAGCCAAAGCTTTTAAGTCTAAGCTGCTCATAACCTAAAGATGGATGCTCATGATCATTAGCATCCTTAAAGCTCATTTTTAGCCATTTTAACAAATATTTAGCCACAACACTTGTAACTAATATTAATCATAATCATAAAACTTACAATTATCAATAAATATAGCATGTATAAAATGCAAAAAGAAGCTCTAATACCACTTGAAGGAAACGACTATACTATTAGGAAATGAGGTGAGCATAAACCTTAAGTAGGGTAAAATTTCAAAAATTTTACTTGTATAACCCTTCATCACATGAAGAATTCCATTCCCATAGATCAATTTTTCATTTTACACATAGCTAAATAACACATCAACATGTAAAAGCAATAACCTAAGAATTCCAATTTAAGAAAACTTACCAACTCCTAAGTTTAATATAGACCACAAGTATTTTAGAAGCTTTGGATTCTTTAGTTCAACTCTTGAATCAAATGCTTAGCCTCTCGAGTGTTAGGCCTGTAGCTTGAAATACCAAAGCTTCACCAATCACCTTCTTACTAGGATTTGGTTAGATGCAAGATGCCCTCTCAATAGACCCTCACAAACTTGCACCAATTCAATTTCTTGCAAGAATACTTAGGGTTTATATTTAGTATATATTGTTTCTTTCCTTTTGTTAAGTGTCTCTACACACACTCTTAATTCTTTAACCTTAAGAACATTTTTTAAGATATGTAATTATATTGTAGAGAAAGTAAATTCTAATAAGATCATGTCATACATCACATATAGACAACTCATTATAATAAGTGTACAACTTGTATTGAATATAAAGAATACATCCCGTGTATTTGTTTACATTCATTCTCTACACTCAATTATGTAACCTAATCTCTTTTTTTCCCAAGTCAAATTATACACACATAAGATAATGTGTGCCTAATATGACAAGCCTAATAAGCCAAGCTTTAATCCTTATCACTTTATTTTGTAGGCTTGGGCTTGGGCTTGGTTATTCGGCTAACACTTGGGCTTATCTTACCTTATGGACTTGGGCCTAGCCATTGGGCCAACACTTGGCTCAAGCCCAATCCATAAAACTAAATGGGCTTATATTAGGTTCGTGGAATTTCTCTACATCTTGGACTAATCTTTGGTCCAAAACTCTTTTGAGCCTAAGCCTATACAAGTTGGGCCATTAATCCAAGTCCAATTAGAAACAACATTTATTATTAATTTAATACTTCAATTAATATCTCATATTAATTAAGTATTAATTAATAATTAAACCCTTAATTGAATTAGATTTCATGATATATTAGAATCATTGCTTAAAGCATAAATCCAATTCTATTAATCTTCATTAATTAATTAAACTCTTTAATCAATAATTAGATTAATGTTAATGGTGATTTGGTAAAGCTCTTTTAGGTGTGAGTTACTAGGTTCATGTCTAATTGATAATGAGAAGATAATCTCAACTCTTGATATTATTTGAAACTCTTTCAAGTCTAAATGTGAAAATCCCAATTATACACATTTAGTTCTCATAAGTCGTGAGTGACCCCTAGCATCGATATCATAACTACCCAATTAGAAATTAATACATGTATTAATTCACACAAACCTTTTGGTCATAATTACTGTGCACTAAAATCTCTTCATTATAAGATCTTGATATAGCCTAAAGTCATGGTTCAATCAAACTCTAATAGCTTTATCATATAACCTCATCTTAAGTTCTATTCTTGATAAAAAATAAAAAATACTAGAAACACCTTTATAGCACTTAAACTATTTTAGACTGATATGTTTGTCCTGGCCAGGAACTTATTTGTCAAGAATAAACTTAGATAACATAGGATCTTATCCCGGTTCACTCCAAGTAATGAATCCTATCTTGGTCGAACACTCATCCCTACACTTAACTGACTAAAGCCACCACATGCCAGATACCCATATATGATTAACACAAGTATGTAATTGGTGAAAAACCCTAACCACTTAAATGTGGATGATAGTGTTGCCTCAGGTCAAAGGACTATATGCACCATTATAACCTAGATTGTGATTGTTGACTATAAGTGAATATCCATGCAATCATAAATCTAACATCATGTTCGATCCACCCATCATATGAGTATCCACATGCCTATTCTGACATCTCATATTAAGTAGCATGAGACTCACTACCTCCCGCCATTAGTATTACATACTAATCATGGAAAATAGACAGATGTGATAGTCAAATTAATATTACCCAAATATTAATTTATCAACTATGAATAATTTTATAGCATACGTACTAGATAAATTTGTCATTCATATTATCAACTCATGATAATAAATTTATTTAACATTATGCTAATGGATAAATACTCAAATAAATGAACACTTTATTAAATGAATAGTTTATTGCCATTTGGGATAATTTACAATGTCAAAATATGTGATTGGCCTCTAAGGCATACCACCTATACTAACACAAATAAACCCAAAACAACTAAGGAATCCAAAGAAATCTAGAATTTTAGCAAACTATCTTCTGAGGGATGAAAATGAAATCAACATAAATAATAACAAAGAAACTAACCACACCCACAAGCTCAGAATGGCTGAATGGACAAAGAAGAGCCAACCAAAGATGTTGCCAATAAGTTTTAACCTAGAATTTTCAGAAGATGTGTGAGAGACATGCTTAAGATTGTCAACGATCAGTCTTTGGGGAATGGTCGATTGATGGGTTATGACTATTCTTGTGTTGGAGGTGAGGTAAGAAGGTGACTAGATATTGTTTATCTAAAAATGAACAAAATTCTACCCTAAACCCTAGTTTTCTAAATTTGCTTTAGAAGTCAGAGAACAAATAGAGAAGAAGACTATTTCTATGGTTCTAATACTATAGGCAGCAGAGTTTAGTTCACGCCTAAGTGTTTGGCGACCATAATACTGTATGGGCCCGAGACCCACTAGGAAATACGAAATAGGTTATAAAGGCTACTCGGAGATGGAGTCGCCACTCAGGTAAAAGCTGAGACACAGTGTACAGTAATTGGATCTCACAAAGGTTCCCATAAGCTATCATCAAAGATCGAGTTTATAAACTAGGTATGGGCTTTTGGAAAGCCCACCCAACCTTGCGATTGGACTCCATTTATGTTTTTTGTTTTATTACCTTTAATTATTCAATTATTTCCTTATTTACATTCCAAATTACACTTGCCTCCATCCACTTTCCAAGTTTTACAGTTAAGTCTAAGTTTGCACATTAATCCAATTTCATGCTTTTAATTCCCAACATTCAACAAAAATAAAACAAGTAATAATTTATGACCATACATTCCAAATGAAAGGGGAAGGGATTAAGGATTACACCACTTTATACAAGAAATAAGTAAAGTAAACAAACAATAAACAAAAAATAAATAGAAAAAACAAAAGTGAAAATAATAATAAGCACATAAATATTTAATTAAGCAAGATAATAAAATAATTGTATAAAAAGACGGAAAATATAGAAATATGAAAACACATAAAAGAACAAATTATGTGAGGATAAATACATATAAGACAAAAAATTATCATAGGTCTAATAATTAAATAAATAAATAAGAAAAAAAAACAAATTAAAATCACAAACATACACTTAAATATATTTCAAAATAAAAGGAATAAGCCCTTGTGATAAATTAAAGAAAAGAAAATAAATAACTAATTATTTATTTTAAATAAGATAAAATACTACGGCGATGCTTCTAGCCATGGGGCGTCACCTATTTGGAAAGAGGCGTTCGCCTTTATAGAAATGGGCTCAATGGGCTTAGATTGAAATAGTAAAAATAATAATAAACTACCTAAAACCGTGTAAAATGCAACCAAAATTCATGTAAAAAGTTAACTAGTATACTAAATTTTAACTAACAAAATATACAAAAAAACTCTCATCATTCTACCGATAAAGTGGTTGAAAAATGAACACATTTAGAGCACAAAAATCTAATTATATGAATAGTGATTTTGAATAGTAAAAAAACATGCATAAATATGAAATGGAACTAAAATCATGTAAAATTTTGAGTAACACACCAAACGGGAGCAAATAAAATAAATAGATATATTTTTGTTACTCTTCAGATGAAATGGCAAAAAGGAAAAAAAATTTGAGCATAAATTTTTTTTCTTATAAATAGCGATATTAGTAATAGCAAAATTGAGACAAGGTCACGTAGGACCCTGTTAGAGTGACAATCACGTCTGTCATGAGATGATTGCCTCTATCGTGAGGTGATCACCTCATCGCAAAAAGGTGGCACCTCTTCGCAAAGACAATTACCTAACCATCAGACATAGACGACTCTCATAAATGGTAAACTTAGTTTTCAATTAAGCAATAACTAGTGTAAATGAATAAGACTTACGATGAAATAAGAACTTTTCTCAAAATAATTGGCCCTCAAAGATAAGTATGGATTTTGATTTTCGATTGAATGCAAGGTTTCTACCTTCTTCTTCTCAAGGATCAACCTTCAAGCTTAATCACTCCTTTCTTCCCAAAAACCTTCCTCTTTCTCTTTTTTAGAACGTCTTTTTTTTTCTTGTTTCAGTTTTTTTCTCTCTCTTTTTGAACCTCTCCCCCCCAAACCTCCTTTTTTCTCTTTTCTTTTTATCTGTCCTAAACTCAATCACTACCCCTACTCTCTTCATTATTACCATCCACTTTTTAGCCCATAAATTTTCTCTAAAAACAAACTATTCTTGCTGTAATTGCAGAGCCAGAATAGGTGGGGACCTATTAACTTATTGTCCTTAATGAACCTTATTTAATGCAGCTGCAAGTGGCCTGGTGAAGAGGTGATCACCTCTTCACCTAACTGCTAAAGAGGATTGCCTCTTTGGCTTTTAGGTGTGGGCCTTTTAGGCCAAAGAGCTTAGGCTTAAAGTTGCATTTGCATGGGTTTAGGTTTTTGGACTTAGGCTCTTAGGTCTATTCTCAAGAAGATTTTGGGCTTCTCTTGCATTTAAGATTTATGTTATTTCATCATTAAGCTCCACTGTGGGTCGATCAAATCAAGCATCCATAGTTCACCCCCTATCACGGAATGATTGAATTGGGTGCCTATAGTTTGCCCTCTAATTTTTTGAACGATCAAATGCATGCAATGACAATTTTTTAAAAAAATTGCATGCATAATACAAGAAAACAATAAACAACATACCTGACTCTCGAGTTTCGCTCGAGAGATGAGTTCTTCAATCTCAAAATGTGACTGTGATCCTCAGGTTTTCCTGGCCCAATCAATCACTCATTAATGTTTTATAATATAAATTATCTGAAAATGATGATCCTCAGGTTTTCCTGGCATGATACACCATTTAACTAAAATGCAGACTCTTGAGTTTTCCTGGCCCGATTGCCACTCAATTGAAATGTGATTCTCAGATTTTCCTAGCCCAATCACCACTTAACTGAAATGTGACTCTCGGGTTTTCCTGTCCGAATGCCACTCAATTGAAATGTGACTCTTTGGTTACCCTGGCCTGATCGGCATTCATCCAAAATGTGATTCTCGTGTTTTCATGGCCTGATACATTACTGAACTAAAACGTGACTCTCAAGTTTTCCTAGCCTAATCACCACTCATCTGAAGTACGGACTTTAAGGATACAACCCGAACAGTCCTTTCTTGATCATAAGCTTCAGGGATACAACCCAAATAGCTTTTTCTTAATCACAAGCTTTGAGGATACATTCCGAACAACCCTTTCTTGATCACGAGCTTTAGGGATACAACCCAACTAGCCCTTTTTTTATAATGAGCTTCAAAAATACAACCTGAATAGCCCTTTATTTTGATAAATGATCCTTGGGTTTTCCTAGCCCAAGAGGCAGTCCCTCAATCTGAAATGGGAAACTCACGTTGTCATCCTCGAGTTTTCCTATCCTGAGAGGCAGTCCCTCAATTCTAACACTTCGATGAAATAAATCCACAGATCGCCCCCAGCTATAAGATAATCAAAAAGGAAAATGAATGCTTGTGAACACTGATACTTCAATCAACAAACATGATAAGAGAAGAGAGCAATAATGGAAGTCATATAGCCACATAGGTGTTAGCTGAGAAATAACCAAAGAAGCCGTATAACCTCATAGGCATCAGGCAGGAAACAATGAGATAAGTTGTATAGCCATACAGGCATCAAGCAGGAAAAATAACACAAGAAGAGCCATATAGCCACACAGGCATCAGGCCAGAAACACAAGGGAAGCCATATAACCTTGCAGGCATCATGTGAGAATACACAAGAAAAGCCATAAAGCCATGCAGGTGTCAAGCAGGAAAACACAAAGGAAGCAATATAGCCACGTAGGCATAAATTGAGAATACATAAGAAAAGCCATTTAGTTACGCAGGTGTCAGGTAGATGAAATCACAAGAGAATCCATATAGCCACACAGGCATCAAGTGGAGAAACACAAGATAAGCCATATAGCCAAATAGGCGTCAGGTGAGAAAATATAAGGGAAGCCATATAGTTGTGTAGGCGTCAAGTGAGAACACATAAAGAGAAGCCATATAGCCATGTAGGCGTTATGCGAAATCAATAATAACGAATACCATATAGTCTTAAGGGCATTAAGTAAGATCAACAAACAAACAAAAACACACATCAAATAAGATTAAATAGAAAGTGCCATATAGCCTCTAAGGCTTCAGGTAGATGAAATCACAATAGGCCATATAGCCACACGTGCATCAGGTGAAATCAACCAAAAAAAAGCCATCTAGCCTTTAGGGCACTAGGCTAAACAAACAACAAATAAGATGTGCATCAAATGAAGACAAAAAAAAAAGGTGCCATAGAGCCTTTGGGGCATTAGGCAGAGACAATTAAATAAACAAGTTAGAATAATATTAATTCAAGACAAGCCATGTAGCCTCATAGGCATCAGGTGAAGACAACAAAATAAGTCATGTAGCCTCATAGGCATTTAGGAAAAATCAACCAACATGGCAGTATTACACCCTATACATCAAAGCTAGCCCACATTAAAGCACATCCAAAAGATTCAATATTGATGTATGCATGGTCATGATCTTTGGAAGCTCTTAAAAGTGTTTTGACAACACATGCTCGTCTGGTGTGTATGATACTTATGGAAAACATACATTATTCTAATGCATCCAAGCATGAAATTTGAAAATGATTTTTGCAAAATAATTTCATGTATGCATGAATGATCAAGAAAATAATTAATAACTAAATGCCTTTCCTATTTAAATCTAATCTTTAGGAACTGGCCCTTTTTCCATCAAAGAATCCGAATCCAAAAGTTGGGTTTATCCAAATAGAACAAAAATTAAGACCCTCTCATGGTCAAATTGGGATTATGATAATAACACATGCCTCCTGCTTAGTTGTTTTCCTTAGAATGTTTTGTTATCGTATGACAATTATGCTTGACCTTTAGTGTTAAAGAGACTATATTTGCCTCCTAGTGGAAGGAACTTGTTAGAAAACTCTATTACTTATGAGGCTCAACTCATTTTAAAAATTGCCCCCTAGTTAAGGACTTAATAGAGTCTTTCGCTTTCGCACCACCAAGTAGAATCTTATGATCTCTTAAACTGTTCTTCTCAGAGTGAAATGCAATCAATTTTATTTTATATTCCCTCTTTTGCCTAGGTTGCTCCTTTTTTAGGAGTTTTCGAACCTAACTGGGTCTTTCATTTTTTCTCTTTTTATTTTCCCTCTTTTGCCTAGGTCGCTCCCTTTCTAGGAGTTTTCAACCTAGCTAGGTGGTTGCAAATTCATTGTGATGGTCGACCACTTTTGTTATGATCGATGTTCATATTGTCATTTTAGTTACTAACTGCTCTTGCTATTGATCATCGGACATTGACATTACTTATGTTGTTGATTGCTGTAAAACTGATGAGTCCATGTCTGACACTTCATGCGCTAATATTATGTTGGTCATGCCTATATTCACATTATTACTCCTCTATTATAATCAAGCATGTCACGTTATGCTTGTTATTGATAAGCCCTTTGTGTGTTTTCTAACTAACTATTTTTTTAGCTCACAATTGGTTGGAGTTTTATTTAAGAATAAGGACTTTCTAAGGATTGCTCAAAATTGACTTTTCAAATGTTTGAGGCACAAACAAAAATTTCTCTTTTTCTTTCCCCACACTTTCCTTCCTTTTTCTTTTTTGTTTTCCCTTTTTTCTTTTCTTTTTTCCTTTTTTATTCTTTTTTCTATTTTCTTTTTTTTTTTTCTTTTTCTTTTCTTTTCTTGATGAATATAAGGAATTCATTTCAAGGAAAACTGAGGTTGGATGTGCTTGAAGGAAAGTTTGAAAGTTAATTCTAATATTTTAGTGCTCTCATTTTATGGGTTTTTTTTTTATAAATCTCTTTCTCATTCAAACATAAGATTGCATGCACAATTATAACAAATTAATACTTATGTGAGTTAGATAATCAAACATTCATTAGCACAAAATAAAATATTGTAGCAAATGTTATTCGAAACTATTACAATCGATAATAATTATCTTTGAGTGTCCAAATCTAAGTCAGCTTCAACTTGCACTCCAAAATAATACAATTCTTTGAAGTCCCTTATGCCCATGTCCTTCAACGTATTGGCTAGAGGTGGGATGAAAGCTTTTATGGCTATTATAAACTGGTCTGACTCTACAAGTTTGTGCTTCATTTGAGCTAACTTTCCTCTCCACCTATTTAAGAAGCTCACAAAGGACTCATTAGGTCTTTGCACTGTATTATGTAGCTTATGAAAAGAAATTTCAAACTGGGAGTTTAGCCCATACAATTTGATGAAGACTGAACACAGCTCCTCTCAGTCTTATTGGACTTATGCATCCAGAGTGTAGTACCAATTGATAGCAACTCCTTCCAAGGATAATGGAAATTGCTTGACAATTTGAGCTTTCGATAACCTAGTGGCCTTTATGTAAGTGACATAGTGCTTCAGGTGCAAGTGAGGATCATTAGTCCTAGAGTATTTCTTTATATTTGGGAATTTGTATTTCGGGGGCAATGATTCTTTAAAATCCAAATGCAAGCCAACATTAGCAAAGTTTGGACTAAGCCCATGGTTCTTCAGTGCAGTCTGTAATTGATTCATCTATTTTGTCAGGTCTTTCATCCATTTAATCTCAACTGAATCTATTGGTGCTTTTCCTATCAATTGCTCACCCATAATAGTTCTCATTTCAGAATCATCTTCATTAGAGAGCATCTTTCCTTTAATCTCAGCAACCATGTCCATAACCATTTGTCGCATCTCGTCCCTAATATCTTTTAACAATTCTTTCTTGAAAGCATCAACATTAAAATTAAAGGGTCCTGCCATTATGCTCCTTTGTTAAGTGGTCTCAATTGTCAATTAGATCTTTAATACTAGAGGGCCAAATCTCCTTGATCTGCTTCTAAACAAGAAGAGGCTTATGGCTAGGAAAAATGCATTTTTGAAGTTTGCAATGAATGTTATGTATTCATGAAATGCAAGATTTTATTTTTAAAAAATTTAAAATGAATGTCATGTATGCATAAAATGAAAGATTTTTTTTTTTGAAAATTAAAATGAATGTCATGTATACATGAAATGCAAGATTTTTTTTTTTACGTGAACAGACATAGACAAACAAATAAGCATGAATTCAGGCATGATTATTTCCACCGTTATTCCTCCCACACACGTATTTGATAGTGAGTTTCTTGTCCTAGGATTTTTGGTCTGGGTTTCAATTATCAAAAATGGATAACAAAACTGATGTATGCAAGATAACTCTCAAAATGAACAAACAAGTAGTAGGCCTTTGCATTAAAAATAAGGTCCATCATAATTGGTCATAGAGGCATTAAAGGCCTACTTTGATATAGTCCAATTATAATGGGCCAAGATTCTATGCCAAGGTCCACCATATAGCATTAAACACATGCATTTTGGAATATCCTAAAGGAAGTTACTAGGTCACTACATGAGCTGAGTCTTAGGGTGAAAAAGGCCTCGATTCCCACAACAATATACCTCCATTACGTCTCCTTACTTAAAGGTCCATACGATGTGGATAAGAACGTGCTATGAGTGATAATAATAAAATACTCCACCGCCAAGTTTGAGTGAAACACAAGTAGCAGAGCAATGATTATCAACGAGTTATTTAGGGACTGAGTGCTCATTGTGTGAAAATGTGTAGTGAATGCAAAAGATGTAAAAGAAATAAAAAAAATAATTAAAAATAATAAAACACAAAACACTGGAATCAGTTTCTCTATCCCTAGTGGAGTTGCAACTTTAGGTGGTGGGGTTTAGCACGTGCCTAAGTGTTTGACAACCACATAACTATGTGGGCCTGAGGCCCACTAGGAAATACAAAATAGGTTATAAAGCTTACTCGGAGATAGAGTCACCACCCGAGCAAAAGCCAGAACACATTGTACAGCAACTGGATCTCACAAAGGTTCCCAGAAGCCATCATCAGAGATCGGGTTCAAAAACTGGGTATGGGCTTTTGAAATGCCCATCCAACCTTGCGGTTGGCCTCCGTTTGTATTTTTTATTTTATTACCTTTAATTATTTCCTTATTTACATTCAAAATTACACTTGCCTCCATACACTTTCCAAGTTTTACAGTTAAGTCTAAGTTTGTACATTAATCCAATTTCATGCTTTTAAGTCCCAACATTCAACAAAAATAAAACAAGTAATAATTTACAACCATACATTCCAAATGAATGGGGAAGGGATTAGGGATTACACCACTTTGTACAAGAAATAAGTAAACGAAAAATAAACTAAAAAAAATAAAAGTAAAAATAATAATAAGCACAAAAATATTTAATTAAGCAAGATAATATAATAATTGTATAAAAAAAATGAAATTATAGAAATATGAAAATACAGAAAAAGAACAAATTATGTGAGGATAAATATATATAAGACTAAAAATTATCATAGGTCTAATAATTAAATAAAAATAAAATAAATAAATAAAAAGAGAAAAGAAAACAAATTAAAAAGACAAACATACACTTAATTATATTTCAAAATAAAAGGAATAAGCTCTTGTGATAAATTAAAAAATAAAATAAATCACTAATTATTTATTTTAAATAAAATAAAATAATATAGCGACGCCTCTAGCCATGGGATGTCACCTATTTGCAAAGAGGTGTTTGCATATAAAGAAATGGGCACAATGGGCTTAGATTGAAATAGTAAAAAAAAAACAATAAACTACTTAAAACCATGTAAAATGCAACCAAAATTCACGTAAAAATGTAACTAATATCCTAAATTTTAACCAACAAAATATACAGAAATACTCCTATCATTCTATCGATGATGTGGCTGAAAAATGAACAAATTTGGAGCACAAAAATAAAATTATATGAATAGTAATTTTGAATAGTAAAAAACATGTAGAAATATGAAATGGAACTAAAATCACGTAAAATTTTGAGTAACACATCAAACGAGAGCAAACAAAATATATGGACATGTTTGTGTCACTCTTCTTATGAAATGACTGAAAGTAAAATAAATTTTGAGCACAAAATTTTTTTCATATGAATAGTGATATTAGTAATAGCAAAATAGAGACAAGGTCGTGTAGGACCCTGTTAGAGTGACGATCGCATCTGTCATGAGACGATTACCTCTATCATAAGGTGATTGCCTTATCGTAAAAAGGTGGCGCCTCTTCGCAGAGATGATCGCCTGACCAACAGATGCAGATGACTCCCACAGGTGGTAAACTTAGTTTTCAAATAAGCAATAATAGTGTAAATGAACAAGACTTACGATGAATAAGAACTTTTCTTAAAATGATTAGCCCTCAGAGATAAGTATGGATTTTGATCTTTGCTTGAATGCAAGGTTTATACCTTCTTCTTCTCAAGGATCAACTTTCAAGCTTAATCCCTCCTTTCTTCCCAAAGTCATACTCAATGAATGAAGTTAGGGACATCAAAATATGACTAAAACACTCAACTAGGAATGCTCATTAGTGTCATTAAATTGATCTTGATCATAATCAAATTGAATTCAAGTAGAGTTTTAAGGTAGAACTCCTCACAATCCTGCTCATAACTCACTTCTCAATATTTCTCCAAATGGCTATTTTATAAGGGTCATTATTGTGAGTAGGCTCCTCATGACTGTAAGTACGCACTCAACTACAAGAAATTAAAAGAGCATTAAATAAAGAAAGAGAAGAACTTGAGCTTAGTGATCTAATTTATTACAGTAATTTTTCATCTCAAACATTATAAATACCTCTTGAAACTACATTTAAGAGGTTGGACAAGCAGTTAAAAAAATTATATTAATCATTAAAGCTTTATTCAAATTATCTTTGTAATTTTTTTTATCAAATTCTTGTATTTACAGCTCAAGTGAGAGTTCAGTGAGTATAGTTGAAATGATCTTCCATATAAACATTCATAGGTAAAAAAAAGGTAGTGAGAATCAATTCAACTTGGATTAGTATTGACCCTTTGTGTAAAAACACATTATTTGTAAAAGTTGTGAGTGAGCCTAGAAAATTTAAATTGTAAAAGTTACATGTGAGCCTTGAAACATAAGGTATAATGGTTAATGTTGAGCCATAAAAATACATTACTATAATAGAATTGAAAATCTTAATTTGGAAAAGTTAGGGAGTGGAGTAGGACTATTTGAATGTGAACCTCTTTAGATCAATATTAAAAATAGGGTGAGATGGAGTGTAAAACAAACTCACTAAATAAATACAAGATGGATCGTAAAATTCACTTGCAAGTCAATGCAAGTTAGTTTCTTTTTGCAAAGTATTAAAAATAAGGTAGTTAGCTAGCATTCTTAAGGTTAAGAGATTTTTAACATTTAAAATTTCTTAAGTTTGTCTATGATCTATGAGTTTTATTTTGTAGGTCTTTCATTAATTCCACTAAGAAGTGGTATCTTTTTTTTATTTTTAATCTTTAGTTTTGGTGTATAAGAGCCATGTTAATTATGTAATAAATATGTTTAAATATGGTTATGCTGTGGTAAATTCCTTAAAATGCATGTCTTTTGGTGTTGATGAAGTCTTTTCTTGAGGACAAACAAAAGTCTACGTGTGAGAGAGTTGATAAGTGCTTATTTTGAATTAATATTTAACTAGTTTTACTTGTTAAAGTGTGATTATTTTGGTTAAAATGGTTAAAATATGTTGATTTAGGATTTTATTTAGGTATTCATCAATTTTTCATAATTCATATAAATTAGGCTTAGTTTTATGTTTGGTTAATATTGGTGATGTTTTCAGTTGCATTTTAGTGTTTTATGTTTATGGTTAGGTATTTGATTATTAAATTTTGAATAATAAGCAAATGAGAGGTCAAATGAGTGAAATTAAACTTGAAATTAAAGCATAGAAAATCGTATAGTCTTGTAGTTTCATGACACGGTTGTGTATAGAAGCCTGAAAGTAATAAATTAAGACATAGAGCAGGCACACAGTTGTGTAGTTATATCACATAATCATGCGGTATGGGTTGAGAGTAAAGAAAAGTATGAAGGAAGGACAATATAGCCATGCACTTGCATGACATAGCCGTGTGCCTCCATTTGGAAAAGAATTCTAATTATCGTATGCTTTATTATTTTGACCATAACTTAAGCTCTATAAGTCAAAATGATGTGATTTAAGGTGTTTTGGAAATCTAAGAGATAAGGATACAACTTTAATAAGGACATCATAAGTTGATTCAATCATCTTCTAGGATTGAAATTCCATTCAGGTTATGCTATTGATGAAGGGATGTATAAGTATCATAATTCAATTAGAATTTTGATTCCTCTAAACACTAATATGATTCTAACACTAATAAGGATGAATCTTGGCTATATAAAGGACCAATAGACATGAAAGAAGGAGGATAATCATATTAATATTCATAATTCATTACATTAAAAATTTATTTTCATTATTAAAAGACATAATTGCAAGAATTCGAGCAAGTAGAACTGTCAACATTCAAAAGGAGTTATTTAAGATAGAGAATTAGGGAATTACACTCTTTTATTATTTATTATAATGTTTGATAAATGTTCTTATATTTGTGTTCTTGTTTTCATAAACTTGATAGACTAGATTTTCTTTATGTACTAGGAATGATCTTAGTAACTTTGGGGATATATTAATTAACTCTTTTTGCTTAATCAAAGTTTGATTGCTTGCATGTATATTCTAAATTTTTCCTTAATAATATTCAATGTATGGTTAGGGTCAAGTTATTTTAAGACTGAGAGGTGATGTATGCTTTGTGTTAAAGCTTAATTTGAATATTCACATAAGTTTTTATGAGACTGAGAGGAGATTAATAACTTAGGATCTAGTTTAAAGTCTATTAAGTTCAATTGAGTTAAGTGACCTTTTGAATACACAATATTGCATGAATTACCTTATGCTTAAATTTAGTTAAGAATTTATTAGTTTAATATAGCAAGGCTAGAGTCCATAACTTTATAATTACTTAAATTATCTTTTAATTGCTTGAGAGAGAATTATAAGATCATTAGTGGTAAACATCATATGTGAAAATTTATATTAAGTTAAATAAATGTTGTTAAGTTAACGCAAAAACTCCAAAGTAAAAAAAGAATTTCTAAAACATGCATTCATTATTAATTGTTTATTTGAATTAATTCGCATTAGTTTAATTTAGTTTATAATTTTTTATTTTAAATCCAGTTTTAATTTAAGATTTCAAACTCTGAATTTTCATTGATTTGTTTAGACAAATAATTAGCTAAATGAAATAGTAGTCAATAACTAGTCTTTGTAGGAATGATAATCGTACTTAGTTCATTGTATTATTTAGCGATCCGTATTGTCATCATTCATAAACTTGGAATAGGAGACTAGAACATGCTAATTTTGAATTAGTTGATGACTTTTTATGGATGGGATACCCAAAATTAAGTTCATCAAAGACAATATTTATGATGCTTGTCAATGGAAAAGCCAGCAAAGTAATCATTCATGTATAAAAATAGAGCATCCACTTCTACATCATTAGATTTAATTCATATGAATTTATTTTGTCCTATAAGAGTTGTTAATTTAGGTGGAACGCATTATGCATATGTTCTAGTTTATGATTACTCTAGATCTACTTTGGCATATTTTCTTGCATATGAGAATAATGCCTTTAATACATTTAAACACTTGATAAAAAGAGTTCAAAAAAAAATTTTGTATCACTAGCATTTAGAGTGTTCATGGAACCAAATTTGATAATGAAGATTTTAACTCCTTTTGTGATGAAAATGGTATTCTTATAACTATTATTCTCCTAAAATACCTTTAAAAAATGGGGTAGTTGAGATAAAGAATAGAACATTGGTGAAAATGTCTAAAACAACATCTCAAAAGTATAATTTGCCATAACATTTTTTATAGAGTTTTTAGAAGACCAATTTAAAACAAAACCTCTCATGAGCTAAGGAATAATAGAAAATTCTATTTCATTTCCTTTAAATAATAGTATTTGGACACAAGTACTTTATATTAATTACCAAGAATAATCTTCGAAAATTTGATCCTAAAGTTGTTGAATGATTTTTTTCTTCTAAGCTATTCCACCTCTAGCAAGGGTTATAAAGCATTCAATAAAAGAACTTTAATGGTTAAAGAGTTTATGCATGATATGTTTAATGAATCCAACCCATTTGATCCAAGAAAGAATATTATTATTGTTGATGATATTATAGATGATTTGAAGGAAATGAAACTACAAGATAAAGAAGCAAGAAAGCCATTAGAGTTGGAAGGGCCAACTAAAGAAGACAAGAAAAAAAGTACCACCTATAACAAAGGAGGACCTACCAAGGATGGATAATTCAAGGAGGACCATTCTAAATGGCTTATCATAGGTGATACATTTAAAAGGATAATTAACCCCTGTATAATCTCTTTAACCTCTTATAAAGCTAGTCTTCATTTTTCAAATTGAACTAAAGTCCATTAGTGAGACTTTAGATGATGAGTATTGGATCCTTACTATAGAAGAGGAACTAAATCAATTTGAAAGCAATAAGGTATAAAAATTAATTCTAAGGCCTAATAATTATCCTATTACTTACACTAAATGGGTCTATTGAAATAATTTGAATGAGTAAGGTGTTATTACGAGGTATAAGGTTAGATTAGTGGCCAAAGGTTATATCCATGAAGAAGACATTGATTATGATGAAACCTTCATCCCCATTGCAAGGTAAAATGCCATAAGAATGTTACTTATTTTTTATTCTTGTATGAACTTTAAATTGTATCAAATGGATGTGAAAAGTGTTTTCTTGAATGAGTACATTCAAGAGGAAGTATATGTGGAATAACCTTTGGAAATTGAAATTCATGAATTTCCTAATCATATTTTTAAATTAATCAAAGCACTATATGAATTAAAACAAGCTCATGTATGAAAGGTTAAATAACTTTCTCTTAGAAAAAGGCAAACCTAAAAGTAAGGTTTATACAACCCTTTTTATATAGATATCTAAAAATAATTTATTAATTGTGTAAATATATGTGGATGCCATTATATTTTTAAGGCTATTAACCATTATTTGAAATTAATGCAAGATGAATTTGAGATGAGGATGATGGAAGAGCTCAAATTCTCCCTTGAACTTCAAGTCAAGTAATGTAAAAATGAGATTTTCATCAATAAAGTAAAGTACACTCAAGAAACCCTTAAGAAGTTTGGAATGGAATGAGTTAAAGCAAATAAGACTACTATGAGCAAAATGAGGATGATTGTTGACCATTTATATGGTAAACATTTAATTACCCTTGGTTTTCACTTTTACTTTCAGTTTTGAAGTTTTAATGTGTATTTATAAGTTAGGATAAAAGTCATGCTCCATGAATGAAGTTAAAAATGTCTAAATATGGTTAAAAAATAACTCAATTAAAGATGCTTTATGAATGGAATTACGATTGTGAGTATGTCCACGAACTATAAAGAACAAAAAAAAACTCAATAGACTACATTCTCTCATTTTAAAAAAATATAACAAAAATTAGTCATATTTGACTAATATGTAAGTTATAATTAGGTAATTACTAATCATTTATTTTAAATTATAAATTATATAATATATTTTTTCGAGTAGCAATTATAAATATATTTGGATAAATATGATAATCTATATATGAGTAAATAAGATTTATTATATTTTATTTACTAAGTAGCTCATCTGTTTTTTATTCGTTAAAATTTTATCATGTATTAATTTTTTATTCTTATTTTTTATTAATTAAAATCCACATATATATATATATATATATATAAGTTCTTAAAATTATTTATAACTTTAATAATATACTTTTTTAGAAATAAATCACCTACATCTCAATTGATTTATATAAGAAAAATATTGAAAATAAATATAGTTTTTAAATCTTTTAAAAGATTTAGTTGAATTATTTTAATAATTTTAAGAATTTAACTATTGAAAATTGAGAATCATGAGGGTTAATAAAAATTTTGAAATTTCATTAACTAAAACGAATATTTAAAAAAAAAAAAAAAAAGTGTTGTTATCTCCATCTGTCCAATAAAAGACAATATACTTAAAAATAAAAATATAAAATTGTAATTTGTCAAAAAACATATGTAAATGTACAATATAAAATTAATAATAAAGGAGTGTTAGAGTGTGTTTTTTTCTTTTTTATATGTTTAGGATTTTTAAAGACCAAAGTGAAATTATTTATAGATATGTTAAAAGTATTTTGAGCAAAATTAAATACTAGAAAAAGTTTAAAAACAAAAATATTTATTAAAAAGCCAACAAATGAATTTATTTTATTTCATAAATATTAAAAAATTATTTTTTAAATAGATGGAGTAATAACAATTACAATTTTAAATAAAATTAAAATTAAGGCTCTATTTGTTTGCACAAAATATTTTTCATTTTTCCAGAAAAATATTTTTCGATATTTAATTGTAACACTAAAAAATAATAAATAAAGAGAAAAAATATTAAAAAATAAAAGAGAATACAATAAATAAGAAGAGAAGATATTGAAAAAAATATTAAAAAATATTTTTTTATTTTTAAAATGAAAAATTATTTTTTTCTTATTTTGAAGTTATTTTTTTTTTATTAATAATTTTATTTTCTTTTAATTTATTTTTTAGTAATTTAAATATTAAAAAATATTCTCAAAAATAAGAAAAAATATTTTCTAACTGAAGAGAGCAAACAATTTACTTTTCGAAGGAAAAGAATCAACAGATTAATTATAAAAGAAAAACAGATTAATTGTAATAAAACTGTTAATACTGTAATTTGTTTTTGAAGATATTCACGGGAATGACATGTCCCCTTAATAAGGATAAAAACTCGTCTGGCTTAGTATCACTAGTCATCTACAGCTTCCCATGCTTCAACTTGGGAGCACACCATCTTTTCTGGCGAAATTTTTTACACGATGCGTACATTATAGTGAATAATATTGAAAACAACCTTTTACTTAGATCAAATATATTACACTATATATATATATATATATAAGACTAAAATATCAATTGTATAATATCTTTTATTAATTAAAATTAAATTAATATTTGGCCTTATTTCTACAACCTTTTTTTTTTGGAAATTTATTTCTACAACCATTTATACCTACATAAATTTATTATTTTGTTTTTTATATTTAGAATTTTATAAAATTAATATATCAAATTGTCTATAAATTATTATATAAATACATGTGTACACCATTGATGAAATATATAAATGACACGTTAGTATACACATAATGTTAAAGCGCTAAATCCATACAAACATAAAAAGTAAAGTGGTAATATATTGAGTTGTCTATAAATTATTATATAAATACATATTTACACTATTGATAAGACATATTGATACCATCTAAAATGTTCCCACCTAATTATGGGTCCTCTATCCCCCTAAATAGGAACACATGGACAAAGGAGAAGACAGATTCGTCCAAGGAACTACCTCAAAGAGGAATCCTAACTGAAGAAGGAATACTCTCCCACAAGGATTCCTATTCCTCCCAGGTTTGAGTATCACTATATATAGCATCATATACCCCTCATAAGGGGACATCTCATTCACACATATTCAAGCTATCTTTCCTCCGCCCGATTTCTATTCCCTAACTTAAGCATCGAAGTGTTTGTGGGGATTCCCCCCACCTCTCACCTTGCCCTCTGTTCAGTGCTTTACAGGACGTTCAGCCCATGAGTCCCGAAAATTAGTTATCAAGTGGCGTCGTCTATGGGAACTCCTTGGGAAAAGCCATTTATTCACTTGCTAAGCTAAAGACACCTTCACCATGACTTCTAGCCCACCTCCGGCCTAAATTCCTGAGGGTGGCACCAATTCTTCTGCACCCATCCTTTCGACTGACCTTTCAAACCCTTTCCCAGCAATAATACCACCGCCCACCTTGCAGCTTATTGGGGCCACATCTGGTCATGCACCTTTACCTCTGGAAAACACCTCGAGATACCCGTCCTTGGGGACAGATCTCTCATATTATGCTCCACTACAGCACCATCGATCAATACCCTCAATACATTTTCCAAGCCTACTAGAAACACCAGCAATAACCACTCCAAACACTAGGCCTTGACCAAGCAAGCAAAGAGGCCATGATAAAAAATATTCAGGCACAAATAACCTTGATGCAACAACAGCTAAGCGCTATAATACAGAGCGAGCATACTAAACCAGCTCCAAATAATGATAATGCAGCACCCCGACAAGCCCCAAGGACGAGCACAGGGAAGGGTAAAGCACCAGAAGGGGAGTGTAGTTCGTCCATCCCAGCTCTTGATGATTCGAAATTAGCACAGAAGGTTGAGGAAGCAATGAACAAAGCCTGGACTAAACCTAGAAAGGAAGAAGAATGGGTGATGGATAGCAGAACTCCATTTGTCAGCATAATAATTCAAACGGAGATTCCTAATAAGTTTAGAATTCCACAGCTTGATCAGTACGATGGGACAGGAGACCCTATTAGTCATATATCTGCTTTCTGAACAAAGATGTTGCTCCAGAATGTGAACAATGGAATCATGTGCAGAGTCTTCCCAAGTACACTCACAAAGAGCGACCAAAAATGGTTTCATCGGCTCCCGGAGAATTCTGTCACTTCTTTTGAAGACCTAGTCGAGCAGTTCCATATCAGATTCATCACCAATATTCCTCCTGCAAAAAACATCAACGACCTCCGAATGTGCCGGCAGGAAGCTGACGAATCTCTACGAAGTTACCTTGATCGTTTCAATAAAATAGCTATGCAGATTGAGCATCTCATTGATGAAGTCGCCATAGAAGCTTTGAAAAATGGCACTAGACTTGGAAAGCTAAAAGATAAATTAATGAATAAAGAATCGAGTACCTTTGCAGAGACAATGGCGATAGCGGTTCGAATGATAAAGATGGACGAAGACAGGAGGATGCGTCGGGAAGAAGATAGGCCACCGACTAGAGATGAACGACCAAAGCAGAGACGAGTAAGCTTCCCAAAAATGAATTTTAGAGCTCCGACAGATAGATTTGATAGGGAAGCAAATAGATATACACCCCTGAACACTTCTCGATCCAGGATCCTCATGTGCGTCAGGCAGAATGGAGTGGAATTACATCGGCCAAAAGAATTAGCCCAAGCCAGAGATTTACTCATGATAGAAGCCAGTACTACGAGTACCATAGAGAGTACGGCCATAACACAGAAGGCTGCAGAGAACTGAAGAGTGCCATAGAAAAACTAGTGCAGCGAGGAAAGCTTGATAATTTTAATGACGCACCAAGGAGACGCGAAAACATGGAAAACCATGACTTTAACAAAGCTGAGGCAAAGAACGCTAGGAAAGAACTGATCGGAACGATCAACATGATTGTGGGAGGAGAAAACACTGGGAGATGATTATAACACAGTAGAGGAGGAAAAACGATACCCGGTAAAAGCGACAGCATTTTTAACTCGGAAGACAATTTGCATATACATCACCCTCACAGTGATGCCCTGGTGATAACCACATGCACAACTAAGTATCAGGTCAAAAGGCTATTGGTCGATAATGGGAGTGCTATCAATGTTTTATCTTGGAATGCGTACAAAGCTATGGGCGGCTCCATCACCAACTTAACAGCCATCCAGAACCCCATCACTAGTTTTTGTGGGGGAATGGTGCAACCGATGGGGATTGTCAATCTGGTTCTAGAATTTGGAAACCAAGAGGATGAGGACACAAAAATCGTCCGGACTCCATTCAACGTGGTAGACATACCACTAGCCTATAATGGGATAATAAGGCGACCGGTACTTTATGAAGCAGATGCAGTCACCAGCATCCAGTAATTAACCATGAAAATCCCGATTAAAACGGGGACCTTTACTATCAGGGGAGATCAGCAAATGGCCAGACAATGCTATTTGATGACCATGAAATCTCTGGTGAAAGCTTTTCATTTAGAAGCATGGGAAGTTGAGAAGCATTGCAAATCAAGGGAGGAAAATATGTGAAAATTGGTAATGCCCTTAATCAAGACTTTAAAGACACATTAAGGGATGTCCTTATTAGACACTCAAAAGATTTTGTTTCTTGAGCTTCCGAGATCATCAGCGTGGACCCGCGGGTTGCTTGTCACTGCCTAAACATCAAACTAGGGGCCAAGCCAGTAGCACAGAAGAAAAGAACTTTCGCATACGAAAGACAAAAGATCATTGCTGAGGAAACAGCGAAGCTATTAGCAACCGGATTCATTAAAGAGGTTACTCACCCAGACTGGGTAGCCAATATAGTACTCGTCAAAAAAGCAAATGGGAAGTACAAAATATGTGTAGACTACACCGACCTCAACCAAGCATGCCCTAAAGACAGCTACCCGTTACCAACGATTGATCAGCTCGTCGATTCCACCGCTGGCCATGGCTTATACAACTTCATAGATGCTACCCAAGGTTATCACTAGATCCCCATGAAGAAAGAAGACCAAGAGAAAAACGTCCTTCATCACACACGAAGGGTTATACTGTTACAAGGTAATGCCCTTCGGACTGAAAAATGCCGGAGCCACATATCAAAGAATGATGAACCAAGTCCTTCAGAGCCAGATTGGGACCAGCATGGAGGTATATATGGATGACATCATCATCAAAAGCAAGCACTCTGAGCACCACCCAGCAGATATGGATCAAGTCCTCCAATTACTAAGCCAATCCAAGATTAAGTTGAATCCTGATAAATGCATCTTCGAAGTCCATGTTGGCAAGTTCCTGGGGTTCATGATTTCTCACTGAGGCATCGAAGCCAACCCAGAAAAAATGGAAGCCATACTCAACATGGCAGCACCGAAGAGCATCTGTGATATACAAAAGCTAAATGGAAGAATAACTGCACTGGGGCGTTTTATTTCTTGCTCAGCTAGGCAATGTCTACCATTGTTCCGAGCTCTCAAAAGTTTTAGCAAGTTCCAGTGGTCCGCTGATTGCCAAGCAGCATTTGAAGAAATTAAAAAATTCTTATCTTCCCCACTATTAATCAATCATCCGATACCGAATGAGACCTTATACTTATACCTCTCTATTGGTCGAGAATGCATCGCTTCAGTACTGGTAAGGGAAGAGGGAAGCCAGCAAAGCCTTGTCTACTATGTCAGCAAGATGCTCCGAGGACCTGAAGTCCGATACCCCATGCTAGACAAATTAGCCTTAGTTGTGGTTCATGCTTCTCGAAAGCTTCGACACTACTTCCAATCTCACCATATCGTAGTCCGGTCCCATTTTTCACTACGCAAAATATTACAGAGACCAGAGACTTCAGGCAGGCTAGTGCAATTGTCGGTCTTACTCGATGAGTTCGATATTGATTACGAGCCTCGACAGTAGATGAAAGCCTAGGCCTTAGCAGATTTTGTACAAGAAATGGCTCTGAAAGATGTAACCTTGACCAAGATACCAGAATGGAAACTCTATGTTGATGGAGCATCCTCAGCTCACGGTTCCGGCACGGGAATAATCCTCAAGGGATTGCATAAAGTTCATATCCAGTACGCAGTCCACATAGAGTATAATGCTACCAACAATGCAGCTGAATACGAAGCACTCATTATAGGGTTGAAACTAGCTACAGAAGTCAAGGCCAAACACCTTATTATACACTTGGATTCCCAACTAGTAGTCAACCAAGTCAGCGGAGCATTTCAAGTCAAAGATGCCTGCATCGCCAAGTACGTAGACAAAGCCAGGAAACTTTTGCAACACATCGATCAAGACGGAGGCCAATGAAATATCGTCCAGATTCCCAAAGAAGACAATAATGAGACTGATTACCTTGCTAAATCCGCAGTCGAGAACAGTCAAGCATTTAGGGATATGAATTTCACCGAATCACTCACCAATCCCAGCACAGAGGATATTGAAGTTTTCATACCATAAGTAGTCTCGGAATGGATACAGCCCATCATCCAATATCTTGAGCATGGCACACTTTCGAAAGACAAGTTGCAAGCTCGGAAGCTCAAGGCCAAAGCAGCCCACTATTCTGTCCACAAAGGGGAGCTCTACCGAAATCCCTCTCGCACCCTTGGTCAAAGTGCGTTTCCCCAGAGAAGGGAAATTACATACTATGAGAAATCCATGAAGGAATTTGTGGTGCACATGAGTCCCACTATTCACTCACTAGAAAGGCCCTACTCCACGGGTACTACTAGCCCACCATGTCCAAGGATGCCGAGCAGCTAACACAATCATGTCACCAGTGCCAGCACTATGCCCGACTTAGCCACAAATCTTCTCGGCCTCTGCATCCCATCAGTAGCCCATGGCCTTTCGCCATGTGGGGGATGGACATCCTGGGTCCTTTTCCTTTATCTACCTTGCAGAAAAAGTTCTTAATCGTGGCCATTGACCATTTCATGAAATGGGTAGAACAAAAGCAGTCCCAACCATCACAGAAGCCCGGATATAGCACTTTTTCTGGAAGGAGATCATTTACAGATTCGGCATCCCCCACACTTTGATTACAGACAATGGCAAACAGTTCGACAACCATAAATTCAAAAGTTTCTACTCAGACCTTGGCATAAAACTGCGCTTCACCTCAGTAGCTCACCCGCAGATGAACGGACAAACTGAGGTCACCAACAGAATCCTCATGCAAGGGTTGAAGAAAAGACTCGACAACAAGAAAGGGAACTGGGTCGAAGAGTTTAACAATGTAATATGGGCCTACAGAACCACACCCCGATCATCCACTGGTGAAACACTGTTCAGACTAACTTACGGCATGGATGCAGTAATTCCAGTAAAGGTTGGGTCCCCAAGTTACCGGGTAAGCCAAGACCTCGACCACGCCGTCAATAACGTCAACGCACAAATATGCCTTGGCATATTAGAGGAACGAAGAGAATAAGCAGAAGCAACGGTAGAGGCACATCGACAAAGGATAACCCAGTACCACCATCTACGTAAACCAACAGAGAATTTCAGGATGGGTGACTAGGTACTCAGAAGA
This sequence comes from Mallotus nudiflorus, assembly GCA_947683625.1. Classification (NCBI taxonomy): domain Eukaryota; kingdom Viridiplantae; phylum Streptophyta; class Magnoliopsida; order Malpighiales; family Euphorbiaceae; genus Mallotus; species Mallotus nudiflorus. The sequence continues at coordinate 105,803 of CANTUR010000910.1, forward strand.
GCAGATATTGGCAAAGGCACCTCGGGTATCGGTAAGTTAGGCCCTAATTGGGAAGGCCCATATCAGATCTCAGAATGCACAACAAAGGGGGCGTATAAACTAAGAGAAAGAGGAGGCAAAGAACTACTGAGGTTCTGGAACTCAGACTCCCTTAGAAAATATTATCAGTGATCTTGTACTCAAGCACATAATTCGATTCAATAAAAAATATCTTTATTGATAAAGAATGTCTTTACATATGATTGGTTAAAAAAAAAGATACACATAAACCTATACATATCTACTATAGTATCTCCACACCCGAACCCCCTATGCCAGAAATTGAGGGGGAAGCAATATTGGCAGCCTCTGGATGCTCGCTAGACCCAACTGTAGCAGCAGCCTCTTCAGACTCCCTTACAAAAGGAACTGGCCTTTTGACGGGCGTCATCCTCTACAGCAAGCCTTGCCAAATCGACTGGGGTTATCCAATCTAAGGTCCCCAGATCCAATCTTTAGTCTTGAGATAGCAAGATCCTTTTGCATTCAGCCCAGTAAGCCTTGAGAAACCCCTCTACCATGCTTTGATATGTCTTCTTATCATTGGCATGAGATTTCTCAAGCTCTGCCAGCCTCTTCTGAAGTCCAGCAATCTGAAGATCCTACTCCTCGATCCTCCTTGTCAACTGGGCCTGACTATGTTCCAGTTCGGAAACCTTTTTCTGATTCGCCTCCGTGTTAGATTTGGCCTCCGCGTATGTTGTCTGGCAGTGCTCCAGAGCTGCTTTGGCGCTATCCAGTTTTTTCTTAAAATCTATAGCGATCGTCCCCACCTCAGTTTCCTTTAAGTTGTACTGGCTCTTCAAGTAGAAGTATTGATCCTTCGCCAGTAGCAAGGCCTGAGTCATCTGACAAAAACAACCAAACAACTTAGCCAAAATCCCACTACAACAGTTATATCAAGTATCAGAAACTCCCTTACCTCCAGTGACTGGCCGATCATGGAATCGAGCAATCCGTCCAATCCCTCATCCAACCAACGCTGCATGTCTCCGGGTAACTGCAGCGACTCGGCGTACTGGTCCCGTACTTGACTATTGGAGATGCTCGGGGGCTTTATCTTTTTCAATATCCAGCCCCGCATATCCGGAAAACCAGATAACGGGGGACGTTGGACGTAAATCTCTTCGTCTAGCCCCTCTGCATCTGACTCTGCTTTGATCAGCCGACTTTTTCATCGTCTGACCCGCTCCGGCTGCTCACTTTTCGCTGTTGCTTTGCCCTTAGGATTGACGGGAATGGCCTCCAGAGTAGCGGGAGCCTCAGCTTCGGGGGAAGGATAATCCCGGAACTCCTCCACTGCAGTTGGCTGATCAACTAGGGAAATCCCGCCTGCAAAATCAAAAAAGTCAGCCATCTATAGATGGAAAGATAAAACTAGTTAGACAAAATAAAACTCAAAATAAAAAATCATACCAGGGAAATGATCGCCACTCGAACAGACTCTCCACAGGTACCTCCGAGATGCATCCTCTGCGGATCGAGCTTCAGCGAGTCCATCTAAATGTAGCCGTAAAACTAATTCCGTATCCAGATCAAAAAGTTTCACTAGACGGGTCACTCTATGACACTCGTCCGACCACATCCTCCGGACATCCAAGAAGTTTGATTGATGCTCCACAATAAAAAAATGGTATCTCCACTTCTTGTGAAGATCTGGAAGTTTAACAAAAAGTGAATGGTTGGGTACGGCCGAAAGGGAGTGTAATATCCCGTGTTTTTAAAATATTTTTACACAGATGTTGATCCTAGTAGCTCAATCTACATGTACGAATTTTTGTGGAATTTTTGGAGATTGTTTGGATTTTTGGGTATTTTTGAATATTTTAATATTATTTTCTAATTTTCGGAAATTAATTATTTAAATTATGAAATTGTGTTTTATGGTTAAAATAAGTGTTGAAATGAATTATAGGAATTTATTTGGAATTTTTATGAATTTCTAAGTATTTATTTTGAATTGATTTAAATCCAGTGATGAGAATGTTATTATTATATTTATGATTTTTATTTCCGCTGCATATATATTACTGTTATTGTTATTATTGCATGATTTATTTTATTTTTAGGCTTGGTACGGGTTCCGGATTCGAAAGAATTCCCGTTCCCTAGCGCTGGTCATGGCCCCTGTTTTGGGTCGTGACAAAGTTGGTATCAGAGCGGAGTTCTGTGTCAGGGCTTAGTTATGTGAGTTGTGGCCCTAGTTTTTAGAGTTGTGTTTTCTTTTGGTAACTACTGCAGTGTATTAGGTTCGAGTATGTCTTGATAAGTATTCCTTGCTGTAGTTTTCTGCGTTATTCCTCCATTGTCTGTTTTGTTTGAATCTTTCTATTTGTCTTTTCAATATGAGGAGGTGAGCGCGTGTCGCTCCACCGGTCGTTCAGGCCGAGGATGATGAGTCTTTCCAGGATGAGGTTTTACCTCATGAGCAGCCAGTTAGACGTAGAGGTTGTGGCAGAGGTAGACCTCAAGGAGCGGCAGGTCGCCGTAGGCAGAGAGAGTTACAGGACGAGGAGCCTGTTGAGCCTGAGTTTGATGTTCCTGTTCCTCCAGTTGTTCAGCCTGTTCAGCCTGCCTATCAGCAGGGTATGTCTAACCCTGAGGCAGCTTTGTTCTATGCCCGAGTTGGCAGGATTACTTTTGATGGTACTTCCAATCCGTTAGACTTTCTGCATGCGATTGAGACTAGGACTCGGACTGCTCATACCGGGTACCAGCGGATTATGATCGTTGAGTTATCTATCGAGGGACCAGCTCTAGATTGGTTCATTCAGATGATCCAGTCCTATATGATGACGATGACTTGGGCTCAGTTTCGAGAGCAATTTATGAGGAGATTCTGTCCAGAGCCTCTTCGTTTGAGTTATCACCTTCGATTGACCAGTATTTCTCGTGGAGATCAATCTGTAGAGGAGTATACCCAAGAGTTTCTTCGTCTGGGTAGATATGCTGAGGATCTGATGCGAGATCAGTATTTCGCGGTTACTACGTATGTCACTAGTTTGGGTTCTGCTTTTACTGGTATGCCTACAGCAGGCCTTACTCTTGAGTCTGTGATTGAGTTAGCCAAGGAGATTGAGCTGAGGCTAGTTAGGCAGGGAGCGATGCCTGATTATTACCAGTTGGGAGTTCAGTCGAGTGGATTGCAGGCTACTCCATATTCGAGTTTTCATGTTGGTTCGAGTAGTCAGCAGCGAGGTCCGACTCAGCAGATTCAGAGACAGCAGCAGCGAGTGCATCGGAGCAGTAGACATGGCCGTGGAGGTCAGCGTAGATCATTCAGATTTGGATCAGGTGCTTCGAGCAGTAGCAGTGGTCGTAGTTCTGGATCAGCGGCCAGTGTTTGCCAGACTTGCGATAGAGTCCATCAGGGACCGTGTTATCTGACACCACTGACATGCTTCAGATGCGGGCAGACAGGACATTTTGCCAGATCGTGTCCTTATTCTGGGTATCAGCAGCAGCAGATTCTGTGATTCCCACAGTAATCGATTTCTAGTGCTGCACCCGTGCCATTTCAGTTACCACCAGCCCAACATCAGAGTTCCACTCAGTTTATTCCATAGCAGAGTCGTGGTAGAGGTACTAGAGGAGGTGCCAGAGGTGTTGGCCAGGCTTCTACCAGTCAGCAGGGAGGTCGAGGTCAGGCCAGAGTTTTCCATCTTACTCAGTAGGATGCTCAGGCATCTAATGCAGTCGTGGCAGGTATTATTTCTGTTTGTTACCTGGATGCATGGGTTTTTTTTTATCCGGGTGCCACGCATTCATTCGTTTCTCTTGTTTTTGCTTCTAAATCTTGTTGGCAAGCTTCGAGGATGGCTTTTCCTTTGTCTGTTGCCACTCCTCTGAGCGATTCCTTGGACACCGATATCGTTCTTTCTGGTTGTCCAGTTCTCGTGGGAGATAAAGAATTATCCACTGATTTGATTTTATTGGATGTGATGGAGTTTGATGTTATTTTGGGAATGGATTGGTTATCTCAGTACTTTGTCGTGGTAGATTGCAGGAATAAGGAGGTGACTTTTAGAATTCCTGGTGAAGTAGAATTTAAGTTTGTTGGTGATAGGAGTTCAGCACCTCAGAATCTTATTTCTGCTATTACGGCTAGGAAGTTATTAAAGAAGGGTTGTCAGGGGTTTTTGGCATTGGTCAGGGATACGTCAGTGGAGAAGTTGTCACTCACAGATGTTCCTGTTGCTTATGAGTTTCCTGATGTTTTTCCCGAGGAGTTGCCAGGTTTACCACCTCATAGAGAGATTGAGTTCTGTATAGATGTGGTTCCAGGTACTACTCCTATATCTATGCCACCCTACAGAATGGCTCCTGCAGAGTTGAAAGAGTTGAAGGAGCAGTTGCAAGAGTTGTTGGATAAAGGTTTCATTAGACCTAGTATTTCTCCTTGGGGTGCACCAGTCCTGTTTGTGAAGAAGAAGGATGGTACCCTGAGATTGTGCATTGACTACAGATAGCTAAATAAGGTTACAGTGAAGAACAAGTATCCTCTTCCGAGGATAGATGATTTGTTTAATCAGCTACAGGGTGCACAGTTCTTTTCTAAGGTTGACTTGAGGTCGGGTTATTATCAGTTGCGGATTAGTGAAGCCGATATTCCTAAGACAGCATTCCGCACTCGATATGGCCATTATGAGTTTCTGGTGATGTCTTTTAGTTTGACTAATGCACCAGCAGCTTTTATGAACTTGATGAACAGGGTATTCAGACCGTATGTGGATCAGTTTGTAGTAGTCTTCATTGATGATATACTAGTATATTCAAGGAGTATGGAAGAGCATGTATATCACTTAAGGATTGTACTACAGACACTGAGAGATCATCAGCTTTATGCTAAATTCTCGAAGTGTGATTTCTGGATGGAGAGTGTTTCTTTTCTTGGACACGTAGTGTCTAAAGAAGGTATTCAGGTTGATCTACAAAATATTGAGGCAGTATCTGAATGGCCTAGACCTACTTCTGTTACAGAGATTTGGAGTTTTCTGGGTTTAGCCGGGTATTATAGGCGGTTTGTGCAGGATTTTTTCAAGATAGTAGCCCCTATGACTCGCTTAACTCAGAAGAATGTTAAATTCGAGTGGTCAGAAACTTGTGAGAACAATTTTCAGTTGTTGAAGGAGAAGTTAATCACAGCGCCAGTATTAGCTTTGCCTAATAGTGTGGATAAGTTCACAGTTTACTGTGATGCCTCTAGAATTGGTCTTGGTTGTGTGTTGATGCAGAATGGAAGGATGATAGCCTATGCTTCGAGGCAGTTAAAGAAGCATGAGCATAACTATCCTACACATGATCTTGAGATGGCTGCAGTAATTTTTGCTTTGAAGATTTGGAGACATTATCTGTACGGGGTGACTTATGAGATATTTACTGATCACAAGAGCCTTAAGTACATTTTTCAGCAGCGAGATTTGAATTTGAGGCAGAGAAGATGGTTGGAACTGTTGAAGGATTATGATTGCGAGATCTTATATCATCCGGGTAAAGCTAATGTGGTAGCAGATGCCTTGAGTAGAAAGTCCTCAGGTAGTCTTGCTCACATCAGTGTTAAGAGGAGACCATTGATCTAGGAATTACATTTGATGGTGGATCAAGGTCTGATGATGAAGATTAGTAGATCAGGTGGACTGCTAGCTCAGTTTAAAGTACGATCTGTACTGAGGGATAGGATTAAAGCAGCTCAGAGCCGAGATCCTATTCTTGAAGAGCTTGCAGAGAATGTTCGAGCAGGGAAGTTCACTGATTTCACACTTGATGATGATGGTGTGTTGTGGATCAGTGGTAGATTGTGTGTTCCTGATATGGATGACTTGAGAGAGGAAATTCTAGAGGAAGCACACTCTACAGCTTATAGCGTTCATCCGGGCATTACTAAAATGTATCACAGTATCAGAGATCTATACTGGTGGGATGGATTGAAGAAGGATGTCGCTGATTATGTTGCTAAGTGTTTGACGTGTCAACAAGTGAAAGCCGAACATCAGAAGCCTTCTAGGAAGCTTCAGCCTCTTCCTATTCCCTAGTGGAAGTGGGAAAGGATAGCTATGGATTTTGTGGTCGGTTTACCTCGTTCGAAGGATGGATACAATTCCATCTGGGTGATTATAGATAGATTGACGAAGTCTACACATTTCTTGCCTGTGAAAGCCACATATTCAGTTGCTAGATTGGCGAAGTTGTATATGAAGCATATCGTATGCCTTCATGGAGTACCTATGTCCATTGTGTCAGATAGAGGTTCGGTGTTTACTTCTCATTTTTGGCAGAAGTTGCAGGAAGTGATGGACATTAGGTTGGACTTCAGTACTGCTTTTCATCCTCAGACAGATGGCCAGTCTGAGAGGACGATCCAGACACTGGAAGATATGTTGAGGATGTGTGTCTTGGATTTGGGAGGTAGTTGGGATGATCATTTGTCACTTGTTGAGTTTGCATATAATAACAGCTACCATAGCAGTATTGGCATGGCACCGTATGAGGCTTTGTATGGAAGGAAGTGTAGATCCCCTTTGAGTTGGGATGAGATTGGTAAGAGAGCTTTGACGGGACCAGAGATGATTCAGGATGCTGCAGAGAAAGTCGTCGTGATTAAACGAAGATTAGAGACAGCAATTAGTAGACAGAAGAGTTATGCGGATCCTAGGCACAGAGATGTGGAGTTTCAGGTTGGAGATTTTATTTTTCTGAAAGTATCTCCGATGAAGGGTGTGATGAGATTTGGTAGGAAGGGTAAGTTAGCACCGAGATACATTGGACCGTTTGAGATTCTGAAGAGAGTTGGCACTGTTGCATATCGGTTGGATTTGCCTCCGAGTATGTCACAGGTGCATCCAGTATTTCATATCTCGATGTTAAGGAAGTATATCTCAGACCCTTCACACGTGTTGCAGCCCGACAGTGTAGAAGTGAGTGAAGATTTAACGTTTGTGGAAGAACCTGTGGCGATCGTTGATTATCAAGTTCGACAGTTGCGATCGAAGCAGATTCCGATGGTCAAGGTTCTATGGCGTAGCAACAGAGTTGAGGAGCATACGTGGGAGACTGAAGCTGAGATGCGAGCTTCTTACCCGTATCTCTTTCCTTCCTGATCCTGTAATCTTTTCTTTTTGGAATTCGGGGACGAATTCTTATAAGGGGGGAAGACTGTAATATCCCGTGTTTTTAAAATATTTTTACACTGTACCGGGATATGCGGTGTTAATAATTTTTGTATATATATTACGATATTTTCACGATTTGATATGTATTTAAAACCTGTTTTAATTATTGAGTATTATTTACAGTGCTTTACGTAAAATTTTCCCGGGACTTACATTTTCGGGGAAATTTTCATGTAAATAATTTATTATTAATTATTTTAAATATATTTTCGGACTTGCATGAACTCATACGTATTTTTAAAATACTAAATAAAGCCTATGTGTGTATATATTTATTTAATTAGGGTTTAATATTACCCTAATATTATATTAATTATTTATTTGTTTTATTGTTATTTAATTATTTTTATTTAGTATAAATTATTAAAATATTAAATTTTATGTGTGTGGTGTATATTTAATTTGTGTGATTTAATATTATTTTAATATAGAGTATAATCTATATATATATGCACATTATATATCAAAAAAATCAAACTTTGGAAAATTACACATTTGCCCCCGAGCCTCCTTCTTCCCCGATCACCTTCCCTTCGCCGTCCGGATGCCTGCCATGCCGTTCCCTTGCCGTGAGAGTGCCGTCCAGTGTGCCACCACCTTCCCCAGCCTTCCTCGCCGCCTGTGGTAGCCATTTCCGGCACCTGGAAGCCATTTTTGGTCGGAGAAACTGAAACTTTGGCCAACGTCGATCATGTCGATTTCGGCCACCATTTTCAACACTGCCAGTCTCTTTCTTCTCCTTGAGCTTCGGTGAGTGTGATTCTAGCTTTGGTTTGAGCTAAAATGGTCTAGAATTGCTTAGGTTTTGAATTTTCAATTTCGGCCTATTAGGGTTTTTTATTTTTTTGAGCTTCGAATTGATTGATTCATGAAAACTCCCTTCATAAATGTTGATCCTAGTAGCTCAATCTACATGTATGAATTTTTGTGGAATTTTTGGAGATTTTTTGGATTTTTTGGTATTTTTGAATATTTTAATATTATTTTCTAATTTTCGGAAATTAATTATTTAAATTATGAAATTGTGTTTTATGGTTAAATTAGGTGTTGAAATGAATTATAGGAATTTATTTGGAATTTTTATGAATTTCTAAGTATTTATTTTGAATTGATTTAAATCCAGAGATGAGAATGTTATTATTATATTTATGATTTTTATTTTCGTTGCATATATATTACTGTTATTGTTATTATTGCATGATTTATTTTATTTTTAGGCTTGCTACGGGTTCCAGATTCTAAAGAATTCTCGTTCCCTAGCGCCGGTCATGGCCCCTGTTTTGGGTCGTGACAGGGAGAACATCAGCTCTCCCTTCTTCCTAGTCAGCCTATACAAATATCGGAGGATGTCTAGATCAGGAACCCTACCCTCCTCATGCATCAGCTGGATGAACCCGGTCAGTATCCTATAACTATTCGGATGAAGCTGACCAGGCGCAATGTTATTTCTATTAAGGAAGTCCTTGACAAAGGGATCTAAGGGAAATTTCAGACCCCCCTCTAACTGGTCGAAGTATACCACTAATCTACTTAGCCCCAATAAAAGGGTATGGGCCCTAAACCTTCTATCTACAGTGTGGAGGGCATAATCAGCAGGGATACAGAACCGCCATCGATACCACCCTAGTAATTCACTATCTACGTTGGACACAAAGAGGTTAGAGCTAATCTCTTCCCGGGGAGCCATAGCAAAGAAGGGAACGAAAACCAAATGACAAAAAGGGGCAAAAAAGAGGAGGAAGAAATGATGAAAGAATCACCTGGCAACCTCAAGCGAGAGTTATGGCAGAAAGGAATAAAATTGGTGGATGCAATAGAAACTCAATAAAAATAGAATAAAAGAGTGAAGAAAGCAAAATGTGCCAGTTAGCAAACGTAGCAGTATTTATAGAGACATGGAAGGACCTGGAAGCACACCATTAATTGCCCTCATTATTATTGCCCTCCTCCCTAAACCACCAAGGTTCTATTAGGAATAAAATAACCCATTAGGCGAAGAGTCGCGATGACGACTGTACGAGCGTTTCGCTCACTGACACACAAAACGACGCATCAATCACATGATCTCAAGAGTTGAAACGAAATCACCCCGTGTTGGCCCACTCACATCTTCGAGTGGGCCGCTCCATCAAGCGAATCGGAATACGTTTCAAGCATCACTCCCAGCCCATTCCGTACATAAAGTCCAGTGACTGAAGCTGGCACTCTCAGGTCACTTCCGTAGTACTGAGGTTCCGAGCATGTGAGCCTCACGCCCCTGTGCCAAGCATCTAAGTCTCGCTCACATAAAAGTCCAGTGATTGAAGCTTACACCCTCAGGTCGCTTTCGTAATACTGAGGTTTCGAACATGTAAGCCTCGCGCCCCTATGCTGAGCATCTAAGTCTCCCTCACATAAAAGTCCAGTGACTGAAGCTGGCACCCTCAGGTCGCTTTCATAGTACTGAGGTTCCGAGCATGTAAGCCTCGCACCCCTATGCCGAGCATCTAAGTCTCGCTCACATAAAAGTTCGGTGACTGAAGCTGGCACCCTCAGGTCGCTTCCGTAGTACTGAGGTTCCGAGCATGTAAGCCTCGCGCCCCTGTGCCGAGCATCTAAGTCTCGCTCACATAAAAGTCTAATGACTGAAGCTGGCACCCTCAGGTCACTTCCGTAGTACTGAGGTTCCGAGCCTGCAAGCCTCGCGCCCCTATGCCGAGCATCTAAGTCTCGCTCATATAAAAGTCTGGTGATTGAAGCCGACACCCTCAGGTCGCTTTCGTAGTACTGAGGTTCCGAGTATGTAAGCCTCGCGCCCCTATGCCGAGCATCTACAAATCCAGTAACAACTAGTTTCGTCTTGTTCTAAAACGAACGGGTTAATCTATTGCGTTGATCATACTCACTCATCAGGTACCCCAGTTCTACAGATTACGATTCAATGACAATCAACCAACATACTCGACACCAAGCTCTGCTTATTGTGACTGAGGCTGGCCACCTCAACTCACTTGCATCTTATCACCCATATAAAGGCACCACTGCATCTTACTCAGATGCAACGGACATAAATATCCGCATACTCCAGGGGGGACTCTTGATACCATCTAGAATGTTCTCACCTAATTAGGGGTCCTCTACCCCCCTAAATAGGAACACATGGATAAAGAAGAAGATAGATCCGTCCAAGGAACTACCTCAAAAAGGAATCCTAATTGAAGAAGGAACACTCTCCCACAATGATTCCTATTCCTCCCAGGTTTGAGTATCACTATATATAGCACCATATACCCCTCATAAGGGGACATCTCATTCACACATATTCAAGCTATCTTTCCTCCGCCTGATTTCTATTCCTTAACTTAGGCATCATAGTGTTTTTGGGGATTCCTCCCACTTCTTATCTTGTCCTCTATTCAGTACTTTGCAGGACGTTCACATATAAATCGACTATTTAGTATATGCATAATGATAAAGTGGTAAAACTATGCAAATATAAAAAATAAAGTGGTAAATTTCTATAAATATAGGTGACTGAATCTTTTAACAGGTGTTTATATAATAGGTTATAGATAAATTAAAATATTAATTTTATTAGAAGTATATGAGGAGATAATAAATTTATAAATGACTGGATATACAATGTGCTTAAATATTGTTAATATTATAATATATGTTGCACCTTATATGTAATGAAAAAAATTATTTTAAAGGTTGAAATTATTATTTATTTTATATATGAATAAAAAAAGATTAATGCGTAAGACATTATACTATTCAAAGGCAACAATTTTAACTCGCACCCCATCAAGCAACATAATACCCATTATTATCATACACGTGTCCTAAATGAAAGTTATGGCAGATTTTGATTGGTGAAAGTTGGCTACATTAACACGTAACAATCAGAACAAATCCACAACAATTTACCTCTTTCGGAAAAACTAGAAAAGCTATGCGGAAGAGCGGGTGCGGGGATTTCTTCATTTGATATAATCACCGTACACTTGTCGTATGAACGAACAGTAGACAGCCACGTGTGTGGTTACATTTTGCCCACGTTTGTTTTACGTGATTCAGTAGCTAACCGTAGTGCAGATAATAATATAACTATAAAAACGGATAAGCTGCAACTTTCAGGTAACTATAAAAGGGCGGTGTATTTCAACAAATGTTCCATTTCCAAGACGACGGCATACAAAATTTCGCACCCTAAAGCTATCTCTAACTACACAAACACAATGGAGGGTGGTGGTGGGTTTGGGGCGAGGAGGAGGATTGACAGAAAATCATCAATAGAAAGCGAGCCTATGACGCTCTCTGAATCTCAAATCCAATGTGCAAGAGTGAGCACTTCAGTTTTCTCTTTTGTTTTGTTTTATCATTTCATTCTTTAAATTTTTCATTTTAAAGAAGAATTGCAAGGATTATATAATATATTAGACAGAGATAATATTATTTAAGGTTATTGATTTGGTACGTGGGAAAATCATTGTACATATCGGCAATGATCATTTTGGCAACTGATGATCTCTATCTCTGCGTGTGTGTGTGTGTGTATATATATAGGAGGCAGCTCTATACGTGATGAACACAAGAAGCATAGAAGAAGCCATACATGTTTTCACTGAGGTATTAAATTCAAATACTTCTCTCTTTCTCGCATATATATACATTTTTATTTTTTTATTTTCTCTCCTTTTGCTCTATAAATAAACTGTAAAATTAATGTTAAAATTTAAATTCCATTGAATATAAAAATATGTCTTTTTTTTTTATAATCGTTAAATTAAAGGAAAAGGTTTTGTGACAATGCGTAGCAGTATTTAGTGACAGAAGTGTTTGGCTAGTAATATTTAATCAATGTTTTTGCAAAGTTCCAAATTCAATCATATTATCTTTAAAAAAAAATGATGGGATCCTAAAATTGGCGAAAACTTAATTAATTGTGCAGGACTTGTGTTGTCATTTTTTTCTTTTAAATAAAATTTACACAATCAATATATTATAATTCGTAAAGAAATAATATATTAAATTTTTTAAATAATTATAATATTTTATATTAAAAATAATTTTTTAATATATTTTAATTTAACTATGACCATTTATACCTACATAAATTTATTATTTTTTTTATATTTCCAATTTTATAAAATTAACATATCGAGTTGTCTATAAATTATTATATAAATACATGTTTACACAACTAATAAGACATATAAATTGACACATTAGTATACACACATAATGATAAAGCGGTAAATCATACAAATATAAAAATAAAAAGTAAAGTGGTAACATATTGAGTTATTTTTAATCAATGTTTTTGCAAAGTTCCAAATTCAATCATATTATCTTTAAAAAAAAATGGTGGGATCCTAAAATTGGCGAAAACTTAATTAATTTTGCAGGACTTGTATTGTCCTTTTTTTTTTTTTTTTTTGAGTTTTGGTTTAATTTAAATGGTACATATTGGAACTATTAGCTGAGAAAAAAATATAAATTACATTTTATGGTTTTTGTGTATCCTAAGATTTCTTTTTAAATTCTAACAAATTATACAAATGAATTTGTAATAACATGTTTATTAGAATAAGCATAAAGTAATGACAGAAAATATAATGAAGAAGAAAATATAGCAATTCAGAGGAAAAATATAGCAATTTAGAGGGGTGATTTAGCTAATGGGGGAACTGATCGTTGTTTCTTATTAAACTATTAGATTTTAAGTGTTTCGTGCGGTTAAAATAGACAGCAAATAGCTTTTTTAGTTCCTAATTGTTCCAAATTTTATCAACTCTATGGAATTTTTTCTTTAATAAAAATAATTAGTGACAAATATTTTCTTTTAAATTAAATTTACACAATCAATATATTATAATTCATAAAGAAATAATATATTAAATTTTTTAAATAATTATAATATTTTATATTAAAAATAATTTTTTAATATATTTTAATTTAACTAAGAATAGTTAAATTAAAGAGAATCTCAATTTTAAATGTTTTGAGTTTGGGATAAAATTTTTATTTATTGAAATACGAGAATAATAGCAAAATAAACTGCCATTGGTTGCTTCGTCTATATAATTCCATATAAAATTTTACAATGCTTTAGCCTAATTTCATAATTCTACATGATGTTTTTTTTTACCTATCCTCACTAAAAAAAATCACAACTTTTTTAATTTTTTGCATATTTATATTAAGCTATAAAATTTAATAAAATTAGTTTAATTTAACATATTATTTATAATACCAATATAATTATATAATTTGATCATGAATGGTGAATTGACTAATATCTATTATCATAATCTCATATTTGAATAAAACTGATATTATAAATAATTTGTAAAAATAGAAATTGATTAAATATCATATATTGATTAAATTGTAATTATGTTAAAATTGTGTCAAATTATTTTATGAAATTTTAAAATTGGATAAAAATTTATAAAAATGGAAAAAATTGTGACTTTGACATGAATATGCGCTTTTTCTAAAAACAAAATAAAATTACAGAATACTTAACAATGATTTATTTATTTATTTAGTTAGTTCCATTTTTCAGGATTATAAAATTTATGTTTTTGCAGGGTTTAGAGCCAGTGGTGGATGTGGCGCAAAGTGGAGGTACATCGGTGGATTTTGGTGAAGAGTTCAACTGCTGCATGCAATCTGAATTACAACTCCCACGTGGACTAAGAGACGTAGTATCTGCACCTTTCTAGTCTTCCAGTTTTCTGACTAACTTCTTGTTCCTCTTACTAGGAAAAAAAAAAAGCCCAAATAGTTACTTTTTGAGTTTTTAATTTTTGCTTTGTGGTGTTTGAATCGTTCTTTTAATTAAATACAAATTTGTCAGATTTTATAGATTAAAATACTTACTTATTTTTAATTAAATGTAATTTTATCGGATTGTAAAGGTTAATATACTTAGTTACTAACTGATTTTGATAGGTCGAAGTGCTTGTTACTATATGAATTTAGTAACTAATTATACTTCAGTTGTAAAATATACTTGTATTGTATGTATGTAGTAAAGCTAGTTAATCTCATTTTATATTTGATTAATTGCATTTCTCTAATCTTTATTGTTTTGGACAAATGACTAATTGTCGATTGCATTTTCCAGTTAGACTTGTCCCATAAAATGCAAAATATATTTTCAAAGATATCAAATTCTCGTAATTATAAAAACTAAGAAAATATATTTGTAGATGATGAGGTTTTTATATTTTCTAAGATGTATGAGGGATTCATTTGTTATTATATATATACTAACTAGTAAATAATTACGTGTTTCACATAGGAATGAAAAATTCATTTGACTCGTGATATATAATAAATAAGTAATTAAGTATATTATTATTAAATAAAGCTAATTTTATAATCTTAATTTTTTTATTATTAAAAAATAAATTTTTAAATAAATGATTAATTTAATATTTTTTTTAAATATTCAAATAATTTAAGCATTTATATTATTATAAACTCTATTTATACATAAAAATTAAATTTTAAGTTCAAAAAAAACTATAAAATAACCATATAATAGTTGGTTAGTGCGTTTCGAAAAATGGAAAAGTTATGAAATAAACATATGTTTATAGTTATAGATAGAGATAGATCATGAAAAAAAATTAAATAACATGAAAAATACTTCTCTAAATAAATTATTAATTTAATTTTTTTCTAAAAAAAATATTCAAACAATTTAAGTATTTCTATTATTATGAACTCTTTTTATACATAAAAAATAAACCTCAAGTTCAAAAAAAACTATAAAATAACCCTATAATTGGTGGTTAATGTGTTTTGAATAATAGAAAAGTTATAAAATAAACATGTGTTCATAACTATAGCTAGAGAAAGATTATGAGAAAAAATTAAACAATATGTATTTCTGAATTCTATTAGAAATCAGAATTTGCAAACTTAATAGAAAAAAAAAGGACATACATTAATATTAAAGGCTCACATTATGAAATTATAATAAAAACAACACATACAAATTACAAAAGAAAAAAATTAGTATGTCATTAAAACATACCTATATATGATAACGATTAATTAAAGCATGTATCAAGTAGATTTTGTCAAATATAAAAACTATAAACTCTTTGAAAATATTTTCAAGTGATGTAATTATGAAACAAAGTATTTATCTTTTATAGACTTAATTTAACATTTAATCCTAATTCAGATAGGAATCCATAATCTAAATACAATTGTATTTAATATATCTAAACATTAATCCTAATTTAAATAGAAATCCTATAGAATAAAAGTTAACCTAATTAAACTAGAAAATAGAATTTCAATCAAATTAAAATTATATTTTAATTAATTTAATTTTACTTTTATTAATAAATGATTAAATTATTTATTTTTTATATAATAATGATTGAAATTTTTTTTATAATTTTGCATATTCTTCCTTTCGTACATTTATATATATTATTATTATTATATTATATATAGATATAGATATACTATTTAGTAATTTCATCTAGGTAGGAATGGTTGACATGAGGAATCTGCAAGATAAATCTACATTTTGTGCAAGAAAAATTATGAAACAATTTATTTTTATAATTACTTTTACCGAAATCAAAATCATAAACAATTGTAGGATGTAAACTATTTATTATTTAATTTTAATTTTAGACGGGACTTTATGGACATACTCTCAATTTATAAAATATGAAGTCACAATAAAAGTAGAATATAAATATTTTAAAATTTTTAATTAATATGAATAATTTATAATCAACATTGGAAAAAAATTACGAGATGACAAAAAATATCCTTCCAAAATAAAAAAAAAATGTCCTATATTATTTTTTAGAAGATTAAAATCGTTCAAACGCATTGTTTCTGTTGTATGAAGGAAAAGTTTTTTTTTTTTTAATACCAAATGAAGGAAAAAAAATTAACAATACAATCTCCATTTAAAAGACAATTGTTGTTTCTAAAGTAGGTGACGGTATCTCTCCCCAACAATAATTATTGGCCTCATAAACTTTAATGCAAAAGTGACATCTGTCTCTAATTTTAGGGGATGGTTCTCTCCGCTTGAGAAATTTCGTTACCCTCATCTTTGAGGATAATCTTTGCTTCTATTTTAGAGAAAAATTTTGTTCTTATTTTAAAGGATAGTAATTTTTTGTTGGTAAAATTTAGAATGACTTTTGTAGTCGTTCAGAAAAATATAAAATTAAAAGGAATCTTTACTAAAATGTCTAAAAAAATCACATCAATAATTAAAATATTTCAACTTCTTTTAAATTATCTGTGTGCCTCCAAATGTCAAAATATTTACCGATATGCACCCTTAATACATAAACGACAAAAAAAAAAAAAGAATGCAAAAAAAAAATATCGCTTCCATGATTTTCTCCATTGTCACTCCAAATCAAGCTTCTGACCTATGCCAAGCCTGCCCCCCCTCCTCTTTCCTTTTTTTTTTCCAATTTTTAGCACCAGAATCAACAACTTTAAGATTACGCCCAAAAAAAAAATCTCATTTAATGAATCTCCAACAAATCCAATATTCTTATTTCTCATAAAACCCATAAACCTCTATGGATCAATTCATGGCAAGTTGCAATCTTTAGTTACCCATTTCCAAGAATTGATGATACCCATGTTATCTCTTTTATGCCTAAGGCAATTCCATACATTTCTATGAAATGGGGAAGACTCAGCTGCCTGTAAGTAGATTGCAAGAACTAGAAGTAGAAGATTCAGTGATTAGTGTAGAAATGGAAGGCTTGGTAATGGATGTAAAAAGGTGACTAGTAAGAGAAGAGTAGAGGTAGAGAAGAAAGATGAAGACGAGAATTAGGCATTAGAATGAAGATGTAATAATCTAATATATTTTCCCGTTGAATATAATATATAAAAATAAATATATTTATTTTATAATAATCTAATATAAAAAATAGATTTATATATTATATTCAAGTGTCCAAATTTATTTTTTATATAAAAATATATTTATTTGTATATAAAAAATATATTTATATATTATATTCAAGGGTCAAATTTTATTTTATATATTTATTTTTATAAATTATATTCAACAGTCAAAATATATTTGATTTTAGAACAATAGTATATATGTTGATGTGCTGCATAGCTTTATTTTAATCTTTTTTTTTATGATGCGTAGGTGACTGGTGCACATATTTTGTTTTATTTGGTTATTTTGCCCTTAATCATTTGTTCTTATCAATTAATATATATACATGCTAAATTTCCTCACGTAACTAATTTATGATTGTTGTCAATTTAATTCAACTTGATCTGGATTTGAGCAATTGCCTATTATATATATATATATATATATATATATATATATATATATATATATATATATATATATATATATATGCAGTAAATATATAATATTATAGGATAAAACCAAAAATCACATATACATTCTTCAAAATAAAAAAATAGAAAAAATTAATCGAAAATCTAAAATAAACTAAAAGGATACCAAAAATGAATCAGAAATAAAAAATAAATAAAGCAAAAGGATACAAAAAATATAAAAAACCAAAAATAAAAAAAAAACATATTCAAAGAAAATCAAAATAATAACTCTCTTTCAACTATGGAATATTTGGACATAAAATAAAGAATGCATAAATACAACAAGCATACAAAAAAAAAACCTATGATACAACTACATTGCCATTAATAAAACAAAAAAGTATCAAAAACCAAAACAATACTAAATTAAAACAAAAATGTATCAAAAACCAAAATGATACTAAATTAAAACAAAAATGTATCAAAAAACAAGATGATGCTAAATTAAAACAAAAACATATCAAAAACCAAAATGACACTAAATTAAAACAAAAATGTATCAGAAACTAAAAAATAAAAATAAAACCAAAACGATATCAAATTATAAATGCAACATAAAACACCAGCATCCTCTTGTGACTCAACAACACCAAAAAACTAAAAACATATTCATTTCTTTAAAATTTTTCAATTACAATAATTATAACTCAGTTAACTCCAAAGAAAATGTTTAGCTTCAAGTTATAGTATATTTTTTGTATACTTTTTGTTTATTTTTCATTTCCTATATAATAACAAAAGGAGACATTAAGATATAGGTAGGTTTGTGCTCCATTTTATGTGGAGGAGGACTGACAAAAATATTTTCAACATCTTGGGAATACAAAATTAAATCAAAAACCAAAAAATAACAAAAAATAAATTACAAAAAACTAATAACAATATATACCACATTAACACTCTCCACATTCTATCCACCACGACCACCATAATGAGTAGAAACAGAAACAGAATCAACATTTTCAATAACATATTCAAAAAAAAAGTACAAATAAACAAAACATATAAAAAACAAAAAAAGTATTTCATAGAGCAATCCACGCTAGCCTCTTTTAACAAAACCCAATAAAAAAATTAATTTAAGGGTTATTTGCAATTAAAATCATGACTTTTAGTGCATTTTGCAATTTAATCATGACATTTGAAACATGACATATTAAAACATGAATTTGCATTTTTAGGCAAGTTAAAAAATTGATCAATTAACCAGTGACAAAGTGTTTACGTGTTAAGCAAAGTTCGGGTCAATTGGTCAAATTGAAATAATTTTGTCCATGTCAAAAAGGGTTATTTGCAAAAAAAAAAATCATGACTTATAGGCGTTTTTACAATTTAATCACGACATTTCAATCTTGGCACAATAAAACATATATTTTCTTTTTTTTGGCAAGTCGAAACACCAAACACTTATTTGATGAACAATTGATTACATGTCAGATATAGATGCATCAACAAATATAGAGAAGCCAATAATCACACAATTCCAACCACTCTAAATCCTCTTTCAATTATTCAATTCTCCCATTGATATACGCCAACAAGGAATTAACCCAGTTTGTAACCTAATAGGCAAGATCAAATAACAAACAAATAATCCAAACATTTTTCTGGTTTTAATCGCAAAATCAAAGAGTTCGATTAAATAAGGCAAAAAACTCAAAATTTTTTACATGAAAGCAATAACTAGAAGCATGTATGCCAATGCCCAATTCAAATTTCAATCTGAACAACAAATAATCTAAAATGACGGTACACAAATCAAAGAGCAAAATAACTAAAATCCACAAGAAAATAATCAAAATTGTAGAAGAAACATCATAGAAACATTGGAGAAACCTACCAGAAAGATCTGGAGAACATGTAATGTTATGTAGTGTTAATTTCACTTTTAGGGTTCTTCAACTTTTAGCTTCAATTTTACTTTTAGGAATTAATAACCCACAACTCGCCCGACACGCAATCACTTGTTCACTGGATAAATGTTCGGTGCTTTGACTTGCCAAAAAAAGAAAATATATGTTTTATTATGCCAAGATTTAAATGTCATGATTAAATTGCAAAAATGCCTATAAATTATGATTTTTTTTTTTTTGCAAATAACCCTTTTTGATGTGGAAAAAATTATTTCAATTTGACCAATTGACCCAAACCTCGCCTGACATATAAGCACACTTCCACCGGTTAATTGATCAGTGTTTTGACTTGCCAAAAATTGCAAATTCATGTTTTAATATGCCAAGTTTCAAATGTCATGATTAAATTGCAAAAAGTGCTAAAAGTCATGATTTTATTTGCAAATAACCCTTAATTTAATGATAATACTTGATTTTTAACTAATTTATTTATATGATTATATAATTTTTTATTTATTTTGGTTTATTGAAATTTTAAAAAATTAACAATTAGAAAATAATGCTAAATTTATTTTAAAAAGAGAATAAAAAAAGGGAACAAAAAATAAAAATAAAAATAAAAAATAGATTGTATTTTAGCATAAAACGTCAAAATATTTATGAAATAAAATCCCAAAAAATATATATTGGCTAATGCTCCACATAAAAAGATGGAAAAAATAATGAAAAAATGAGAAAATAAAAATTTTGAATCAAGATGAAAAAAAAGAGAAAAAAAAAATAAAGGAAGGAGGAAAAAATAATAATAATAATAATAAGGAAAAAAAGAGAAATAATAAATAGAAAATTAAAAAAAGGAAGGAGGAAAGAATAAATATGAAAAAAAAATAAGGCAAAAGGAAAAAATAATTTAAAAAAAAAAAGAAAAATGAATAAAGAATGAAAAATAAAATGAATAAAAAAATAAAATGAAAGAAAAAATAAAGTAAAAGGAAGAAAAATGCATATTTGTAAATAAAATGAGTACAAGTGTTAATAAAAAGAGTAAGATATATAAAAAAAAAATGAAAACTTGAAGAATTTTGGTTAATAAAATAAAAAGGGCTTGTTAGTTTTGGAAAATAAGATTTGTTTTCCAGAAAACTTTTTCAAGAAAACTGTAAAATAAAAATTGTTTAGTTATGATATTTTCTAATTTAGAAAACTAAAAAACTAATTTTCTTCCAAATTATAAAAGGTTTTAGAAAACTAATAAAAAATATTTTTTTAAATTTTCCAATTAATATTTTAATATTTACTATAATTTTCTCAACTATCATTACCATCACAACCTCCACGACCACGAACACCATCACCACCTCCACCACTACCAATCTCCACCTTCACCACCCACCATCACCATTAGAGTCTCATAACTTTGAATTAAAACTAATTAAATATGCACGATTTAAATTTTTTTATATAATAAGTAAATTTTAGACTAAACATTATTATATGAATCAAAATATTTTTTTTTTAAACAATTGAATCACAATAATTATTATTATATTTAAAAAATTATTATAAAAAATTATAAGAGTATGAAAAAATTACGAAATGAAAAATAACACCTCACCACCACCTCACCACTACCAACCTCCACCACCACCACTTCCATTACCTCCATCGTCACCACCACCACCACCATGACGTCCACGTTCACGTCCACCTCTGCCAGCA
Source organism: Mallotus nudiflorus (assembly GCA_947683625.1). Taxonomy (NCBI): domain Eukaryota; kingdom Viridiplantae; phylum Streptophyta; class Magnoliopsida; order Malpighiales; family Euphorbiaceae; genus Mallotus; species Mallotus nudiflorus. Next base: position 126,948 of record CANTUR010000910.1, read on the forward strand.
GCACCATTATTACGGTCTCATGACTTTGAAATGAAATTAATTAAATGTGCATGATTCAAATTTTTTATAAAATAAAAAAATTTTAAATTAAACATTATCATATGAATCACAATTATTATTATTATTATATTTAAAAAATTATTATACTAAATTTCATAAAAAAAAATTAAGAATATGAAAAAACTATGAAGTGAAAAATAACAAACAAATTGTTTTATGTTCTTCTGTTTTCAATTTTAGAAAAATAAAAAACTGGAAAGCAAGGAAAAAGAAAGAAAACTAGAAAAAAAAATAGAAATGTTTTCAAAAACTAAACAAACCCTTTCTTCAATTTTTTTTATAAAGACTATTTATGTTCGTGATTATTTAATAGGAATAATTTTTATGCTCAAAGAGTAATTTTTTTCAATTACGTACATTATAAGGTAAACAAGTTAGTAAGGAAGGAAAAGAACGTGGCCACTATAAATTATGTAATATTTATTTAATTATTAATTAAAATAATTAATTAATTAATTAATTAAATTAATTGAACTGAATTTTTACATGTGTGGGATTTAACATATCTCAAAATCTAAATCAAATGTTAGGACAATTAATTATATAAATTAAATATTACTTTGAACTTAATTTAATAGGTGATATTAAATTTAAGAACCAAATTGATAATTGTCACTAATACTAATTTGGATATGAGTTATATAGATGTAGATTAATTAAAGGCTTGGATATTTTATGTGTTTTAAAGAGATGAGTTTTTATTTTTCAGTGTTACATAATGCCAACTAATTAAAGTCTACTTATTAAAGGAGGTGTCATCTAAGCATGTGCTTCCCGGACAAATTATATCATGGACCATATCCATGATGCATTGTATGTCTCTATTAGGTTATTTAATGTTTCACATGTGTATTTCCCTTTAAATCTTAAAATGTGTTTTTTCTCTTTTCCCTGGCACACTTTTTTATATCCTCTCTTTGCACGTTTTTCTTGATTCTCATTAAAAGACAATAACCAAAGACAACAGTCCCTAAAGTTGTAGTGTTTGCATAACCAAAGAAGAGCAACAACATTTTTTCCCTCCTCCTTCTTCTCTAACGTTTATTTTATTTATTTTTTTTATAAGAACCATATATTTTAATAAATAGACAAGGAAACAAGATTTTATTCTTAGTTTCAAGTTTTAAGATAAAAATTATGTTTTTTTTTTTTGTTGATTTTTAGAGAGGAAACTTTTGCGATATTTCTTTGATTAATTTTTTTTTATGTTTTTATTTTGATTTTTAAGTTATAACTTCATATACATTAGTTTGTACATATAAATTCATTAGTTGTAATGTAGAGGTTTATTTTTTATTAATTGGAAATTCATCATAATTTTAATAAATTGTTCGTCAAATTCATTTGTTAGTTTTTTATCTAATGAACCTATATGTTTTATCTTATGAATCTACATTATTTAAGTAATAAATCTACAATTAACTAATTAAAATAAAAGTACAAGTAAAACTCTATTTATTATAATTACAAAATAAAAAATTAAATAATTTTTTAAAGAATAAAAATTTTATTTTGACTAAAATCATGAATAAAAAATTAAATTCAACCACTGTAATTAATAAAATAAAAAGAGAAAATTAATTTTTGATAAATAAAAAATACTTTTAAATTTTTTAATGAGATTGAAAGTGAACCTCCAAGTGAAGATCAATAAACCTACTTCAAATTCATTGATCTTCGCCTGTATGTTCATTGAAGCTCAATAAACTTGCAGAAGATCAATAAACCTACAGCAGACTCATTGATATTCACTTGTAGGTTCATTGATCCAATTATCAAAGCTTGGATCAAATTAGATTTTGTTCAATTCAATTTTACATATCATTAGCTAGTTTATTTTTTAAAAATTCTTAGGAATTCTATTTTTATTTTTGTGTTAAAAAAAAGTTGTCTACTATTTTCAATTTCTAGGATTTTGAATTTTATTTTTTGTTTATGAGTTAAAATTTGTCTCGAATTATTTTGAGTCTAGTTTATTTTTTTTAATGTTTTTTTTTTTAATTTTCTTATGATGTTTTCTTGAGTCTTTCTTAAAAATAAATGCAAAAAAAGTTTTAAAAAAAAAATCAATTATATGGAAGGCGAAGATTTGAGGAAAAATTGTTTGACAAAAGGGAGTATGATAAATGATGTGATCCTAGGTTTCAAAGAGGATGATTTCAACATTTATTCATGCTAACTTTCAAGACAAAATCAATTTGCATAAATTCGAATTTTGAGTAGTATGCTTCGGTATTTTAGCCACAACTCACTCTATAAAACTCAAATTGAAGTGATTCAAAAGGCTATAGAAAGGTAAGATAGAGGGCTATAATGTTGATGTAGAACATTAGGTTAATTAGATCATCTTCATAGGATAAAATAATAAAATATTATCAGGTCATGTACAAAATTGGGCAGACTAAATATACATCAATAAATGGGTTATATCTCACTCAGCATAGATCCAAATGGAGCAATTCAAGATGTTCCTTAAAGCTAACATAAAGAGCTAAATTTTTTTTGTTTTGAACTTGAGTTAATTTAGCCTTTATCTGTAAAAAGTGCATTATAATTGGTTGTATATGTAAATCCAAATTTAATTAGGATTATATTTTCTTATTTAAATAGAATTATATTTTCTTATTTAAGAAGGATCATGAATTATGTTTTATTTAAGGTTTCTTTAAGCCTATATAAAGGCCTTATTTTATGTAACTTAAAGGTGTGTGAAACCATTGATGATTAATAAAATTCAAAGAGGATTCTCTTCTGTTACTTGGTTAACCATGTGTTTTTATTAAACTTTATGTTTGTGGTGAGCAAACTTTTTGACTTATTAATCTATCTTTCAGACAATAGATTGTGGCATCTTTTTTATAACCTTTGTTGTTTATTTGTTATTGATTTAAAAGGTCAAATTTTTTATATAACTTTGGTTGTTTGGACTAACTAAATATGAGGTGAAGGTTTCCTATATTTGAATTGAAACTTGATTTGAACTTTCCTTGAGACCATGGGTATAGGTTCATTTTGAATAGGTTCTTAGAGTAGGTCATCTAGTGGATTCATATAAGTTCCTTTCAAATTCTAGTAAAGAACATTGGGCTATAGTAAAATGAAGTTTCATATATCTTTGTAGAATACCAAAAGTATATTTATGTTTTAGAGATACCAAGCTTGCATTGCTAAATACACAGATGTAGATATGGCAAGTGATGTTGACTCAAGGAAATCTACTTTAGGTTACTTAATTACATTTGTAGGGGAGTTGTGTCATGACAATTAAAATTATAAAAATATATTACTTTTTCTACTATTGAAGCAGAGTTTATTATAATAACTGAAGCATGGGAAAAGTTGTTATAGATAAAGAAGTTTTTGAATGAACTTGGTTTTTGGTAGGATAGCTATGAGTTATTTTGTAATAATTAGAGTGGTATCCACCTTGGTAAGAATTCCTCATTTTATTTAAGATCAAAACATATAGATGTGAGATGTCACTAGATAAGAGATGTATTGAAGAAGAAGCTATTACAACTTAAGAAGATCCATAAATATGAAAATGGGTCAAACATGTTGATAAAGACTCTTTGAAAGGTGAAGTTTGAGTTTAATTAATTGGTCGTTAGAATGGTGGTACCTTTATGTAGTCGGGAAGGGAAGAATTATTAGTGGGTCCTTACTGCATGAGGGTCCACATGCAATAAATTATATAAAAAAAAGAAATAAAGAGAAGAAAGTTTGTTAAGGTGATGGAGAGAGGTGGTGGCCTTTTTGCTCAAGGAACATATTTGCCTATAAATAGGTAATGACATGCACTTCAAGTGCATATGTGTGTGAACCAAAAGTGAGTGCTTTTAAGAAAATTGTTTGAGTTAAAACTAGTTCTGCTTTAAAGAAAAATTATGAGAGAGTTATTAAGTGCTTTGAATTTTTTACAGACGGGTTAATGAAAATATATTGAGAAAATTAGTTTTGGGTTTGAGAAACACCTTGAATGCTACTATTTTTATATCGATTCTTGTTATTTTGAAATCTCTATTATCATATTCCTCTAGTGTTAGTCTAGAGATGATACTCTATGTACCTATTATTTTATTAATAAAAAAACTTAAATTTTATCTCATAGATGGAGCCCAACATCAAGAGTGAACTACATTAAATATTAGTGTCATTTTGTTTTATTATTTTTTTAGTATTTTATAATTAATTTTCTACTGCATCAACTCCAAAACACCTACTTAAAGAACAAATATAGCTTAACCATAAATATTCTTATTGCATAAAATTTTTCATATAGCAAAAAAAGTGAAAAAGAAAATAAGAGAAAGGAAGAATAATAGTAATGAAGAGCAATATAGCACATTTATGTATGTATATACACACACATAAATGTTATGCTTCCACTTAGTTCAATTTCACTAGCATGCATGTAAATATATACCACTTAAGTTTGATATAAGAATTACAAATGCATCTCTATCAAAAACAAAATTACAAATGCATTAAGAAGATAAAAACATGTATGTTTGCAGACACATGTATAAGTTAACTCGAAGATAAAATTTAATAGATGCACTATAGGTTTATTTTGAATAAAAGATGGCGAAATATGTAATTTCACCCTTAAACTTTAGCCATTTGTTCCATTACACCTTTCAATATTTATTATTTTCTTTCTAACATTTAAACTTCTATTATGGACTTATATAACTACAAAATTATTTTTTAAAAAAAGTGAGTGTACAACATGCATACTAACATAAACAAAAGAAGTTTACATGGATCAACTAAAATTTACCATGTGTCTCTCCTATTCTTTAAGGAATTTTTTCTTTATAAACCCAATTCAAAACTTCCATTTTTCTTCTTTATTTTATACCTATACGCCTTGAAAAGTGCTAATTTTAATGGCACTATATGCCTCAATTTTGCCCAATTATCTTCTCTTCAAGCTCGTTACTACTATTCATGCTTTCATTTAGTTAAACTTTATTAGCTTCTCCTTACACTAGCAATAACCACTTTAATTGTTGTAAACTTTTCCACAAGTATAAAAATTCAATCTCTCTTGCAACTGAAGTCTTAGTCTTTATCCATGCATGTTTTAATATCCATCTCTTCCACTATATTTCTTGAAGGTTCACTATATGCTCTTCACAGGCTTGGGTGGACATCTTATTATTGTTAAGATTCTTTAATTTTTATGAACTATAAAGCTTATTTCATTCATCAATATGTTTTCATAGAAGCAAGAAAACTTTTATTTTCTTTATTTTATTAATGTATACAAAGAAATTTTTTATTATTGATGATTATAAATGAATTGAATGAAAGGAGAAAGTCATGCATAATAATAACAGTAATGATAACAAAGTCATAATTAAACTTCTAAAGACTAGGGTAAAAGTATAGCTATATACTAAGTTAGCTCATTTCTTGTAAACTTTGAGCTTATGGACTTCTACAAGTGAAAAGACTTTCAACCTAACTGCCTACGGACAAACCTTGTCCACTTCTCCATTACAATCACTCATGACACCGACGTACATAGTAGTGGTGACTTTCACTCGAGCATATAACCACCTCCCCACTACGCCTAAAATTATTCCACATGTGGTAGCTCCTTAATCTTTAAATAGTCACCTACTCCAAATCATCCAGGTAAGTCTTTCACTCACTATGAACTACCTTAAAAATCATTTAATCATTCTTTAGTTCTAACTTAAGCATCAGAGTGGGACTTTCAAGAGCACCCATAGCCCCATTTTAATATTTTTGTCTTATAAATCATTTAGTATGCCATTGACAACTCATCTCACCTTCCATTGAAGTAGGAACTTGAGGGAACCTATTTATCGTTGATGTGGTGAGCATGGTCTCTCTGATTCTTATTATTTCCTTGAATTTCTTAAACCATGGAAAAACATTTCCCTGATGATGAAGATACCAAAACACCTATTGTTGGTCTATAACTCATAAGATCTTCGAGCCAAATTCCTAAAAATTTGGAAGCAGCCAATTACTGTGATCCCACTAAGAATGTGCTTAGTTATAGAGAGTAAGCTAAATTAGTATCCATCTATAAGGATCTCTCTACTCTCATGAAAAGAGTGGAATTGGCTATGGCTATAGTTTTAGGTTCACCACTAAAGGTGAAAGAATCTATAGTTTTGAAGTACTGCACTCATTAAGAATACAAGGACAAGCACCCATTATTAAGATAAGATAACAAGTCCAACTATCTCTAATGAATACTCATCATGGGATTGACTTAGTGACACTGAGGAAAAATGCATTTAGGTCATAGATGTAGAAGTGGAGAAGAAGGTGCTTGAAGCAATAAAAAAATATGGTGCTTTAGCACTTGACAAATTCAATCAAGATTTAGCTCACACCTTGCCTTTAATAAAGCAAATATTAAAAGTGCCTTTTCCTCTCAGATATAAAATTCCACAACTAGAGTCCTATAATGGAATCTTAAATCTAAGAAGCCATTTAGCTAAATTTTTTAATGTAATGCACCTTTACACAACTTTGGAAGCTCTGCTTTTCAAGGTGTTTCCCACAACTTTAAAGGATGTGGCTCAAGAATCATATTTGGAGTTGGAAAAAGCTTCTATCATATCATTTTCATAATTGACAACTTTATTTAAGGCTAGATTTAACACTAGCATTCCTACTAAGAAAATATCTTTAAACTTTTAAGAGGTGGTATAAGAAAAAGGAGAATGCCTACAAATTTATATAAATCAATTTAACAAAGTTACAATTCAGATAAAAAACCTTATCCATAATGAAGCTTTAACAACTATAAAATAAGGAACTATGTATGGTAAATTAATTAATTCATTATACTTTTATCCTTATAAAAATTTCACTGAGTTAATTAGCATAGCCCAAAAGTTCAAAAGATTGGATGAAGCCTAGAGATCCATTAAACCATTTGTCTTGCAGAACATATCATATCATGCACACATGAATCATCCCTTTTTCATCTTAACCATCATATTTATGTAGAAAGATAGCTCCTCAAAAGTCTCATAGGCTTAAAGCTGCCAAGCGTATAAGCTCTATTCTAGTATTCATATATCTGAATCAGTTAAAGAGATGACTCAGAATATCAAAGACTTGTTAAGGGATGCTCTTAAGAAAATGATGAATGATGGCTCTATATCTGAATTTTTGAAAAAAAGATGAAGGCCACAATGGAATAGATGATATGTGAGAAAAGTGATCATAGAGAAGCTTCTATGTCTATATATGTAAAGATTGATAAAGGAAAAGGTGTGATGCATACTCCGGGATTATTTGCTAAAATAATGAATATTATCAGGCAATGAGGGGAGTACGTCCTCCACCACCTACAAAACTAGTTAATTTGACCAAGTTTGAGTCATCGGAGGAGGTCAAGGTACTTGCTAATAGGATGGCCTAACTCGAGTTCTTGTTAAAAGAGAAAAGTGATGTAAGGAGTCCAAACTACACTAATCTTTCATTATTCAAGGATGAACCTCTGCTCGAAGACTTCAAGCTTCCAAACTTCACTAAGTTCAATGGTATAGGAGATCCTCAAGTCCACTTAAGGCAATATGTAACCTTAATGGCTTCCACAAATTATGAAGTTATTCTTTACTTCACTTAAAGAAGGGTTAAGAGCATGGTTCTTCAATTTTAAAGAAGAGATAAAGAATGACTGGATACTCTTTACTTAGAAGTTCATCAAGTAGTATGAATATAACACCTAATTGGATGTCATAAGGCGTGACTTAGAGACCATTAGGTAGAAAAGTGGTGAGAGTTTTTCATACTACATCGCTCGATAGAGAGGAAAGCTACTCTAATATGGGATAGACCTTTGGAGGATGAGTAAATAGAGATGGTAATCAAAGGAGCCTTACCCCACTTCCGCAAATAAATGTTGTTTGTTTATTACCCTACCTTTAAAGCACTTCACCAAGCTAGTATCCGAATTAAAGATGAAGAAGTCTTTCAACCTAAAATCCTACCAAAAACTAACCCAGCTTAACCAAAACACCCATTCTACTAAAGAAAGCTGAACTATCAATACCCTAATAAATAAAAAATACTCGAACTTCAACCTGCCTTTATCTAAAGTTTTCCAAAGACTCCAACAAAAAGGCCTTCTTAAACCCCTTAAACTAAGACCTCTACCAAACCCTCTACCACCGTGTACTAACCCCAATCTCTACTACCACTTCCATCAAATACGTGGTCATACAATCGATGACTGTTACATCCTAAAAGATTGAATCCAAGACCTTATAGACTATTACAAGATTGAAGACTCAGAAAAATAACCTAATGTCAAAACTAACCCTCTACCCAATTATCAAAACATGCTACCTCCATCATCCTATGCTATCTCCTCAAGGTTACTTGAATCCTTTATGGAGAACTCCATCCAAGAAATTCTAAAGAGAGAGACAAAAAAGGCTGAAAGGTAGGAGAAAGAATTTCTGGCAATACTAGAAACAGACTTTTTAGGCCTTATCTATAATTCAAGTGATGATGAAATGGATCCTTCCATTTACCAATACATATCTATGCTTCCTATCTATATGCCCCACATGATGATACAAAGATAACTAAGCCATATAGTAACAAGAAGAGTCGGGGAGGTCATTGATGACAGTGGACCATCTAAACTTGAAGAAGAAGAAGAACCAAAGGCAAAGAAAGAAGTTTGGGACTTATTAGGACAACCTTCTAGAAAGTTTGACTTTAAAGTGAAATATAGTGCCCCTCCTTCAATTGCTTTTAAGAAGGAAGATATCGTAAACTCCGGATGGGGAGAGGAATTTGATAAAGAAGATGCATTTATTACTATCCAATTGCCAATCATACCATGTGTAATGGGGATCAATTTATGGTACGACTCTAATGAGGAACTCTCAGTTAATCATGTGATAAAAAGTGGTAGAGTGTATCAGCCTATTGAGAAAGATCTTATAAAAGGAAAAGAAAGTGCCAAAGAAATTACGAAGAGAATTAATTGGTCATTCAAGTAAAATAAGACTCAATTTTAAAATAGCTTAGAAAAAAACAAGCTCAAGTTAGTATTTAGGACCTTCTGATGACATCAAAGAAACACCAGGATGTTATAGCACATGCTTTAGATGATGCAGAGATCTCCTCAGACACTTCCCCAAAAGATATGATAGCTTCACTACTTATAAAATCTAGCAGCACTATTTCTTTCTCTGACATTAATCTCCCACTAGAAGGAAAGGCCCACAATAAGCCCTTATTCATCTAAGTGGTCATGAAGGCTAAGAAGACTTCATGTGTTATGGTTGACGATTTTCAACCATTAATGTCTATCCACTTAGGTTGCTTCACAAGTTTGGAATAATAGTTGAAGATCTTAAAGCATCTAATTTGATAATCAGGGCTTATAATGACTCTAAAAGCAAGTAGTAGGAATCTTCAAAGCTACAGTCACTATAGGAGAGATTGAATTTATTATGGAATTTACAGTGTTGGACATTCCACCCATATTTGCTATGTTATTAGGAAGACCTAGTTTCATTTATTGGGAGGAGTGCCATCCATAGTGCATCAAAAATTCAAGTTTTCATTCAATGGGAAAGTGGCCACTATTGAAGCTGAGACCAATAGCCTAATCACTTGCATGAATGTGACTCCTCTGGCCTTCTAAGTATTAGTGATCAATGAAGACTAGGTTAGTCCAAAAGTAACAGCCATGATAAAAGTGATGAGTTATGAACTGGGAATTAGGCTCAAAAGGAAGAAGAACAAAATTTTAGAATTGCCTAACTTTAAGGGATAGACTAGTAACCAAGGGCTAGAATATGACCCAACTGCTAATAAGGGAAAAAGACCACTTTCATCTCCAAAGGCTCATTCAAGTTTCAAGGTTAGTCTAAAGAATAGGAGTGCAATGGGATTAAGAAGATAAGTTTTAAAATCTTTATCAATATAATCAACAACATGGAGAAAGAATAAGATTAAAAGGAAGAAAAGGAAGAGATTTCTATTACTAAAATTGAGCAAGTTCTACATAATATGAGGATGGAAGACAAAGCTCTTAGCCACACTGACATTGCAGCTCTTATCAAATCTAGCATAGATAGTGTTTTATTTGAGGAAATGCTTAACTCTGATGATATTTGTATTACTAATCTGTTTAAATCTTTTGATGTACTGAACTCTAAGTATGATGCAATGAGATTTGATTTTTCTTACCTTTGTAATGTGTCTTATAATAATGATGAGCATTTTATTAAACTTTACATGAGCATTTTTAACACTCATTCTATTAACACTGAACCATTTAACTTGGGCACAGATGAAAATCCTTGTATGTTGCATATTTTAAAGGATGTTACCTTTGAGAAAAAGAGAAAATTAGAAAAAATATATTAACAAAATATTCAAAAGTATTTGCTTGGACATATAACGACATCCTTGGCATTGACATAGACATTACTCAGCATTCCATTCTAACTAAAAAGGGACACAAGCTAGTGAAACATAAATTATGATGATTGAGACTAAAATGGGCATAGTTTGTAAAAGAAGATATAAAAAAGCAGATCAAGGCCAAATTCCTAGAGGTGGTAGACTATCTAAAGTGGTTAGCCAATGTGGTTTTAGTGCTTAAAAAGGATGGGAAGGTAAGGATTATGTAGACTATAAGGGGTCTTAACAAAGTATACCTGAAAGATGATTTTCCTCTACCCCACATAGATGTTCTAATTGATAATGATGTCGTATGTGTTATGTACTCTTTCATGGATGGGTTCTTAGGATATAATCAGATTCTTCTAGCAATCATCAATAAGACTAATATTGCTTTTATCACTGAATATGGGATGTACTGTTATAGGGTAATGCTTTTTGGTTTGAAGAACTAGGGTGTAACCTCTCAAAGAATGGCTACAATAATGTTCCATGATATGATACATAAGGAAGTAGAAGTCTACATTAATGAAATGATGGTAAAGTTAAAGACTCGAGAAGAACACCTAGCCATATTGGAAAAGTTCCTACAAAGGGTAGAAAAGTATAATTTGAGACTAAATCCTAAAACGTGTGTATTTGGTGTAACTTCTAGAAAGATGTTAGGGTATAAGTCAGTTTAAAAGGAATTGAAGTTGATCCAAACAAGGAAAAGTTCCTCGACACTGAAAACTAAAAAAGAAATTCATGGATTCCTAAGAAAACTATAATTTATCAGTAGGTTTATAGCTAGATTGATCAAGGTATGTGAACTAATATTTAAGCTGTTTAGAAAAGATCAGCTTATGGCTTGGAATGAGTGATGTCATATTTCTTTTGACAGAATCAAAGACTATCTCATAAATCCTCTAATTCTGAGACCCCCAGAAGTGGGAGAGCCATTAATTATATATCTGGCAATTAAAGGGAATGTAATAGGAACTATGCTAGCTCAAAAGGGAGAAGCATGAGCTGCATATGTAGTCTATTACCTGAGTAAGAAAATGCTACCTTATAAAGAGAAGTATAATCAAGTTGAGCATATTTGTTTAGTAATGGTTTAAGTTATGAAGAAGTTGAGGCATTACTTTTAATCTTATAAGATCTAAGCAGTCTCAAAGTTAGAACCTATGAAATATCTATTTGAAGTACCTTCTCTAGTAGAGAAGTTAACCAATTAGCTAGTATTACTGATAGAATTTGACATTAAGTATCTCACTAAAAAGATAGTAAAAGGGAGAGCAGTAGTTGAGTTATTAGCATTAAACCTAACTTTGAAAGACCAAGAGAAAGAACTTGAACTCTTAGACGATCTTACCACAACCATTGATATCTAAGGATGTCAATTGTACTTTGACAAGGTAGTAAATCAATTCAGAGCAAGAATAAGGGTAATCTTATTGACTCATGAGAATGAAGTAATTCCCATAGGAGAGATTCACCTTGCCCATTTTCAGTAAATCAGTATAAGGACTTGACATTATAGGAGAGAATCCCACATTAAATCAGTATGTCCTCTCCTTGGCCATTTTCAGCTTGGGGACTTGACATTATAAAAGAGATTCACCCTACAACTTCTAGTGGATATAAATATATCTTAATAGTAATTGATTACTTCATAAAATGGGTAGAAATTGAATCCTTTACCAAACTGGGTATCCAAGTTCTTAGAATAGAATCTATTTTATAGGTATAGGATTCCTTATCACCTGATTTCAGATAATGGAGGACAGTAACAAGAAGAAGTATGGGCAGTGCTTGAGAAGTACAAAGTGAAGCATTACAAGTCATCACCCTATAGATCGCAGGCTAATAGAGCAATGGAAGTAGCAAATAAGAACATTAAGAAGATCTTTTTGTAAATGATTAAAAATCACCATAATTAGGCTAACAAGCTACCATTTTCTCTTTAAGGATATCGTACAATAGTGAGAATAAGACAATAATCAATAATATTAAAGGATGTGCTCCCCATCAAAGTAGAAATAAAATCTCTCAAGACAATAATCAAAGCTAACCTACTAGAGGCGAAGTGGGTGGAATAGACACTAATGCAATTGAATCTAATAAATAGTGAAGGATTAAAGGCACTTTATCATACTTAGTTATACTAAAGAAGAATAGCAAGGGCTTTCAAAAAAAGAGTAAGACGACATGACATCAAGGTTGGAGACTATGTATTGAAGCAAGCTAAGTAGAATGTACAAATCCAAGAGGGAAGTGCCGACCCAATTGTTAAGGGCCTTATATGGTTAAGACCATCTTTTAAAAGGTGCAGTTAAGCTAATGGATGTCGATAGGCATGAACTTTTGAAATGGTTCAATGTCGATTATCTTAAGTGATACTATTCATAAAAAAGATGATAAGAGGTAAAATACTTAATTAAAAACCCGAGAGGGCTAATTAAGGATAGAGGTACCATCACTCTAAAATATTCGATGTGCAACCATGCTCATGAAATGTTACTCAATATGAGTGAGAAAGATTGTTAGAATAATATATGTTAAGAAGTAAATTGCTAAATCAATATTTACCACATACAAGGGTAAAATTTGCATCTCTTAATTCATATCTTTCTATAATGTAATGTTTTCTTTTTCTTTGAATTATATTAATTACAATTTTTGTTATAATCCTTTAGTCTTTTTTGTATTTATTATGATAACATGGCAAGCAAATAGAAAAGAAAAAATATAGAAGAAGTATAAAAGAATCAGAAAGCATCAAAATCATTATAAAAGTAGTATGTCAATTAAAGAACATCTCAAATGTTCAAAAAAATATCATCAAGACAATCAGAACGTAAAGGGGAATCAAGACTTGTCCTTGTTATCATTATTATCATCATCCTTGACATTAGCATCATTTTGAGGTCCTTTCCTACAAGGTCTGGCACCATGGACCCTCAACTCCTTTAACTCAGCCTACAACCTTTGAATCTCACTCTGGTAGAAGGCACACTCCTTCTAACGTGCAGCCTCTTGCTGGTAAATTGCCTCATCTCACTCATGCATATCATCCTTGCATGCTCACGCTGCATCATAACATACATGCATTAACACATACATACCTATGACATGCATACACATACTATTGCACACTTGAATAGGAAATGAAAAAGAGATAAAATGTGAAGATACTCACATAAGTCTCTACTGAGTGATGGACACGATAGCTCATTAAGCCCAAAAAGCATTGGTACCAATACTCAGCCATCCTGCACAGAACTTGCAAATAAGATAGTTAGCAAGTAGCAGACTCAAAACATTAAAGCAATAGAGACAGAAACTCATATGGATAGTGTTCTCAAGAATAAAGGCCACAGGCTCAATAGACGTATGGACTACATTAGACACAACCCCATCGTAAAGGTCATATCCCTTTACTATAAGAGGTAGAGGTAATATAACCACCCCAGAGATCATCTGAGTGGCCTTAAGGGGAATACTAATGGCTCCCATGCCATCGGAAGCCTAGGTGGTACTCCTACGTCAAGACCTCTTCGGACAAGGCTATTAGATTTAGACAAAAGAAATTATAACAAAAAGAATAGTCAATGTAAGAACAATATGAGAAAGCCGAGACATACCTGATAGGTAGAAGGAGAAGATACACTAACAGGTGAGCCTGTATGAAACCCTTAGCTGCACCATCAATTAATTGAGGGATGAGGCTTTCCATGTAAGAAACACCTTATAGCTCCCAATGGAGCTGACGATCAATCCTAACTAGTGCACCCTCCAGGGTAGGGCCTATGATGCCCTTCCTCCAGAACATGTTAAGAGGAGGAGGAGGAGGAGGAGGAACAAGATAAGCGATGGGCCCTCTAAACCAATTTATGACCTACTCACCCAAATATCAAGTGCAATCAACAGGGGTCACGAATAAGATCCTCCTGCTAGCAATCTCGATGGCTCCCTACATTGCTGCTAAGAATGCCATAAGGTAGCCCTCCCACCACCATAGAAGGTGTATATACAATTAGGAACAACTATAAAAAATAAAGTACAAAACCTTAAAATAGTAAAGAATATAAAATTATAATTAACCCTATTGAACATCAACTTTGTTAGAGCAGCACAAACCTTTTCCAAAGACTGTGCGGGATCCCTCCAACTCTATGTAGTATAAATAGGGAAGCTAAGGAACTCCTCATGCTACCCACCAACTATGTCGAGAGGAGTCAAGATGAAAAACTAAAAGGCCTAAATCTACAAAAGGAAATATGTCATGAATGGTATATTTAGAACGAAATGGAAAAGAACACTAAAGCATCAGAAACAACTCAATTGACCACCAGTAATATGCGGCAAATTCGAGAGCTATCTTGGCATGCATTATCTAGGCCATAAAGGAGGTAACCATAAGCAGGAGAGCCTAGTCATACTTTTTTAAAGCATCAAAATCTTGCAGTAGAGGAAGCAACCATGAGCCATTAGTGTTATTCACATTAGGCAACGCCATAATGCTCATCAAATAAAAGATGAAGCACCTAGCTTATCTCTCAATGTCTACAAGCACCTCCCCAGCAGTTGCCTCATAACCCTACTAGAGGTTATCATATGAAATCATGCTACCTTAACCAACTCTAAACTGGGGCCTACAGCTAAATAGCTCAGCACATAATGTCGTAGGATCATCAGGAATGTCAAAGGGGATCCGCTGACTAGAGAATGAGAACCCTGTGGCAGTTGTGAAGTCAAGGGGCATGATTGTCATCTCCTTGAACTGGAAATGAAAGGTGTGTATAGAATCTGACCACCTCTTAATCAAAGCAGTCATAGCAGCCTGTTGGCTCTTCAGCACCTCCAGACCATCTAACAAGCCATCCAATAAACCATCAAAGCCAAAACTGCACACTCGATCTCGCACCTCCCCAGACAACCTTTGGTAGAGCTCTTTAGCTTTAGTGAAGCTATTGGGTAATACCAAGGGAGTAACGGTGCTTTAAAAAAGGGAAGTCAACAAAACATAAATTTTGGCTAAGAATTTTCTATTTATGAGTAATGATATACACTAACCATTTATTTACTTATTTGTAGGTAAAGGACATCATACACTCAAAGAGGAAATAAAATCACATAGACCTAAAATGCAATCAAAAAAGGGAAGAAAATTTCACAAGTAAGATCCTAATAATCTCAAGACATGTAAAAGGATTAATCCTAGCAAAGGAAGTATTATGCAAAAATAAATTAAATAAATAACAATAATAGCTAGATAAATTCATAAGACTAATTTATCTCATCGTATTTTTTCTCGTAGAGGAAAAATCACAAATGGGCAAGAAAGAAGTAAAAAGCAATAAAAAGAAGTGCAGAATACTAACCCATTAATGATGAAGTGTCCAGACATGTGCTCTAAGGTTTGAGACAAGAGGAATCTCGTGACCTCTAGTTACCTTGTGCCTCGAACAGTGAGTAGGCACAAGCTTCTAATGAGCAACATTACCCATCATCTGATCCTTGGGAACTCTTAGAGCAAGGTCATCCAAACCAATCTCAAGGTTGAGGTTGATCTCCCCAAAGGCATCATTGTTGTCACCTCTTTGCATGGATATGTAAAAATGGAGAAAGCCTAAAGAGTTTAGAGAATCCTAAGAGAAAAGAGAGAAGAAATAAGTAAAAAAGAAAAAGAAAAAGACAAAACTAAAGGCTTTAATAGCCCCCAGCTCCATGGGACCAAGATCCACCCATTAGTGTGGGTCCTGACCAACGCATATAAGTCGTCAGATCCATACGTGTGGGTCATTGGACCCTCACGCATGGGTTACTCCTATAAAGTTGTGCACGAAGCCCCTAAAATGCAGATTTTGATGCCCTAAAGCGTTGAGATGATTCTAAAGAAGCATGGAAGTCTAGGGAAGTCCTTTATACCATCCTACTCTAAAATTTCCAAATGCATTCATACTTGCATTTGCATTCCAAAAATTATTTTCTCATGCTCTTAGAGGTGAGCTCATAAGGAGAGGGGGCACGTGGTAAAGACAAACTAGCCAGCCTTGACAGTGGTCATCTCGCCTTGATAACATTTTTCAAAACTTCTTGACTTTGACCAATAGCTTCGAGTCGGGATTTTTAATTCTTATCAACCTAATGCTTGACAACCCCATGAAGGATAAAAAAATCCACCAAAAGAAGAATCATAGGGAATCGAGATGCTTAGATAACTTGCAATTATCATAATAAACCCTGGAAACAATTCAAATGCAAGAATTATATATAATCTACTCCAACGCTCAAATTTTGAGTAAGAGTATCCAAAGGATCCCTTGGCAGAATTCACATTAAGTAATGCAAGAAAAGTAATGAATAACCAAAAAGGGAAACCAATGCAGATTAGCAACTACTTTAATGCTCCTCAAAGGATTAAGAGTATTACAAAGACTTTTTGATGGCATTCACATTGAGTAACATCATAAAAGTGAGCAATGCTTGAAAAGAGAAAATGCTCTATAAAAAAAGTATGATCAAGCATTTACTTCAAAAGGGAAATTCTTTGATAATAAGAGTTACTTTGATCATCATAAGTCTTGACAGTCTCATTCAATAGATTCTCTTTTAAACATATGAAACACTTGCTCTCCACTCAGAACTAGAAATATCTTTGGCAAAGAGTTGTTGGCCAAACCTTAAAAAAGTGATGAAGACCACATCAAGGTGAGACAGTCGTAGCTGTATTGACTAGAAGTTCCTGATACATACTCCTTACTAATACAGGTAAACCACTAGAAGCATGAATAAAACTCACATGCATCACTATTTTAAAATCAAGTTACATTATAGCATCTTAATTTTACACACACAACACCCTTCGCTTATAGCTTAGCAAAGGTTACACAACACCCTTCGCTTGTAGCTTAGTAAAGGTTACACAACACCCTTCACTTATAGCTTAGCAAAAGTTACACATCACCCTTCGCTAATGTTACACATCACCATTCATTAAGGTTACACAACACCCTTTGCTAAGGTTACACAGTACCCTTCACTTTTAGCTTGGCGAAGGTTATATGACAGCCTTTACTTGTAAATTGGTAAAGGTTACACAACTCCCTTCTCTTGTAGCTTAGTAAAGGTTACACAGCACCCTTCACTTGTAGCTTGGCAAAGGCTACACAGCACCCTTATAAAAAGTTTTACATCTCATTGGTTTTCAAAATTTGCTTCCCATGCATCAACAAACACTAGCTTGATCAATTCATGTGAAGCAAAGGGCAACTATTGATACCTAAATTTCGACAGTTTCCCCAAAAATTTGATGGTAAAGGATTCTTGTCTATCAGACAGTGGGAAAGCTCCTTCAAGATTCTTCCCAGTCGTGCTTAGATTGAGAAGAAATAAAAAAAGAAGCCTAAAAGAGATAAAAAAAAATAAATAAATTCAAAACCTAAAAAAACCTGAATTAGGCCCAAAAGGGTCAAATTGGATAAGGAAAAGCCCATAGGACATATTAACCCACAGGTGTGGGTCATCCCACACCGTAGGTCATTTTACACATGGATGGGCTATATAGGTCAATGAACCCACACGCGTGGATCCAGTCCTAAGCTCGTGTAGCGTGGGTCATGGCCTTACAATCATATTTTTATGGTAAAAATATCATTTTTATCATTTTTGTTATTTTATTTGCATTTTTGTTATTTTTATTACCTTTTTTGATAAATTTATTATTTTTGTCACAAAGTTGACATTTTTATGGCAAAAATAGTATTTTTATTATCTCATTTTCACTTTTATTATTTTTATCACTTTTATTACCTCTTTTGGTAAATTTATTATTTTTATCATAAACTCCACATTTTTATGGTAAAAATGATATTTTTATCATTTTTATTATCTCATTCGCACTTTTATTATCCTTATTATTTTTATTGCATTTTTTTATTATTTTTGTCACTTTTTTTCTCCTTTGATAAATCTACTATTTTTATCATAAGGTTCACATTTTTATGGTAAAAATAGCAATTTTTAGCATTTTTACTATTTTATTTTCATTTCTATTATTTTTATCATTTTTTTTACCTTTCTTGGTAAATTAATTATTTTTATTATAAAGTGTATATTATTATGCTAAAAATAATATTTTTATCTTTTCTATTATTTTATTTGCACTTTTATTATTTTTGCTATTTTTATTTTCCTTTTTTTATAAACTTTCCATTTTTATCATAAAGTTCATATTTTTATGGTAAAAATTGCATTTTCATCACTTTTATTGTGTTAATTTTATTTTTATGCTTTTTGTCATCTTTATTAAGCTGATTGCATTTTTATTATTTTTGTTATATTAATTGCACTCTTTCCATGTTCACTATATTAATTTCATTTTCATCATTTTTATTATTTTAATTGCGCTTCTATTATTTTTTTCTTGTTCTTGTCATTTTATTCTTTTATTTTTCCCTCACATTCTCTTTGACATGAAATTCTATTTTGATAATAAAAATGGTAACTTTGCACCAAAATACCTAAATTATAAAGTGAGTTCTTAATTCACTTTCTCCTGATTAAAATTCGGTGGCGACTCCAATCTATACGGCCAATTCGGCAAACCCTCTAATAATTAATAACAACTGGTAGATGGTCGTCGTTAGCCTATTTGCCCTAATATCACATTGATCCTAATCCTCCTTATCATCTAAAATGGGACCGTGTATAGGCTAAATTGCCTTTAATAAAATTAACGAATATTTGTCCAAACCTCCTGTTTTAGTTCCCCTAAGAGAGGGAGTACCTACAAGTTTATATATCTTAATTGCAAATAAGTCCATTAGATCTCTGTTAGCTCAAAATAATACAATGGGTCATAAGCAGGCTATATATTACCTGAATATGATTTTGACTCCCACAGAAATAAAATATTCCTTTATTCAAAAATTATGCCTTGCATTATACTTTGCTTGTACTAAATTAAGACATTATTTGATAAGCATAGAGTATATATAATTTCACAAATTGATTTGATGAAGTATATATGAACAGACTAATGTTGTCAGGCAAAATTGGGAAGTGGTTGCTAAGCTTAATTGAATTTTCAGTGGTCTATCATCTTCAAAAGTTATTAAAAGACAAGCATTAGCTAACTTTATAGGTGATCATCTTATCCAGGGAACAATTAAAGAATAAGACATTCATGTGTCTGGAGTTAATGTATAACCTTGGGTGCTCAAGTTTGATAGGTCTTCTATTAATAGATTAGCTAGAGCTGGAGTGGTGATCACATCACCATCTGGATCAAAAATGGCCCTAATTTTTACTTTAGACTTTAAGTGTACCGATAATCAGACTAAGTATGAGGCTTTAATTATAGGCCTTGAAATTCTATAAGACCTTGGAGCCAAAGAGGTATTAATCATTAGGCATTCGTAACTTGTACTTAAACAATTAATAAGGGAATATAGATGCACAAGCATATCTTTAACACCTTATTCTACTACTACTATTTAACTTGTTAATTCTTTTAAAAATGTGTCTTATATGCATGTACCTAAATAATATAATTATAAAGCTAATGAATTATCTCAGGTTGCATCAGGATTGAGAATGTCAGTGGAGCTAACCTACAAGTTAATTTTTGTGCAGAAGAAAGCTCATCCATCCATCCATGAAAAGGGATTGCAATTTGAGTCATTCAACAGTGACTTAAATGTGGCAAGAAATTGGTGTAATATCTTAAAAATCCTACCAAAAAAGTTCCATTAAAGTCAAAGCTCATGCCTTAAACTATGTTTTGATTAAAAATAAGCTTTTCAGGAGAACTCTTGATGGATTGCTCTTAAGTACCCTTTGTTTCCCCATAATGTAGAGATCTTAAAATAGGTGCATAAAGGTGTTTGTGGTGCTCATCAAACTAGGAGGAAGTTAAGATGGTTGATCTGAAGACATGGGTACTTTTGCCATCAATTTTAAAGGACTGCATAACATATGCTAAAGGGTGTCAATAGTGCTAAAAACATGGAAGCATACAGAGAGTACCAGCTAATGATTTGTATTTTATGGTAAAGCCATGGCCATTCTGAGGTTGGGCTATAGATCTCATTGCAAAAATTTATCCAACTTCTTTTAAAGGCTATAACTTCATCATTGTAGCCACCAACTATTTCACAAAGTGGGTAGAGGTGATTCCCATAAAAAAAGTAGAGTAAAGAGACATCATTTCTTTCATCAAAGAGCATATCATTCACGGGTTTGAGATTCCCTAGACTATCATAACAGATCAAGGAATAATGTTCATTGGTGAATAAGTGAGGGAATTTATAGAAGATTATGGTGTTAAGCTCTTAAACTTAACTCCCCATTATGCTTAAGCAAATTGTCAGGCGGAGGCTTTAAAAAAAGTCTTAATTAGTGTAAACGGCGGGGTTTAGCATGCACCCAAGATCTTAGCAACTGTGACACTGTTTGATTTTAGGGCTCTAGAGAACACACTAACTACTATCATAAAGACATGATGAGGAGATAAAGAGTCGCCACCCAGGGTAATAATTGGGAAAAATTAAAAAATGGCGGTACTCGATTCCCTAAAAGAAAGCCAGCACCACAACCAGGAGATTTTGGATACAAAATACCAACTTCTTTCAGTCTTGTGTGCATTTAGAATTACTTTATAAATTATTATCTTACCCTCTATTTACATGCAATTTCATATAAACCCTTATTAAAATAATCAACTCTAGGCAAACTAATCATGAAAAATATATGTAAACAATGCACTCATTTAAATCAACAATC
Organism: Mallotus nudiflorus; assembly: GCA_947683625.1. Lineage (NCBI taxonomy): Eukaryota > Viridiplantae > Streptophyta > Magnoliopsida > Malpighiales > Euphorbiaceae > Mallotus > Mallotus nudiflorus. Next base: position 148,209 of record CANTUR010000910.1, read on the forward strand.
CTTAAGTTAGTCTAATCTACATTGATTTAATTAAATGTGCTAAATCTATATGTTTTAATTTATAAGTGAGCCTAAAAACTAATGAGCTTAATTCCTATTCAATTTTAATTAAGTGACCCTAAGTCCTATTTATTTTAATTCTAAAATGGGCCTAAATCTACAAATCGTGAAATATTTAATTTAGTGGGCCTAATTCTATATGTTTTATGTCTAAAGTGATCTTAAATCTACAAACTATGGAAAAGACTTAAATTAAATGGACTAAGTCTAAATTAATTAAATTAAGTGGGCCTAAGTTATCTCTACCTTAAATCTAATTAATTATGGGCCTAAAGAGGCATTTTTATTAATTAAACCTAAAGGAAACCTAAATTTTTTTAAATGACTTAAAGCCTAATGTGGGCTTAGGGCCCAAAACACATAAACATAAGCAAACAATCCCAAAAAAAATAAAAATAAAAATATCAAAATAAACAAATAAAAGATCAAATAATTAATTTAAATTTTTCTAAACACCCTAATTTAATTAAAGTGACCATAAACAAAAAAATAAATAATTAACAAACAACCCTAATTCTAACCACTTAAATCTAATCCAATTTTAATTAAACAACCTAATGATTTCTATAACCATTAATTTTAATTAATTATCTAATTAAAATCCTAATTTTACTAACTGATTAATTAAAGCAAAACATCCAATCGCACACATACAAAATTTCATTATTCCCACTATTGGGGCTATTACAATCAACTATTGAGAATAATAAAAAAAAAGAAGAAAAATTAATTCAATCCCATAAATAAATAAAAATAAGATAATTAAATAAAAAACATACAAACTACATCTAACTACAAGCTTCCATCCATGGCATTCATGGACTTCTATGGATTTGGTTCTTCAAGTATGATCATCATGTAATCTCCTCTATAATCACCATCACAAAAGGATAAAACAATGATTAGCGAATAAAATTATAATAAAAATTTAAATAAAATTAAAATTCAATAAAATCAAAAAGAAAAATAAAAGAAAGTAGGGAGAAGATAATGCTTATGGATGCTAAATGAATTGCTACTCAGACTAGTAAGATCACCGTTGTTTTTTAGTTGGCCTTCAAAACTTGTTATTTTTCTTCTCAAAAATCTTCAAACGAATAAATCATCAAGAGTTTTTTTGTGTACTGCCTAAAGAAAAATCTAGAGATACTTAGGAAGAAGAAAGCTAAAATTGCAGAAAATTGAGAATTTAGTCACCCTGTCTAGGAGCCTAACCTCTCCTTTTATAGGAAAAAAACCAAAAAAAAACCCTAGGTCTTACATACTAAAGAGTTCCAATTTTAAAATGATTTTATTTCCTGAAAAATTAGATAAATCCCAAAAATAAATTTAAGAAAAAATTTTTAGCCAATAAAAACTGAAGAAAAATATTTTTTATTTTCTGTAAAAATACGAAAAATTGATGGAGAACATATAATTCTAACTAGAATTGCATAATTTCGATCGAAATTATGTAATTCCGATCAAAATTACTAAATTTCGATCGGAATCTATAATTCTGATTTTTTAAACTTTTAATTACAAAAAGACCCCTGAAAGAAATTAAGTTTTTCAATTAGGTCTTAAAAAGTATTACAATTAAGTCTTTAAAAAACCATTAAAGTCTTTTTGAAAATGCATTCAGACTTTTGAGATTTTAAACTTTAAGTGTTGAAGACCTACTTATAACATTTCCATCATTGGATTCCTTTATTGCATCCATATTTTATCATCCCGAAATTAGGTGTTTACAATTAGCATTTTGGAAAAGATGTTAAAAGATAACCTAAAGGATTGGTTAAAAATATTGTCTGAAACCTTATAGGCATATAGATCCTCTAAAAGGGGAGCAACTGTGACTAGCCCTTTTACTTTTACCTTTGGGCATGATGTTATCCTACCCTTAAAAGTGTGTGTTCCTTCTTTGAGAGTAGCAAAGCAAAATAATTTGACACATGAGGAGTTCTCTGAAGCCATGTTGATGGAGTTGAAAAACATGGATAAAGAAAAGCTAAGAGCCTTTACCAACATGTTAGCATAGAAGAAGAAAGTTTCCAGGCTTTATAACAAGAAAATTAAAAAGAAAAAATTTAAAATGAATGACCTAGTTGGAAAGTCATTTTGCCACCTACAATAAAAAATAGAGAATTGGGGAAATGGTCTCCCAATTAGGGGGGTCCATTTACAGTCTGCTAAGTGTTAGATGGCAATATATACTGGTTACAAAGCTTGGATGGGAATCTATGTAAAGATTCATCAATGGCAAATATCATAAAAAAATATTTTTCCACTTTGTGGGAAATAAGGGAAAAAGATTGAGATTTTGTAACTAGCCATTGGCCAAAGATTATCATCAAATTATATTGTTGATAATTTATTTTGTTTTGTTTTAATTTTAATGTGAGATGGCATAAATAGCCATCTTTTTTTAATAAATAATAAATAAAAAGTTTATTTATTTTGAAGTTATTTGCATTTTTATTAAGTAATAAATTTTGTTATGAACAATACTGTGAACATTAAAATTGCAAAATTTTGGCAACATCCCTATTGAAAATTGGACTTTTGGTATGCAATGCATGGCTGCAATGCAAAAATGTGTGAATTGTCTTATGGAGACTTATAAATTGAGCTAGCAAAGTAAGAAATATGCCCAGAATAAATCATCCATGAAATACTATCATGAAAATGGTTTAAAAGGTAAAATTTCAAAGCATTGAGTAACAAGGGCTATAAAGCCATCCAAAGCCACTACAGGTGTAAAATTATTAAAATCATCCATAACTTAGCTCAAAGTTATCATCAATACAAATTATAAAATAGAAACCAAATCCAAGTCATAAAAAGAGTCAGAGGGCATCAAAGTCAAATCCTATGAATGTGTCCTATATCTCCAAACACCTCTTCCTGCTAGTATGGGCTTCATGTTCTTGCTTCCTCCATTTAATAATAGCTTCTTTTTTATCAGTTAGAGACTTTCCTATTTACTTAGCTTTAAAGACATCTTGCTTATATTTAGATGCCACACTTTTATTCTTCTTAAGCATTTCTACTTTCTCTACTTTAAGAACAAGTAGTCTTACCTTCAAATCATCTATCTCTGCCACCAAGTGATCAAATGAGGACTTTGCTTCAACTTCTCTATCCTTCATCTCCTATATATGTTACTGCTTTACTAAGAAGTTCATGTTTTATTAGTAGAAAGAACTCAAGTGCTTAGAACCATCTAACTGACTGGCACTAGCCTCATCCAAGTGAGAGAAACTCCAAACAATCCATTCTCTTAAGGAGGAAATGGCTGTGGACTTGGTGTTGTGCTCTGAAATGCCAAAATCCACTAACAAACTGGATTTATGGGTCTCTCTTTGTGATCCAATCTCTAAATTAGCAATGGACTTCAATGATTCCTTAGCCTTGTTAACTTGTTCCTCATATGGAGTGGAATTAGGATCATTGTCATTCTTAATAGAGGAGGTGTTTAAAAAACTCAAATCTAAAGAAAGATATGCATCAAACATTGGATACTAAGTCTCAGGCTCCTGCATAAATTAATTTAAAAATTAGCAAAAGTGGAATATAAAATTAAAAGAATTAAAGAAGTTCAAAATCAAACTTGAGCAATGGAAGAAGGAGCATGAGTAGAGATTGGAGTGGATGGAAGGGTATTAGCTTTCTTCTTACTAGAAGTAATTTGATGTAGGCAGAATAGGGCATCTATCTCAGTTGAGGCAGACCTGGTAGGTAAAGGTAGGTCACAAAAAATAGTGGGAACCTCATTTTCATGAGTATCGAATGTTTTCCTTAAGGTAAATAAGGATTAAAAGGAGATAACATGCAAAAATGAAAATGGAAAAGAAAAGGGAAGAGAAATTACTAGATCCAAAAAATAGTTATTCATCCTCCTCATCTTCATCTTCTATTTATTTGATTTTGACTGTTTCCTTGCCTTTTTCCTTGCCTTTTTCTTTAGAAGAGCCTTGTAGAGCACTAAGTTATAAAGAATTGTAGCTCGAAGGAGGTAGAGGAGGAATAGCTACCTTCCTTTTCATGAAGCTTACCAATACTTACTTTCCTTTACATTTAAAAGAAACTACAATGTTTTTCTCCTTTGGGGTAATGATAGCTACAAAGGAAAAAATTTAGTACAATAATAATAAAATGAGACAAGTGTGAGAATTATTACCTCTTTCTTCATCAGGTGCAGATAAAATTAATTCCTTATTTTTTGTATGCCACAATTGCTGATAGTTTGCGGAATCTCTATAATCTGTAATGGCAACACAAAAATGCAAGTGTCTCAACCCCTTATGGATTTCTATTATGACTGCCCTGGAGTAAGAAAGTGGATCGACACTATAGAGAGGAATGATGTTAGTATCAAAGGAAAAAGGAGAGATAGAAGGCTTAAAGACAAATTGGAGGCTACACAAGAATGAAAAATATAGCTTAAAAGAAAGAGGTATGCTAGAAAGGCCAATGTCCCATCTAAATGCATGTTTGCTACCCAAAATAAAAGGCCTAAAAGAGGTGGCTCTATAGAAAATCTATTAGTGGATCAAATCTAGAAACTGGATGAAGTAATGAAGCCACTTAGGCCTATCAATGGGGGTTCTCCCTATCCCTACTAGGCATCCTAGTGAAGAAGGAAATAAGCTCCCTATGTGTCCAAGAGCATTCATATAATATCAGGGAGCCTCCAATGTCAGTAAGAGAGAAAATACTATGAGCTAATGATTGGTCATTCAATTTGGGAAAGTATGTTAAGAGCCAAGACTAGAGAAACCAAGTAACACTACTTAGATAATGAAAAGGCTCTTTTGTCACACTTTTCCATAAATTAGGATATAAACTACCCAAGAAAATACACACCAAAGAAAATTAATCTCCATTAGCTAAAGCATTGGCTAAGGTTGTGTACTCAACACTAAGTTTAGCAAAGGCAGGACATAAGATATATTTGCATATCAAGTCCCAAAGAAAATCTATGTGTTCTTTAGTAAGAGGGGGTCAGGAGAAGACAGATGATAAGAAGTCACTTTTGGGAAGGTATCAAATGTCCTAGAGGAGATGTCAGTCTTTTTGTATCACGACTCATTAATCAGGCATACTACATTACCTCCAAGGATAGGCAAACCACTCATTATAAAAACATCTAGTAAAGTAATACTCATGTGCCTAAAAGGAAAGAAGAGAAATTATAGGTAGGGGACCAAAACCTAAGTATAGTAGAAATAAGAGAAGGCTGGTAAGAGTTATGTGTTATGTGGATAAGTTTTGAGATGTTAAGTTTATTCTATAAGAAACTGTAAGTGGGACTAAGCTTATCTACCAATTTATTCCATTCTTTAGAGGGTCTTACATAAGACTTAAGGTAAGTTAGTGCAGCTTTGCAGTCTTTTTAAAAAGATAAGATCATCTACTAAAGAGCTAAGATAAGGAAGCGAAGGTCCTTCCTTAAGGATAGGGTATGATGGCTGAGGCAGTAAGGTAAGAGGGCTGCTGACTTTGCTTCTACATGAAAAGTACATGAAATTCATGAATCAAGTTAGAAGTGAAAAATAAGGCAAAGATTAAAGGAATAAATAGGGTGAAAGAATACTTACTTGACATTAAGGAAGTCATGGCAAGGAGCCATCTCTGTGTCCTTAATAAATTTGAGTTTCATTTCCTATAAAATGAGGATTTGTGGTTAAATAATCGAATAAAAAATTATTGGTAAATGGAGTTTGACAATGTTATTCAATGTTCTATATGACCAAATGAAATAAGTATTAAGACGTACCTCAATCTCATCCATGTCATCTTTTGAAAGAATAAGTATATCAAAGGGGGAGTAGAGCATAAAGCTATTAACTGGTCAAAGAAAGCATTTTGTAAGAATTTAATCAATTGATCTAAATAAAGACAATAAGAGGCAAAGAGAATGAATAATACTTGTTCTGTCATGTAGTTCATAGTGCTAGTATTAAAGGCTAAAGGAGTAAAGGAAAGGCTTGGGACACCAGTGTATAATGGGTTCATCTTTATTAAAAATAAATAAACAAACTATAAGAAAGTGTAATAATTTTGTAGAATTAAAATCCCCAAAGTGCATAGTAAATTAAGAGCAAATGTGCAATCACATAATTCCCAGGCAAGAAAATCACAAAGTAAAGGCTAAATAAATAATTAATTTGGCCATCAAAATAAACTATTCCTAGGAATATAATGAGCCATGAAAATACGCATTAATTTAGCCACTTATCGCTAAAATAAATAAATTTTCTCTATAAAGATAAATGCATATGGAAATGGGTTGTTGTGGTTTTGTAAACCGTAAGCTAGTTTGCTTTATTCATGCTTAAATGAAGTGGTGCACTAAGATTTTACTAGCCATCAGTAATTTAACATGCAAAATGTGCACAAAAAATAGACAACACTTTTTCCCCAAGGAAATTGGTATGCAGAGAGTTAGAATATAACTAGCCAAAGAAACACTTTATTCAAGGTGAATTAAATGGATAAATTCCATAAGAATAAATTTTGGTAAGAAGTTTGCTAAAATAAATATGAAAAAGTATTTTAAAAGAAGATAGTAGTTCATATTAGTTAGTTTCCCCAAGGCAAGAGAGGTTAAATTCCTAGAAAATGCAAGATAAAGATGTTAATAAGGTTGTTTTGGTCTAATAGGCTAAAATAGTTTTATTTTGTGAATTAGATTACAAGGGGAACCATGGTGAATTCTATGGATTACTTAAGAATATTGAATTAAATTTTAGGCCAAAAGAAAGCCTTTTTGTTTTGGCCAAAACTTAGTGAAAGCACAAATTTGAAAAAAGGAATGTTGACAAGTTATTTGGCTTATGATAAGTAAGGCCTTAAGGCCCTAAAAGAAATAAATATGAATGACAAGCTTGGAGCTAAAATATGAAGTTGTGATAGGAAATTACAATAATTTGGTCATATCTCATGAATTAGCTTGGGAAATTAAGTCCATGAAATTTTGCTAAAATATTCTCAAGTTTTGGCACCAGAAGCAAGTATCATAAGCCATAGGAGTAAATTACTAGGTATGACATAAATAAGTGTGACATAATAAAATTCCACCAAAAGTCAAATGGAAATAATTTTTAGCACTTCATGCTAAAATAAAATTTCATTTAACCTAGCATGTGCACAAGAAACTTAGTGGAAACTGGAAGTTCTTATAAATTTCGGCTTGAATTTGAAAAGATTTGTTAAACGAACCAAGTTCAATTGACAATTTCTAGCTTGGTTAAAACATAGAAGCATTAAGCAAATGATGGCCATTAGTGAAAAGCATACCAAAAGTTCTATTATATGCTATGAATTTTATGGAAAGTATGCATTGTTGTTTTCAAGGCTACAAATAATTAGCCAAAGTTAGTTTAATTAGGTTTTTGGCAAAAAGGAAAATATGACCATTTGTTCCAAGAACACCCATTAATGATCAAAATAAAGTATCAAATGGGTCATAAATAATTTTTGGCAAAGCAAAGATATGCCCTCTATTCAAAATGATAAATTGCCAAAATTTGAGCCAAAAATTCCTAATTTTCAAAGCCAAATGAGCTAAACGAATAAATTTTGGCTAAAAGGAGTGTTAGGTTTCATGATCCATAACGCAGTATAAAATAAAACTTTTAACCATGAAACCCATACCCCAAATCCATGTAATTCAAATTAGATCGATTAAGATGGTTTCCAAAACTCACCAAGATGATTTCTATGCAAGAATGTTAGAAGGAAGATTGGAGGTTAACATCAGTGACACCGTACCTCGAGCTTTATGTATTCATTTGTCGGACTGATACGTCACCAAAAGGTCACGCCCTCTGCAATATCCAAACAAACAAGGTGATCCATAGTAATGTTAATGTGCTATCATCTTTGTTGTTTCATAATATGATTTTCTCTCTATATTTTTTTTTCATGAAAGCAGTAGTAAAAGAAGGAGGAGAATAAATGGCTTAGCTAACCCTAGAGAAAGAGATGTTTATATATACATTCTATCTAGGGTTTCTCATACTAAAACAGTTTTGGTAAGATTAAACTTCCTTTTTTAGTTTGATTCTAATTCCAAATTAGAATCATTTCCTATTTATTTAGATAACTCTTACTTTAATAAATTAGGAAATAAATAAATACTAATATAAATAAATAATTATCTCAATTATGACTTATGGGCTAAAATGGAAATTTTAGGCCCACTGCCAATAAGTATATATATATATATATGTGTGTGTGTGTGTGTGTGTGTGTGTATACTTATTTATTTAATCTTACATAGAGATAATTATTAGGCTTATTAACCCAAGACTGCTTTGGGCTTGTTCTAAGTTTACGACCCTGTAGGTTCACACAACGTTGGTAGTGGGCCTAAAATTTCCATTTTAGCCCACAAGTCATAATTGGTCTTTAGCAATACATTATTACTACCCAAGTTGTGTGAAGGTCGATAATCCAACATAACCTAATGCATAGCGTGTACTATAATCCTTTTGTCACATGATATCCTAATTGAACAAAAGGCATGGATTATGTCATCCTTATATTGTTCAATCATATTATTTCTCGATCCTAAGTAAACTGGTACTGATAACTCTTTATTATTCTAGCATGGTCTTGCATTTCTCTTTGGTCTAACTCATTGAGAGGCCCATCAGATATCTTCTCAAAATAACTAAAGGACAAATTCCATTTTAATCACTCACATTCCTCATACAACTCATTCTATATCTAATTATAACCTATTTTACCATATAATTAAAGTATGTTGTATGGATATGTCAAAATATAGAACTTCTCATATAGGAAACCATGGTGATCTCAGGTCAGAGGACTCAAATAATACTATTGTGATGAGAATTACCTATGAAAATAATCCATGTGGTATTCTCATAGTGGGTCGATCTAGTAATCATTTCTCTAAATATGTACCTATGAGTTTGACTTAATATCTCATATACATAATCAGTAAAACTTAATCATTATTCAACCTCATACTAGTCTTTATTCATTAGTGTTCCCACAACAATAATTGACTAAGGATATTTAGATTAGAATTCAAGTATCATATAAGAGTTATACTATCAAGTCATGTACTTAATAATCTTAGTAGAATTAACAAATCAAGGATAATACTAGAATTAGTCAATAGTAGTAAAAATGCTTCTTTATTATTAAAATAGAAATGAAAATGACAATGTCAAAGTATGGCCATTATATAATTGGCCTAGGGCATAACACTAACAAGGAGAACAAGAATGTAAATGCTAAAGATTATTAAACCCTAGTTCCAAAGTGATATAAAGTTTAAAGCTCATTAAAATTTACTTATTCAATATGTTAGTTTAAAAATTAGCATTAAACCTATGATCTCTAAGTTAAGTTTGCATTTGGTCACATTAGAGATACAAAGCTCTAAATAAAGTTAGTAATGCTCAAGGGGGAATAAAAACCAAAATTTAATGCATAAATTTTCGGTTAAAAGAATGAAATATGTAAAAGCTAAAATTTAAATTTTCTTGGAAGATGACTAATGACAAGCTAAAGTTTTAATATTTTGGTTAAATAAATTTGGCAAACCTAAATGCTTGAACAAATTGGCATGTTTTCCTAAACATAAAATTACCTTACATTGGCCAACAAGTAATGCAAGCAAATCACAAGATCAAGAATAGCCGAGATATGCATGAATATTTTGGTTATAGTGAGTGCACCTATAATTTTATTTAAGTAAAGGATGCTAAGATTATTTTGGCATAAATTTCCTAAATACAATCAAAGAGCCAAAATCAAAATTTTCTTAAAGGTGGCTAATAAAGAATCAAAATTTAATTTTGGTTAAGCAAATTTTTCCAATCTAAGTGCTCAAGAAAATTAGCATTCTCTTCAAAATAAAGCCACATTAAGGTGTTAACAAGTGATATGGCCAAAGGATAATTGAGTTAATTAAGCTAAATAAGTACCTCCAAGTGCTAGAAATTAAATTATGTTTTATGCAAATAAGAGATGTTAAAAAATTATTTTGGCATGAAACTTTCCAAAATATAGTCAAAAATAAAGAGATTTTAACAAAACAAAATGAATTAATTTTTTGGCTAAAGTATATTTGCATAATGATCTTAACCCATCTCAAGCATTCAATGGTGAACAAAGTCTTAGGGAAAATGGCCAAAATCATCAAAATAATAGCATTTGGCTAAGCAAATCATCAAAATTGATGAATAGCTTCAAGCAAAATTTATTTTCCCTAAAGAATAAAGGTCATATTTCATTTCACCAAGACTAATGCAACATAAATCACAAATAAATTTAGAAGTAGTCGAATTACAAATTATTTTTCAGCCACAGTTGAGATAATGCATTTAATATGGAATAATGCCAAAGTTTAAACTTAATTTGTTTGGCTATTAATCAAGGTTGCAAAAATGTTCACACAAAAAATGTTCATCACACATCATCAAGCTACTCCCAAAAGAAAAATCACATTAAAAATCCATAGCAAAACTCATAATTGATTTCAAGAAAATCAACCTATTTGAAAATAAATAAAGGAAATTAATTACCCTTTTCCTAAAGTATGTCTTGAGTGGAGATTTGGTTTGAGAAAGTGAACTAAATTTGATTAATCTAGTGGCAAAAGCCTCAAATTTAGTAAGAATTACTTGGTGTTTGGTGGTGATTTAGGCTGTTGGTGTTGTCCTAATTGATTGTACAAGACAATTAGCCTTGCATTGCTGCTTGTCGATGAAAGAGAGTAGGGCAACCTTGCTACTATTGGGTGTCTGGATGGGCGAGCGGTAGGAGTTACAGCAACGCTAAGGTAGGTTGCTGCTCGTCCGCAGCAAGCAACGTTGTCGGCTACATTTAAAGCAACAGTAATGGCAACTTTGGCTGCCTGTTGATTCACGGCATCAACTAGCTGCTGGGTGATTATGGCAGCTTGTGGAGGGCTATTGTCTAGCATGGATGGAGGTAGTAAATGATTGGTCGAAAGGAGAAGAAGAAAAGAAAAGGAAAAAGAAAAAAGAATAAATATATTTTTGGGGAAAATTGGAGTTTAGGGGTTTTTCGATTTGGGGATTTTTAGGAAATTTGGAATTTTTGAGCATTGATTTAAAGGAGAAGAATTTGAAATTGAGGATTTTGAAATATTAGGTTCTTGGGTAAGTGAATTTTGAGAACATCTTGCTTGAGGATTTGATTGATTTGAATTTAATTTTTTAGAATCACTTAGAGAAATTAAAGGAGGTTAGGTAGAAGATGATAAATGCTTATTAATTGAGAGATTTGAATTTTGATTGATAGGATTTGAATTTTTGTCTGATGAATTAGGGGAAAATTTTGAATAACAAAAAAGAGAAGGATTTTCATGGTGGTAATATTTTTTAGCTTACTTCTACCTATCCCACAATCTGTCTTCATGGGCTTGGTGAAGATTTTGTTCTTCTTGGATGCGTTTATCATCGATTGGATAATAAAATTCATTAAGCTCAGGGAATTTCACATTTGCTCTAGGCATGAGATCAAAAGAATAATGTTGAAAGTAGGAAGGAAGAAATCTTGGTTGCAAAATTCATATTCATACCTATATATGTAAATGGGCCTTGTTTATGGGCTTTGTTTACATGTGGGTTAGCATTGGGTTTGGCCTAAGCTAACCACATATGGGGGTATTGTTTGAGCCCATATTGAATTTTGAGCTACACCCAATGATTTTAATATGATTAAAATTAAAAAGCACAAGTTAAATAATAAAGCCCAATTTATATACAATCTTGGTGATTAAGGAGCTGAAAGAAGATTCCGGAGATGACCATTGACGTTAAGCTTAAAGAAAAGTCAATTGTGAATTACGTGAATTTAATTTTCCCAGAATGGACAAACTCTTGAGCTGAAAAATTTATTTGGGGAAATAAATTCTATAAGTATAAAATGCATAGAATGATTAGGGAATGGACATCAATCGCAACTAATCATTCAACAATAGTTTTTCGACAATCATTAATATTGTCATTAGCAAATTTCTCTTTTAGCATAAAATTTTTATTCACAGCAAAATTTACTGTCAAAGCAAAGTCTATTTGTCAAATTTATAATACAATTTTCTTTTATTAGTCTCAAGCTCAATTTATTATTAAGTTTTGTTTTCATCTTTTCAAAATCCAAATAAATTATAATAAAAGCATATGAGAATTCATATTCCATCTTAAAGAAGTCAATATATTTTTTATGCAAAAAATAATAAATATATATTTAATTTCTCCTAACACTCTCATTTTTTACCACTATATTTTTAAGAGAAGTATTAATTATCACCACTAAGAATCACTGTCAACCACCAACACAAATCAATCAAATTAATTCCCGCAAACCACCATCGGCAAATTTATGTCACCGGCTCATTTTACCTGAATAAAAATATAACGAATTGCAGTTATCAAAAATAAAAGAGAAACTAAATCAAGTGGTGGAAAATTTTCTCGGGAACCAAAAGAGAATTGAAAGATGAAGGTCAGATCAAAGAGAAATTGGCTTTATTATGTGGTACCTAACTGTGAAGTGGATTGAGAGAGAGAGAGAGAGAGAGAGAGCAATTTGTAAAAAGAATATGAGAGGATAAATTAGGAGCTGCTTCTCTCTTTTTTCTTCTTCGTGAAAGAAAGAAAAAGAGAGCGAGGAAAGTGAAGCAGAGGAGGGGACGACTTTGTTGTGAGACACTGTATGTATGTTAATGTTGCCTTTCAAAAAAAAGAAGAAAAATTAAAACTAAAAGCAAAGGGGATAGTAATTTTATTTTATTATAACTAAAAGAACTCCATAAATGTTGATCTATAGAGTAATCTATAGCTGGCACCACCACATAAGATCATACCAATCTCTAGTTATCTTTCCACCAGCGTAGCTTAAGCATGGAAAGGGGAAATTAAGTTGATGAACAAAAGATAACAAAGTGCATTTCCCAAAAACATAAAAACCATTGCCTAATCTGTAAGAGTCTAAAGACAAATAACCGACCCTAGTTGAACGCAATTCAATTAAGGTTGTTTTTCACAACACATTCAGCTTAATAAGAAAAAGGAAATAAATCATGGAATTTAATGGTCTGTTTATAGAATGCTCTAAAGTCCACTTTTTGACAACTAAGGGAGTACTATCGACCATTAAGGAGCTGAAATTAGTTAAATAAAAATAAGTATATAAATAATATAACATTTGGAGTCTTTACTCTTATTTGCTAATGATATACTTTCGATAAAATGTTTAATATTGAAATTTTTAAATTTTAGTTCAGTTAAAATATATAAATTTGTATTTTTATATTTATTTTTTTATATATGAAAAAATTAAATATTTTTGGAACAAACACTCATCTTTCCTCATCCTCTCTATCTTATTTGCCAATGTTATTTTTTTAATTTTTATTTCATTAATTTAAAATTTTATATATATACATTTTAAAATAAAACTTTGTTTCACTTTGATTTATATTTATATTTTTAATTTAATTAATTTAGATTATGCTAATAGTTTAGTTTAGAGAAATTGATAATTAAATAAATAATTTCTTCAAGATTATATTATTAATAAAAAAATTAAGGTTAATTTTGTCTATTGAACTTTAAAACATAAAATATTTTGGTAGAAAACAATTTTCAGGGACTAGTTTATAATTTTATAGATGGCAAACCTTTTTGAAGGGATTAAATGATCGGATCAAATAACGTTAATTGTGTTTTTGTGCCAAAAAAAAAATAGATAATGGGCTTAATTGAGCCTCACACTATATATCAGGGGCTAAATCGGACCTCTTTCCAAAAAAACTATGTAAAATTGAGAAGGAAATAAGGAAAGGAGAGGAGAGATAGAATATTAGGGGCTGAATACGAGACAAAGAAAAACACCGAACTGAATTGAAATATCGAACCAAAAGATATTAAAATTGTACCAAATTAAATACATTGTAACCTTGAATTGAACTAAATCAAATTTTATAACCAATTTGGAATGGTATTGGAGATTTGTAAAAAACGGAACTGAGAACCGTCTCAAACCGTATTGAAATCATATCGAATCGAAAATTGAATATAGTATCGAATTTTAATTTAATAAATAATGTATCTAAATTATGTAATTTTATCTAAAATTACATCGTTTTCATTAAAATAAATAGTGACTTTACAAATAAATAAAATAAAAGTCAATTGGGCAAACATATAACTATAATGATTTGTAGAAATTTTTTATTTTTATGGTTTATATTGTATTTTTAATAATTTTTAACTATAATACTGTGTAAACATATAACTATAATATTTTTTTAATTTTTTATATATTTTTTTTTATCAACAATGGTTTATATTGTATTCATTACAAAATTTAATACATTCTTATTTTTTTTAGTAATAAATATAAACTCAAGTAATAATGTAAATTTTGTATATAACATAATTCTCTGAATTCCTGTTTTAAAATGAATCATATCAATTTATTACGAAAGAACTGAAATATCGTATCAAACCGTCTTAAAAAATGGGATGATACTAATATAGAGTTTTTTACATTTGGTACTAAAAATTTAATTTTTAAAATTTCTAAAACTTAGTATGACTCTAAAGATTTTAAATTTCTGAATTCTCCCATACTGTGTATGCTCATATAGAAGATAATGAAAATAAAACTAAAAAAGAAAAAGAAATCAAATAGAAGTCTGTAAACGTGGGACTTTTTTTTTTTGGTCGCAAATTAAAACAAGACAACAAACGTCTGTTTATGCTCAGTTAGTTAGAGGGGCTTAAATCTCAGCTTTTTATTAATTTTGTGCTTAATTGATCCTAAAACTATATTAAGGGCATATGTGAAACTCGCTATAAACATTTAGGGCAAATATGCACCTTTGCCCATAAAATAAATAAATAAATCAGAGGACTACAGCAGCCGGTTTGTCCGTTCAATCAAGTGCGCCCTCTATTTTCATCAATCGCCGCCAACCTTCACGGACACTTCCTCTCTTTCGCTGTTCTTTGTTTGTATTCGTTTCTTCGATCATGCTTGAAATATCTACTTTTTTTAGCCTTATTGAGCTGCCCTTTGTTAATTCGAGCGAACATAATGTCATGGAGATACAAATGGAACTTCTTGCGCATAATACAGAACACCCGAATCCTCAGTACAAGCTCTCTTTGCTGTTTCTCTTCATCATCACTGGTATGTCTAGATGTTACTGATAAAACCCATCAGTCATTTTCTCGAGAAAATCTTAAACTCAATCTTACACCTCAACTTGTGCACTCCACATTGTTGAACTGCTCTTCTGATTTGATTGCTTTAAGCTTTTTTATTTGGTGTTCTAAGCAACACAATTATTTTCACGATAACCATGCTTTTGACTACATGGTTGGTGCGGTTGTTCGGTTAACTAACCGTTACAAGAAAGTTAAAGCAATTCTTAAAGAGTTAGAGAGTATCGGTTTAGCTACAAAGGCGCAGACTTTTTTGCTTTTGTTAAGGATTTATTGGCGTGGAGGAATGTATTCTATGGTTTTTGAAACTTTTGAGCAAATGGATAGTTTTGGTTTTAAACCGAATACTTTTGCACATAATGTGGTAATGGATGTTTTGTTTAAGATTGGGTATGTGGATGCAGGAATTAAGGTCTTGAAAGACACAGAGTGCCCGAATTTCTTGAGTTACAGCATCGCATTGAGTAATTTATGCAGGTTGAATGATTTGGTTAATGTTAAGGATGTGCTTCATATTATGTTAAGGGAAGGGTATTATCCTAATATTGAGACATTTGAAATGATTTTGTATTGTTGTTGCAAATTGGGTAGGTTAATGGATGCATATCAGTTATTGTGTATAATGATAACTCTAGGAATTTCTTTGTCAGTGAATACTTGGAATATACTGATTAATGGTTTTTGTCGGCTGCATCAGCCTGATATGGCATCTTATTTGCTGGAGAAGATGGTTAAGAGTAGTTGTTCTCCTAATGTTGTAACTTATACAACTATATTCAAGGGTTTCATGGAATCCAGAATGATTCCTAGTGCATTTGGTATTCTGACCACCATGCAATCCAAAGGTTGTGCTCCTGACTTGTTTCTTTGCAATGTATTGATGGATACCTTGTCTAAAGTTGGGAGACACAATGATGCACTAGATATATTTTTGCATTTGTCAAAATGGAATTTGGTACCTGATTCTTACACTTTTAGTTCTTTGCTGTCAAACTTATCCTATTCTAGGAGGTTTAATCTTTTACCCACGCTAATTAGTGGAGTTGTCATAGAAGTGGACCTGGTGGTTTGCAACTCACTTATGAATTTTTTTTGTAAAGCTGGGTTTCCACATCTTGCTGTGAATTTGTACAATGATATGATAGATAAGGGTGTTGTGCCAGATAATTACAGCTTTGCTGGATTACTTAGAGGGTTATGTGGAGAAAGGAGGGTGGATGATGCAGTCAATGTGTACCTAGGGATAGTTTCAAATTTTACTGGTATTGATGGTCATGTACATTCAATTATCATAGATGGGCTTATTAAAAGTGGTAATTGTCATAAAGCTATTAGATTGTTTAGGAGAGCTATTGAGGAGAAGCATCAACTTGATGCTGTAGCATATACAGTTGCCATCTCTGGACTTGTCCAGAGTGGAAGGACTGCAGAAGCTTTTGCTTTATATTTCCAGATGAGGGTGGTCGGTTTCCATCCTAATAGACATACATACAAAATAATGCTCCATGGGTTTTTTGCAGAAAGAGACACTAAAATGGTCAAATTGTTGCTGCAAGAAATTATTAAGGCACAGGTTCAACTAGACCATATTACATTCATCAGATTGATCAATTTTTTGTTCAAGTCTCATCCATCGAATTCACACTTTAAGCAGTTGGTTAATATGTGGAATTGGGGATTGATGCCTGATGAGGCAATCCATGTTCTATTGTTTGGTGGATTTGACCATAATTTTAAATTGGGTGATGCAAATCATTCATTACTGAAAGGTTACTTAGAGGATAATTTCTTTGTTGATTCATCTAGTTCAGAAGATCTTCCTGATGTGGCTGCTTCAATGGGTTGATAAGTAGATAATTTTTTGTCATATCCCAGCGGATAATGGATCATCCAACCTCTGGAGTTCAACCTGCTGTCAAAATACAAGGCATTACAAAGGTGTGTTGAACTCTTTTATATGATCATTATGTTTTGTGATATTGCATTGAGCATTAATCTTTTTCTTTGCTATATTTACATTTTTTTTTTTTTTGGGACTTGTCTAAGTGCAAACTTTTAGTGCCAAAGTTAGGATTTTATTGATTTGTGACTTCACCAGACTGTCCTTGTGGTTGAAGCACTAAAGTTGCCTTTGATTTTTTAGAAATATTTTTTTCCCAGGTACTAATTGTAATTTTTCCTTTTCATCTGTTGCTTGCCCTATGAGTTTTTTCAGTTAAAGAAAGAAGTCTTGATTCATGCATGTAATCACAAAATGATAATTTAAATTTAAATATTCAATTTCATGTCAAACAGTGAATTATTAAAATAAAATACAAAAAGCCCAATTTCATACTCAAGAAACATATCTTCATATAAATGCAACAAATTCCAATACAAAGAATTTTGAATTTTCTCAAATAATTTTTTATGTATAATCCAGATATCTATGACTGCCTGCTGAACTAAAAAGTTGTAATTCTTACTTTAAAATATTTGGTTTGCTGTCTTGCTTTTATGCATTTTAATCTTCTTTTTTGTTTTCATTTTAGATCCTTAACCTGTTCCTAGTGACAACTCTATTAAAATGATGTAGATTGGTTCTAAGAATGTATTCTAGCTGCATCAGCATGACTCGCATATCAATTAATAAAGAGTGTTTGCAATATTTGCATATCATCTAGCATCTGTTAAAATGCTTGTCTTCCTTGTTCGAGACTTGGATTGCCTTGAAATATTTTATACAATATGCTAATCCCCTTTCCTTTCTACAGGGCCAGCGATGCTTCATTCAAGATATTGCCACTGACATGATGCAGCTAACGTATGCAAGCCTTCAGACAATTTGTTCTTCACTTGTGTGAAATAAATAGTAGTGTTTACCTACACCAATCATGTGGCGAGCATATGGGACACTTTTGCACTTCTTTCCGCACTACCATTGCACATCATAGGAAAGGTCCTTCACCTGGTTTTTTTATTAGCCAATTTTGATGGATATTGATACTTGACAGAATATAGATTTTGACAAAAAATTTAACTGCAGTTCCAGAGCATATTTGGTTGTTTATTTATATATAAACTGCTTTTCTGATTTACAGGGTTATTTTTTGTTACCTGAAGAAGCTTCCTCTCCTCATGGTGTGCATGCTCTTTATTTTAAAGAGTATAATTGGAGATGCTCTAAGTGAGGATGCTGAGCAGAAGTCATATTCTAGGTAATAAAAAGCATATTAAGGAATCTTTCAACATAAAGAGCAAATACTTTTATTTAAGTCCAATGCACTTTTTATTTTGTTTTATCCTAGAAGCATTTAATTTTAATTTTTGAATATTGTGAGAAGAAAGAAAACAAAAATTTAGGTAATAAAAGAAGCTGATAGAAAATAAGAATATGTATAGAAAACAGATGTGTATTAATTAACTTTTGTATAGAGAGTGAATGTAGAGAGCCAAACTCACTTTCTAATCCATTTATTATTTTTGTTAAAATCTATATGTTTCTCCTTTTTCAGTTAATTTATAACTTGCCTAAAGTATGCTTCCCCTTATTTTTGTTACTAAACAAATATTTCCATATTTCCATGTAATAGTAATTTCATGCACAATACCATGTCGATTGATAGTTTATTGTCTCTTGGACAGTAATGTGCTAGTTTATATATACTAGTTATTAGTTTTCTCCTTTCTTGGATTTATCACTAGTTCCCATGTGAATTTGATTTCTGTATGCGGTGCAGAATTATATCACAAAATATATAGCTTAATCTATCTAGTTAGCTAAGCTCATCAGATGCTTAATTTAAACCTATTGCCTTGTCTTAGCTTCAATATATATTGTTTTTTTCATCATTAAATACTAGTATTTTTGTTATAAATGAATTCCACAATTTTTGTGGAATTCATCTCTCAATTCAAGTTTAACATGTTGGGTGTAAATGAAAATTCATTTAGGCTAGGATTGGATTCAGTTGTAGGAACGATGGAATAACATAAATATTTATAATAAAACCCATAGAATTGCTTATAACTAATTTAAAGTCTATTGAATTTTTTTACAGAATCTCCAGATGAATTTAGAACTTCTAGGGATGAAAAAATCAATCCCAATTCACAAGTCTCTCCTTAGGCACTCCAACAGTGCAAGTCACTGTTTCTTTTCCTCAAAGGTATCTTCCATAATTATCAAATTCAGATTTGGTTATTGTGAAACTGACATGGAAGTAAAAGTGTTTTAAGGATTATGTTGATGAAGCATTCTATTACAAAACTCAATATGTAAACAAGTTGGGGAATAAAGAGGTGAGATCACATTGCTTAATGGAATGGCGGAAAGGATACCGAGATCACATTGCACTTATGAGGACCAGATTGATTGGAAGGAGTGGAGTTTTAAATTGATTGTTGGATTTCAGTGGATGGTGTATGAATTTGTGGATTTTCTTTTTTGGCACCATATACTTGCCTTATAAAATGTCACTGAGAGTTGAAAGTGTTAAGAGTTTTGGTGTTGCCACTGACAAAAAAGCTTTGTTGTATTTTTCCCAGGTCTTGTTGCAGAGAAATTTCTTGTAGTAGTGTTGCTTCAGTCAACTTATTTTAGCGCAAAGGAAGCTCTTCTATTGAAGTCTTCTCACTCCTTAATACAGCTCACTGTATATGCTCTGATGACAAATTTGGTTCTTCTTCAAAGTGGCTTGAAATAATGTGGGGAAAACAAGAGGACGGAAGGTAACAGTTCATTCACCCAAGAAACATTTGACATGAAGAGTTGACCTAAAGTATCCGCTTTTCCTGCTTTGCATTCTCCTTTCCAGTGAGAAGAAATGGAAACAAGGCCATTGTCTTAAGAACTATCTTCCTTCTGGCTATTCTCCAGTGTCAAGCATTCCATTGATAGCTGTTTAGTTCACTAGTGGTCTGAATTTGGTGAACATGTAATGACATCCCTTTTTCATTTTCCTTGTGCTTGCCATAGAATAAGTCTGGTGGCAAAGTTGTCAAATAATGCGTTGCAAACATCAATAATGTCATTCATTACTAGTGCCTTAATAGTTTCATTGTATTTTCAGGACAAGTTTTTCACTAAATTTTCTTTTTCTGTTTTTTCCACCTCTAGAATTTTGTAAATGATCAAAAATTGGGTGCATTGATTAATTATTTTATAAGTCAAATAGATCTCTATTTATTTGGCAATTGAAAATTTTTGTTCATGTCTTGGGATGTTTTTCATAGAACATTTGAGTTCAACAAATTACATTGCTTGGAAATTTTTTACTTCACACTAAAAGGCAAGTTCATGGCCCTATTTGATATCAGTATAGAACCTCTTTGTTAAGGCAGTCCAAAAGCAAATAGCTTGAAGATGCTTTTCATCAGGCCATCAACTCATGGCATATAAGCACAAAAACGCATCTCTGAGGATAACATTCTCGACCCAAAAACAGAAGATTAGGCAAAACAGTCTGACAAAGACAAGACTTATAAACTGGAACCTCAATGAAGCTCGAACGCACATAAATTTCACCTACATGCAATCAACTTTACATACAAATTGATCACGTGCTGCGTCAACAGATACTGCTGAATTTTTCTTTCCCACAAACATTACTTGGTTCCTCAATTGAGGATTACCCAAACAGTCCATTAGTATTTTCTTTCACAAATAGTTTAAGCGCTTTTGCTAGCTATAGTCAATGTAAACTCCAACCAAAACCAAACAATGCTATCACTATGAGCCAATCTCAACCATCACAATAACAGGAACCCGAGTAAAAAAAACAATGATGATATAACGAAGAAACTCCAAGCATATGGTGGAAAAAGATGACACTGAATTATAGAGGAAGATGACAAAGCTTGACATCAATGAAAATGCTCCAATATGCTCTTCTAAATATGACAACTTATAAAGGTGGAGACATTTCATATACAATAAGACTTCACGTTGAGGGATGTTGAATCTTTCATGATTTGTGTTTGTTTAATGAAATTAGTTAAGGAGAAGAAAAAGGGGAGTTCGATGGGTCCAAAAAACACAAAAAGCAGAAGAGAAATGGCATTAATTTTCAAGTCAGCTGCCATTATAAAAGAGGCTAAAAACACAAAAAACTTGTGTGCTTAAATGGTTCCTGCTAGAATAAAGATTCAAATTCCCATATATATATTATATATAACTCACCTTTGCCCACATAATGCCCATTCTTCCTAGCAGAAAAACTGTAGTTACTTTAAAGTTTGAGCCAAGCTAAGTTGAAATAGAAACACTTCAAGAAGAGTGTTTTCCTAAGGTCTTGCTTAATCTTAGTTGACTGATGATAAGGCAAGAGAAACACATAATAACAGAGAATTTAACTCCACTGAGAGAAAGGACTGATGAATACTAAGTTTTTTTTTTTTTTTTAATGAAAAAATAGCCACTTCTGAAAGAAATTTATTAGTCTAATAATTCCAATAAGAAAGTTTACAATGCAGCCAATAAAAAATCCCCTTTAAATAGAGCTTACCCAGTAGAAGAATAACAAATACAAGGTACTGCAAATTGTCATAGTGCGTGGTAGTAACCAGAAGCTCTCTTACCATCACCACCATCCCATCCAAAGAAAGGCTGAACAGACTTTTCAATTCCACCAGCTTGATCTTGCTCTTTATCAGCTTCAATAGAGAAATTCAATGGCACTTCAAGATCCATTAGCTCCAAATATTGCCCATTACTAAACCTAGTAGAAACATTATGTCCATCGAATAGGTCCCCCAAGTCAGCGTAAACATCTAATCCATCCGAAACTTGATTAGATTCAGGAATCTGCTGTGCCTCTAGATCCTCGTCATTAAATTCAGCATTGTTCTCTGTGAAGTCACCCAACAGTGCAATAATATCACCATCCCCAATTGCAGCATCTTGAGTAGCGGGCACACACAAATCATCAGCAACCACTGAACTGGTGTTCACATCAGATACCAAATTTTCAGATGGACATAATAGAGTAGAAGCTCTTTCTGTCTCAGACACATATGAGCTTGTTGTAGCAATGCAACTGTTTTGATTAGCTTGTATTTCCACATCAACAGCAGATGGAACAATTTCTGCACCATTCACCACCGCCTCCCCTTCATCTTCGTCGTCATCATCATCCCAATCCTCTTCCTTAAAGGGTGCACCATACTGAGCACCATTTTTTGGGCCAGGTCCATCCTTCTTAAAAATTGAACAAAGCACATAAGAATCCTGAAAAACTCCTCTGTCAGCCAACTCCTTGTCTTCAAGTTTATACTCATACATTACCCAATCAGTTCTATTCCCTTTAGGTGCTTTACCGCTATGAAAAACTAAAGTTTTAATATTTCCTACTACTCTATCATTATATCGAACACTCCTATCCTTGCCTGTAGTTTTCCAATACCCATGTTCGGTAGCACGGTTAGTTCTAGACCCACTTGCGTATTTCTTTCCTCTGGGACAGAAGAAATACCATTTAAGGTCACCTGTTCTTAATAAAGATTCAGCAGGCAAATCCCACGGAGAATACTTGTAAATATCAACCTCTGCTATTGCTTCCATATGAAATTTCTTACCAAGCACTTTTCTTTTTAGATGATACATAACAAGTTCAACGTCAGTTGGATGAAATCGGAAACCAGGTGACAACTTTTTACCCATCATGAAAATCCACAGCAAAAGTGCAACTTATGAATAATGAAAATTTGGCCAGAAGTGTGAAAATTACAACAAGCAACGAAGAATTACTGATTGCAAACAACAAAGAATTGCGAATTGCAAATTGGTGCAGCACAAATAGTGATAAAAAATATATATATAAACAGTAGAATCAAAAATCAAGATTTGACTCACTATCAAGTCCAATCTTTAAACCAGATCTTTTGCGAGAACCAAAGTCTTTCGCGGCTCATGAACACAAAATCGAGAAGAAAAGGTAGTCTCTTGCGCGGTTGATAGATTGACATTTGACAAAGCAAGAGATACCGATGAGCGAGCGAAGGAAAAACAGTGAAAGGCTCGCCGGTGAGAAGCGGTTGTCTAGGGTTTACGATGATTACTTTCTTTATATATATATATATATATCTCTCAGCTATATGATAAAACGCGCTTGGTGCGGCAGCGTCAAGGCCACGCAACAATCGCTAAGGCCAGACCCCAGACCAGCCAAAAAAAAGTTATAGGAAAAAAAAAAAAAAAAGAAGCCCAACCTTTTGGTACTTCTAAATTAAATTTTATTCAATTTTTTCAATCAATTAAAACTATAATCTTTGAAATGTTAACAAAATAAACTCTCCATTGTAAAACCCATAACAAAGTGATAATGTGGCCATTATCTTCTATTTTATTTTAATTTTTCTAATGTAAGTGGGGCCTCACTTATGACTATAAAGCTGACTGTGAATTAACTTAAGCCAACAAATCTTCTCATTCTCGTTAAAAATCCAACATCCTCCTAATTAATTCTCAAACTAAGAAATCCTAAATCAATTTCCCCTTCTAAAGTGAAATTCCTTCCCAAAGTGACACCTGGTATTACTGTTAATGAAAAAGGCAAGACACTTAATGATGCTACTTATGCTCCTAATGATGTTGGATCGATTTTCTCTTTTTTGTGTTTAAATTAAATCCTTGAATTGTTCTATAACTAGATTGCATTTTTCTTTAATAATCTTTTATCATAATATGCAACAGGCAAATTTACGAAGCGCAAGAGTAGCAGTGCTCTGGACTTTGATGCGTTAAGGAAACAAGGCTATAAAGGTGGATTGTTAATCCTATATGTGCCTCTATCGAAAGAGAAGCAAGATTGACCTTGGTCCACCAGCAAAGAGCATCGTGAAACAGAGGAGGTTGAAGAATCTTTTCAAGATGGATAGAAAACTCGAGTTGCGTTGAGGGAGGTGAATTGCTTGTGACTGCGAGAATTGGTTATAAGGAGAAAAAAAAACTTATCTTTCTCTCAGAAGGAGAAGAGGAAGGAAGTTTTTAAAAATGCTAGTAGAGAGAAGAATTATATTGAAGAAGAGAAGAGATTGTTATAGGAAAGTGGCATTTACTCTAGTTTTGATACTTGATTGATTTACAACACAAATAATGTAAGTAATGTTAGTTTCAAAGCAACGTTCATGTGGTGTTATATTGAAAGCATCTTGTAGATGATTGAAGATTTTGATGCATCAATATTTAAACTCATTTATTAGAAGCAAAATAGAGGATTTAGATTTTTTTAAAGTTTTTTAAACACAATCTTACTAAAAAAAAATTCACGTTGATATTATAATAAGATCGTCATGACTCCTGAGCATGCATTTGAGCAAGTGAAAGTGATATTTTGTAAAAGAGATATCCTGATCCGCTTGCTAGAACAAAATTTTAAACTCTGACATCCATTGCATTGCACGTCATGTCTGTCTTCTTCCTCTCCATATTGTCATATTTCCTCTATTGTTCAAAGACATTTGGGAGGGAAATTTCACTTTATGAGGGGAAATTGATTTAGGGTTTCTTGGTTTGGGAATTAATTAGGAGGTTGTTGGCTTTATAATCGAAATGGGTGGGTTTGTTGGTTTAATTTGATTCAAAGTCACCTTTACTATCATAAGTGTGGGCCCCACTTTCTTTAGGAAATTTATAATAAAACAGAAGATAACAACCACATCAGCACTCTGTTACAAGTTTCATAATAGAGGGTTTATTTTGTTAACATTTGAAATGTTGTGGTTTTAATTGATAAAAAAATTTGAATAGGATTTAATTTGAAAGTACCTAAAACGTTGGAGTTTTTTTATATAATTTTTCTAAAAAAATTACTAATTTAACAGATATATTTCTTTTAACAATATAATAATTTTGAAAGCTAGTTATTTTTTTTAACAACGAAAGCTAGTTATTTAATTACTATATTTTTGAAATGTTGCATCTTAATGTTTTCGTATCTAATTTTGTCATTATTGATAATTTTTTTAAAGTAAAAAGTGGATCACAATTTTAAAAAAAAATAGTGAAAAGTGAATTAATCTATAACACATATACACACACGAAAAAAGAGGGAGATATGCAAATTTACAAAATGTTTTCATTGTTTATTAAATAAAAGTTGGATAATATAATAATTTTTAATTGAAATTAAATTAATTATAATTATAATTATAATTTAGTTTAATTTTTTTTTCTATTTTGATTAAATTAACTTTTATTTTATATAATATAACCTAACTAAATATAAAAATTAAATCAAGTAAAATTACTATTATAAATTAATTTGAATTATATTTACTATTTTGATTAAATAAATTTTTATTTTATATAATACAAACTAACTAAATAGTATATCCTCTTTTAAGTTAAATTAAATTATATTTTTCTAATTAAATGAACTTTTATTTGAATTAATAAACACTAAATAAATAGTGTTAATCACTTGCACGATTAAGACTTAATTTAACCTTATTTTGATTTTAACAACACAATTTTGAAGTGCTAACTATCTTCATCTAAGTGTGTATTAGTTAAACATAAAAAAGGACTTAAAAAATCAAGCAAAAGGTGAAGAGCAACTGGGTCACGGTCCATGTCACGACC
This sequence comes from Mallotus nudiflorus, assembly GCA_947683625.1. Taxonomy (NCBI): domain Eukaryota; kingdom Viridiplantae; phylum Streptophyta; class Magnoliopsida; order Malpighiales; family Euphorbiaceae; genus Mallotus; species Mallotus nudiflorus. The sequence goes on from CANTUR010000910.1 coordinate 174,057, forward strand.
GGGACCCAATTGTGATTGAAAGGAGTCTCAAAGTGTTTTAAATAAATTTTCATTCAGTGGTGCTCACAATCCAGATTGTGATAATGATCACACTCGTGACCAAGCTCATGATCCAACATCACAACCATGATCAAGAGGTCATCAATTAGAAAAGAGTCATGTGGTGTTCACGGTCCTAGTCACGACCGCGATTCAATTGTGACCACCATCATGAGAAATAGTCATGACCACGAGCTAAGAACCATTCAAGAGACAAGAGTCCAATAGTCCTCATGAGCATGATTATGATCATGATCACACTCGTGACTGGCATCACGGCCCTAAGTCATAAGCACGAGCTTCAATGAAGATCATGCACTAAAGGTGACAGAGGTGCTCACGGTCTCAAACATGACCGTGACCCTAGTACTCACGGTCTAGTTGGCAGATGCACAATAGTCACTTAGCCACCTATATGGCTATTTTCATAAAGGGTCACGACCATGACATGTCTTATCATGACTGTACCAAGTAAATTTTCTACAACAAGCTGCTTAAACATTAAATGAAGCTAGTGAAGCATAAGGACAAAATCAATGATCTCCAACAGCTAGAATTCAAGCCAACAACTATAAAATTAAGCTTGAAAACTTCATTTAAAAAGTTAGACACTTTGACAAGAGCTTCAATTCATTTTTAACTACTTAAAACGCTCTTAATTTATTGTTCATTTACTTTTATTGTAAGTGTTAGTTATGTGATGGAATTAGGCCTCTCCCTCATTTATTTCTTATTAAAATATAAAGCAAGTAATGTTAATTCTTTTACTTTGTTGGTTTAAGTATTTGCCAAATGAAAATACTTAGGATTAGTTTGAGTTAAACCAATAAAAACTCTTATTAGTAATGTTAGGTGTTAGCCAAAATAAAACACCATTATAATCAAACTTATAAATAGATTAGTGGGTAGTTGAAAATTATAACTTAAAAGTTAAGTGGAGACATAATATTATTTTAATCCAAATTGCTTAAATTCTTGTGCCCTTGCATTTCTCCTTATTCTACTTATTTCTTAATTATTTGTTATTCATCTTTAAATTTTCTAATTGCCCTATTCACCCCTTTTAAGGTCTTTTCAATTGGTATTAGCGCTAAACTTCTTAGTACTTAATTGCAAGAATGTTAGATCACGGGTAGTGAGGGTGTGAATTTCTCTTTTTTAAAACCTTTCTTTGATGGGAATGATTATCCTCATTGAAAGTTTAAAATGGAACTATACCTTGATAGTTATCCAATTAAGTTGTGGGAAGTAGTTCTTGATGGTTGGGATCATCTTAATGCCATACTTGACAATGTAGAAATCCCCATAGATAGAATCCAATGGACTTAAGATCAAAAAGAGGCAAATTATAAAAATAAAAAGGTAATGACCATCTTTCTTACTTCCACGTCTAGAGAGGAAAGAGGCAAGTTTCAATAATGCCAATCCACTAAGGAAATTTGGGAGATATTTAAGAACCACTATGAAGGCAATATTCAAGTTAAGAGCAAGAAGATTTAACTTCATCTATGTGAGTATGAACTCTTCAATATGAAGCCTCAAGAATCCATCACTAAGATGACAAATAAGCTCAATAAACTTCTCACTACCTTGAAAAAATATGGAAAGCATTATACCAAGGAAGAAATCAATATAAAGATTTTAAGGATCCTCCCTAAAAAGGATTAGGAATCTAAAGTCAATTTTATTGAAGAAGCTCATGACTTGTCAAAGCTTTTAACCAACACCCTTATTGGCAAGAATGCAAGAAACCCAGACATATAAAGAATGAGTTCCCAAGGTTGAAATTTAAGAACAAGGGAGCAAAGAATAAGAAAAGGGATTTTAAAGCTTTATGGGATGACTCCTCCGAAACAAAAAATGAAAAGGAGCAACAAAAAGTAGTTAACCTTTGTTTTATAGCTGTTGAGGATAATAATGAGGTACCATCTACTTCTCATTCTTCTTATGATGATAATAATGATGATGATGAGAGCTTAATTGTGAGAAAACTCATGCTTAAGTGCAAAAGCTTACTAAAAAAAAAAAAACTCTACAAGCATAAGCTCTCAAACTTGTCCAAGAAATTTGAAAACTTGAAAAATGATTTTTCAAAACTTGTTTTATCAAAGGAAAGACTTATAAATGATTTAAAAAATTCTACTTCGTTGAATAAGGAACTCAAAAAGGCTGACGATGAAAATTTAAAGCTTTCTAAAGAAATATTAGAGTTGAAAAAAATTCAATTATAAGTTCAAAAAAGGAAAAAAGACTTTCAATAGCCTTTTTAAATCCCAAAAACTCCATGGAAGCACCCATGGACTTGGATATACAAATGAAACCTCATTATCATCATCATCATATATTAAATTTGTTTAAGGATACTAATGATTCTTCCCCTTATACTTCTAAACCAATTGAGACTTAAGATCTCAAAGCTAAAAAGTCTCAACCAACTATAGTCAATGCTAAGCCTAATATTGACTCAAAGGTCTAAGGCACAAGGTAAAAGACCTCAACGTAAGCATGCTTACATATACATTAAAAGTAATTCTATTAAGCATGCAACACCACAACACCATACTCACTCATATGCTTGTATGACTCATATACATCCTCGATCACAAGTATACTCTAGGAATCAAACTGCATATTTTCATGCACAATTTAGGAGATATGTCCCTCATAAAAATAATGTGCATCATTGAAATGTGAAATATTCATATGCATCAAAATCTAAAAGATTTGCTAATGTAAGATGCTTTTATTGTATGACACTTAAACACACTAGCAATGTATGCTATTATAGAAGGTTACATTTAAATTTGTTGCCCTTAGACTATATTGATACTAACCAACTTAAACCAACTAAGGTTTAAAAGAATGTTCAAACTTTCCTTATGTAGGTGTGCCTAAAATCCACAAAGAAAAAAAGCAAGTGGTATCTTGATAGCTAATGCTTAAGGCACATGATGGGTGATAAAGAGCAATTTACCAAGCTTGAAGCTAAAAATGGAGGATGTGTTACCTTTGGAGACAATGCTAAGGGAAAGATAGTTGGCAATGGAAAAATTAGTAACCCTTAATCCTTATTTATTCATCATGTTCTCTTGGTAAATAACTTGAAACATAATTTGTTTAGTATTATTCAATTATATGACATGGGTAATAAGGTCATCTTCTATCCTAAGAATTATTTTGTTAGAAATCTTGTTAATAATAAAGTAATTTTTAGTGGTGAAAGAGTTGACAATGTGTATATTATTAATTTAAATGAAGTAGAAAATAAAGAATTTAAATGTCTTATGGCTATTTTATATGATGAATGGACTTGGTATAAAAGATTAGGACATGCTAATTCTAAGCTTTTAGATAATCTTAATAAAAGTGAACTTACGAATGGATTACCTGAACTTAAGTTCATCAAAGACAAGACTTATGATGCTTGTCAAAAAAGGAAGCAAACTAAGTCTTCTTTTAAACTAAAAAATAATGTGTCTACTTCTAGACCATTAGAGTGAACTCATATAGCTTTGTTTGGCCCTACTAGAGTAGCTAGTTTAAGTGATTGCATTATGCACTTGTACTTGTTGATGATTACTCTAGATTAACTTAGGTATATTTCCTAGCTTATAAAAATGATGCCTTTAAAGCTTTTTAAAGTTTTACTAAAAGAGTTCAAAAAGAAAAATAATTTTGTATCTCTTCTATTAGAAATGATCATAGAACTAAATTTAAAAATGAATTCTTCAAAAATTATTATGATGAAAATGAAATTTTTCATAACTATTATTCTCCTAAAAATCCTCAATAAAATAGGGTTGTAGAGAGAAAGAATAGAACTTTCATAGAGATGGCTAAAACAATACTCCATGAATATACCTTGCCATTATATTTTTGGGCGAAAGCCATCAATAACATTTTTTATATAGCTAATAAAGTTTTTAAAAGACTTATTTTGAACAAAACTTCTTATGAGCTTTAAAATAATAAAAAACTAAATATCTCATATCTAAGGGTATTTGGGTGCAAATGCTTGATATTAAATACCAAGGACAATCTTGGAAAATTTGATTCTAAAGCTGATGAAGGAATTTTCCTGGGCTATTCCACCTCAAGCAAGGCCTATAGAGTTTTCAATAAAAGAAACTTAGTAGTTTAGGAGTCCCTGCATATAGTGTTTGATGAATCTAACCCACTTGATCTGAGAAAGGATCATTCATGTGTTAATGATGTTGTAAATGAGTTTTTAAAGATGAACCTTTAAGAAAATAATGCTAGTAAGCCCTTGGAACTAGAAGCTCTAAGTAAGGAAAGACAAAGATATGCTCTTCAACTCACTTTGAAGGAGGAGCTTATCAAAGATTGGTAATTCAAGAAGGATCATCCTAAATACCTCATCATTGGTGACACTTTAAAAGGGGTAACTACTATATCTCATTTTAAATCTATTGTTAACTTAGCCATTATCTCTCAAATTGAGCCTAAACATGTTGATGGTGCATTATGTAATGAGTTTTGGGTGCTTGGTATACAAGAAGAGCTTAATCATTTTTAGATAAATAAACTACGAAATTAGTTCTTAGGCTTAAACATCATCTTATTATAGGCACTAAATGGGTGTTTAAAAATAAAATGAATGAATAAGGCATCATAACTATAAATAAAGTTAGGCTAGTAGCTAAAGGTTATAATCAAGAGGAAGACATTGATTATGATGAACCATGTACCCTCATTATAAGGTTAGAAGCTATTAAGATGTTACTTGCATTTACATTTTTTTTTAATTTTAAGATTTATCAAATGGATGTAAAAAGTGCCTTCTTGAATGGTTTTATTCAAGAGAAGGTTTATGTTGAACAACCTTCGGGTTTTGAAAGTTTTGCATTTCCTAATCATGTTTTTAAACTCTCAAAAGCTTTATATGGGTTAAAATAAGCTCCTAGAGCTTGGTATCTTTTAGAGAAGGGATTCTCTGAAGGCAAAGTTGACACAACCTTGTTCATAAAGAAATTTAAAAGTGATTTATTGATTGTGAAAATATATGTTGATGATTTTATATTTGGTGCTACTAACCACTCTTTGTGTGAGGATTTTTCCAAGCTAATGTAAGGAAAATTTAAGATGAGCTTGATAAGAGAACTCAAATTCTTTTTTGGTCTCCAAATCAAGTAAGGAGAAGAAGGGATCTTCAACAACCAAGCTAAGTACATTAGAGACATCCTCAAGAAGTTTGGAATGGATCAAGCTAAAGCAAGCGAGACTCCAATGAGTGCAACCACCAAGTTTAGTAAGGATGAGAGTGGAAAAGTGATTGATGAAAAGTGATTAATCAAATCTCTTCTCTATTTAATGTGATCCTAGCTCTAAAAAGGAAGATTTCAAGATTTGTTCATGCTAATAAGGCAACGTTCATTCAAGAAAAGAGCAATTCGCATAAATTCATATTTTGTGTAGCATACTTTTGTATTTTGGCCATAAATAACTCTAAAAAACTCATATTGAGATGATTCAAGAGGATATTAAAGGCTAAGAAAGATATCTAAAAATTTGTTAAAGATATCTGTTAATTCGGCCTTACACCTGAGCTAAAATTATGAAAGATTATCATATTGTGAATAAAATTGGGCAGACTGAATATACATCAATAAATGGGTTGTATCTCACTCAATATAGATCTAAATGAAGTGATTCAAGATGATGCTGAAAGATAACAACAAGGGCTAAAAATTTTATATTTTGGGCTTAAGTTAATTCGACCATCATTATATTAAAAAGTGTGCTACAATGTGCTACATAAGTAAATCCGAATTTAACTAGGATTATATATTCTTATTTAAGTAGAATTATATTTTATTATTTAAGAAGGATTTTTTTTCTTGTTTAGTTAGGATATTAATTAGGTTTTATTTAAGGTTTCTTTAAGCCTATATAAAGGCCTTATTTTATGTAACCTAGAGGGTATGCAATCATGGATGATTAATAAAATTTAGAGAGAATTCTTTTTGGTTATTTGGTGGTTAACCATGTGACAACCTTTGTGACTTATCAACCTATCTTTCAGACAGTAGATTATGGCTTCTTTTTAATAACCTTTGTTGCTTGTTTATTATCGTTCAAAAGATTAAAGTTTTGATGTAGCTTTGGTTGTTTGGACTAACTAAACATGAGGTGAAGGTTCTCTATGTCTGAATTGGAACTTGATATGGACTTTCCTTGAGAGTGTGGGTTTAGGTTCATATTGAACGAGTTCCTAGAGCAGGTCGTCTAGTTGGTTCATGTTCATGCGAACCCACTAAACAACCTGCTCTAGGAACCCATTTAACATGAACCCAAACCCACGCTCTCAAGGAAAGTTCAAATCAAGTTCCAATTCAGACATAGAGAACCTTCACCTTATGTTTAGTTAGTCCAAATAATCAAAGCTATATCAAAACTTTAACCTTTTGAACAATAATAAACAAAAAACAAAGGTTATTAAACAGATGCCATAATCTACTGTCTGAAAGATAGATTGACAAGTCATAAATGTTGTCACATGGTTAACCACCAAGTAACTAAAGAGAATCCTCTCTAAATTTTATTAATCATCCATGATTGCATACACTCTAAGTTACATAAAATAAGGCCTTTATATAGGCTTAAAAAAACCCTAAATAAAACCTAATTAACGTTGTAACTAATGTATTGGTCTCAACTTTGTAACTCCATCATGATGAGATTTTTTGTCAATGAAATACAATGAAATTGGTTGAACATTATTGGTTTAAGGTCAACTTTGTCAACAAAAACATAATGTATTGGTCTCAACTTTGTAACTCCATCGTGATGACCTTAAATATTAGTCACTAGTGAAACGTGATATTTTCCCAATATAATTTTTGACAAAAAAGATCATAAACATTTAACTAAATTTTCATCACCTTTTAATTTTCAAAATAAATGACAAACAATAATGTCATCATGTATAAATTTTACATAATTACAAATATTTACTTCATCATTTCCTATATTTACAATATTATATTGTCACATCAACTACAATAATTGATGACGATTGAAATCACACATACATCGTAGTTATACGCTTAAAATATCACCTTTTAAGATTTTAAATATTACAAAAAAAATTATTAAAATAATTATCAATAATTTCATAAATAACATTATTCAAATTCTCAAAATTCAAAATAACCTTCTAATGTTTACAAATGGAACCATAAAAACTTCAATGGTTATAACATTTAAACTTAAAAATTATTCAAACTATATGTTTTTTCCACTAGCCTCTATAAATGCCATCAGCTTTTTAATACTTTTAGCTTGTTAAGTCAATTGATCCTTTAAACCATGAACTTTAGTTTCAAATTCTATAAATTATGTCTTCAAATCATTAACTTCTAACTCACATTCATTTAGTTTTTCTTGCGTGCTTTGAAGTTTATTTCTGAGATTCAGAGTGGCCAAATCATTTTCAGTATTCCACTTACTCAAAGGTTTTGGACCATATCCAAGGCCTTTTATATGTCCATATCTATGACCAAAGACCTCTAACACTATTTCATCTGCACTCTTCTCAATTCTGTCTTCAGTGTACATTTTACGTTTCCCAACCATCAAATTCTAACACAAAAATTAAAACAAGTCAAAATGTGAGTACATTTTTTTTTAGGTTCTGATTTTACAAATGTTCAAATTCTTACCCAATTATCTTCTGCATGTTGTGAAGCCCAACCATTCTTTTCTGAATAATGTATTCCTTTATATAGCTCAATTTTGTCACAAACTTCTTTATTCAATTCCTTTTGAGACTATAAAAAAATTTAAATACATTAAATTTAACACTATAAATTGTATTCCAAAACCATAGTTAATAATCTATTACTTAATACATGCATTTATTAATAAATTTCATTGAGATCTAGCTAGTTGGATTCTTGTAACTTATAATTTCTTATCTTCAAATACTGAATTGTTTCCTACCCAAAATATATGGAGCTTTGACTTTTTTGCAATTTCCTCCATTAACTTCACTGGAATGTTGTAGAAAATTGTATAGTTAAATGACATCATATAAGTAATTATATGTAAAATTAATGTTGCTAATACAATTGTAAAGTTAAAATATTATGTCATTTTAAATTTTGGTGTTGCAAAATAATCACACAAGGCTTCCTAATTTTCTTTACTTGGGCAAAAAAAGGACTTGTTGTTCTTAGCCTCTTCCAAACTATCAAACTTCTTGAAGTGCTTGTGGAGTTTGTATCATTTTTTCCTACTATTACACTTGAACCTTTCAATCAAACATTCATTAATGTTTGGATCATATAAATTAATTTTTATGTGAATCTGCAAAAAAATTTCACTTTACTATTATAGAATCACATGCATTAAAGGTTTACTGTGATTACATTATATAACTTTAATTAAACATAAATACGTACATTTAGGTGATCAAATGTTGGTTCTAAGTCCTTTTTTTATTTAAAGTCTCTCCATTTTATTGGCATAGTAAGCACATCTCACGTTATTATACCAATTTAACTTGATAGTTTAGCAAATTCTTTACCACTTATATGTCTTCCTATTGAAAGATCCACAGTGATCTTCATTTTCTTTCTCCTTAAGGCTATGAATGACTTCATAATTCCCTTGCTATATTTTGTCTATGTCCCCTCCTTTTAGTGCCTTGTCATATATTAAAATATTAAATTATCAAAAGTTGGTCAAGAAATATAAAATGCAAACTTGATACTTGGACATATTTTACTTGTTAATGTTTTATGTTGTAAGGTTGAAGAAATCTCATTGCCAACACTAAACAGCACTTGGGTACTTTGTGATGAACCACCTATTGCTTTATATGTAACATTTGTCAAGTTAATTGGTATCGACTCCAAATTTAGGTCATCTACTGAATCATTATGCCCATTATGTGTTCCAATATTGCTTTCAATAACTCTAATATCATTTTTATTATGCAAGGGACAATTTGAAGTTTGTTGTTGGTTCATTTTATTCAAACCCAATTTAATTCTTTTTAATCCTCCAGGTGCCATTATTCACAACTTACATAAATATTTTAAAAAAGTGCAAATTATAATAAATCTAATGCAATTTATAACACATTACATGACATTCAACACACCTGTGTTATTGAACGTGTTGTTAATAAAAATGTTTACAAAATTTAACACCAGAATCAACACAGCCATATACTTTACTATGTTTTTTACTTAAGTAATATAATTAATGCATCACATAAATATAGGATAGAATACAACCATGTTCTTGAATGTGTATAAATCTAGCAGGTGAGTATTTATAACACACTTAGTTACACGGTCCTATTTTTTAATTTTGCATTCACTAACAATTATAGAGAGATATATAGGAAAACACACGGTCATGTATTTTAATGTGTATATCACTTGCCAATTGAAAATTAAAAAACACAATCAGAGACATGGTCGTATATTAAAATTTGTAAGATTTTATGAAAATATAGAAATATACATGGGGACGCGCACGACCATGTGCTTGAATGTGTATAAGTATAACAGTTGAAAAAAAAAACACATTCAGAGACATGTCTAATAATCAATCAATCGCCCAAAACTTTTCAAATCCATATCAAAACGCAAGAACTACAAGTACATGCGATACAAAGTAACGTCACATTCAAAATAAAACACAACATATGAAATTAATTAGTACATATTAATAATTAAAACAAACTTTTGATTTCTAACTATTAATCAATAACAAATAGCTAATATATTGTAAACACAATACACAACATATGAAATTAATTAAATCCATTTAAAATTTTATATTAAAAAATGATTATATTAATTTTACCCGCACATTACAAATAAAGATTAAACATTTATATTAATTCAATCGAATTCAAATCAACCACATGATTATATTAATTTTCCCAATCCAATAAATAATCATGAAATTTCAAGAAATTTTAGAATAATATATGATATGTTAAAGACCGCACACCCAATACAATTTAATTTTTGAATAAAAAATCATACCTTATTCTCTTGAACAACAATTTCATTGGAAAAATTCACTTTCTTGTCGTGCATGTTTACAATAAAAAGTTTCAACAAGTGAAGAATACTAATAAAAAACCATATGTTGGTACAATGTTCTCTACTAAGATCCCACTTTGAAAAACCCTAAATTTCCAAAAAAAAAAAAGAAAAAAGAAACCTAATTAAAATAAAAATAGAATATTTTGTGATGGTCAATGACATATTTGTGGTCTATTTTGTGCAGACATATTTTCTCAAGGGTATGCCAAGAGGTGCAACAAACACTGTTTGATTGCCTAATACATCAACATGTATTGTTTTCCTAATATTTTTAAACTTATATGGATCAAACAATGTTAATTTTTTATTAATAAAAAATAATTAATCTTTATTCGATTTTGCATCCATTTTTAGCTTAATATAGTTGTTTATATAACATTGAGTTGTCTTAGACATACATGTAAATTAAGGACATCTAATCAAAGCAATACAATCCTGAGAACATATATATATATATATATATAGGCAACTATTTTTGCTCATACATACACATGAATATATAAAGAATATATATATATATATTCTTCCTTTTTTTAACGCTAAAATTCTTCCCATTTTATAACATATAAAAAGGAAAAAAATCAACTAAATAGAGAATTTTACAATACATGAAATTTTCAAGCGAATTAAGAATAAATAAATATACATTTGGTCCATCTAAAATACATATAAATATTATTAAGAAATAATAGAAAATAAATTGGCGCGTTTTTTAATTTGATTCTTTTTATTTATGCCAATTTAATAATATAATGGCCAATTCAATGAAAATTCAAAAACATTATAGCTAGCATCAAGGCCAATTCAAAATCAATTTACTTATATTGGAAATTCAAAATTCATTAATATGTGACTTTTTTCCAAGAATGTATAGGAACTTGTGCATAAATTGAATTAGAAAACATCAAGACACATTCATATACACAACTTTGTGTATAACAATTTAGTTTTGTATGCAATTACAAAATCAAATGACCAGTAACAAACACAGTTAGATACACCCCTATATGAATGACCACGTAGCAAAAAAATTTCATTATACAACTAAATACATAATACACAGCATGTGATGAGATTTACATGGCCATGTGTCGAAGGTTCATATAAAAACAACATTAGGGTTCCATCATAACAGAACATATTCTAAACATGGTTTTGCCATTTTTCTAAAGCACTAAAAATCAAGTTCAAAATCCTTTTTTTTTCTTTCATCAATCACCTAAAACTTTCCAAATCCATATCAAAATGCAACAATCATGTTTGATAATCAATGCAAATGGAAGACCGACAAAGTGATGGTTGGGAAAAAAGCTTCGATTATAAAGAAGAAATTAAAAGAACAATAAAGTAGGGGTTCAAAACATGCATGTACTTCCACTCTACATCCCATTTTGCAATTTCAGATTCATTAAAAAAGGAAAAGGTTCAAACTTTGGTTACTTTACCAATTGAACCTAATAGATACATATTAAAGAGTGATTTACGATCTCTAGGAATTTTGGGAGAAAATGAGTCAAAGTTTAATTGTGGTAAATGGCTAGATATGTTGTCCATTAAAGAACCTACCTATAAGGAATTATTTGATCATGAAATAATAAGTTTAAACAACATATACATGGGCATCTAATTTAACACTTTTTACCCATGTTAATATTAACAAAATTCATAAAAGAGTTTACCCCATCTATGTGCACCTTCAAAAATTTAACTGCATTTATCCAACTTTTATCCATTGTATATGTTTTCGTTGAGTAAAAAAACATTATTATGTTAAATTGACTTATACACTGTCAATATATACAATATGCATTGCTATACGATTTTGTACATGGCTATGTTTATGACCAAGTTCTACAAAGAGTATTGTTATTACATGCAATACAGAATACACATGACCATGTTTATGCAAATGTTTGCATTTTATCTATGACACAACCATTAAGATGGTCGTGTCATATGCATTGGTAATTATGTGTGTACCCGAATTAAGAAACACATCCAAACACATAGTCGTATATCTAACATAGCCGAATTCAGTTATGTCTAGAAAAAATATGGATGTTTTAAACATAAAAAAAAAATAGATAAAAACAAGTGCTATGCTAACAATTGAAACATATAACTAAAAATTTGAAATTGGTGATAATTCAAAGAAATATTGAAACTCATTAAAATTAAATCTCACCTCAAAAATCTCTTAATGGTACAAAAATAATATATCAAATAATAGGATGTATTTGTGTTGTCATATAGAGCATGTTTAATGGAGAATTTATAAAGAGCTAATGCACAATAAACCACATAATGATTTTAGGATATATTAAACCTAAAATACAAAATAAGAAGTTTTGATGTTCTAAAGGGGAATATAATTATAAGTATATTTTCTTTCTATGTGATCAACATAATGCAATTTAAAATTTTACTATTTCAATTAGTTATTTCCAATTTTACAAATTTCAACGTCAATGTCCAATTCAATTACTTAATAATTTTTTTGTAATATTTAAAATACATCAAATTTTAATTAATTATACCCATTAATTACAAAACAAATATATATTGTCACAATTTATTAAATACAAGTAATTATACTTCATAGTTGGAAGCATGGGTTGAACCTTACAAAAATATAATCATGACGAAGTTGACATTCATGATTATTATATATAATTTAATGACAATTGCAATATCATAACAAAACGTATTTTTAAAATTTTTTCAACTAACATTGACAATATTTGTCTATCATCATGACTAGAAGCAATATGTGACAAAACTCATTTGTGATTTTATAAAAAAAAAATCTATAATGACGATGTTGCAATTTGTAATGAAACATAGTCGATTCTACAGGTCCAATCTTTACAGGAGCTTGGAATGTTCCTTCTATATTTCTTATATTATCATCATAAGCTCTAATTATAAGATCTGAATTCATTATGTCGTCCACTTTTAGACCTAAGTTAGGTAGGATTCATAACATAAACATGTTAATTGTAGAACCATCATCCACTATCACATAGTTAGTTCTTTTCTCTCTTACTTCAGCTAGGATAAATAAGGCTTTATTATGATTTCTTCCCTCTAAAGGCAAATCCTCATCCAAGAATGTTATCACTCCATACTTCTTTTCTGTAACCCTTGCCAATATAGCCTCTAGCGAAGCAGTAGTATTAATATTCATTTTAGTCAAAGCCTTGACAAGAGCTTTCGTATGACAGCTACAATGCATTAACAATTTCCAAATGTTGACATTTGCTTTTGCCTTTTTAAGTTATTCATATATCAAATCGTATTTCTGTTAATCCTTTATTTCCTCTTCATCCAATTCATCACTTTCTGCTTCTTTCTCTACTTTTTTTCCAGCTATTTTATAATTCTTACCACTTCTAGTGACATAGTTTACTTCTAAGTCATTAGTCCATATGTTGTAGCTTTTGGTATCTTCGCCCTCAAAGCTATATCAAATGTCAATAGTGCCAATAGTTTGATCTTTCTTTCCAACTTTCGATATCTTAATGGTTGTCTTAATCTGCAAGCATACGGAGTCATCGAATAAGTAAAAATATTGATTATACAAGGAGTGGATGTTGATTATTTAATTACTTTTAATGTTTATTTATTTAGACGGTCGAATGAGATTTTTGTTGAAAAATAAATAAATATAAAAAGCTAAATTAAACTTCTATAAAATTTATCAATTAAATGGATGTTACAGTTTTTATCCCTGGCTCAATTTTATTAAAAGTTCATGCTAACTTCTATCACTTATAACTTTGTTCTATTTCCCAAACATCTTTGGATATATGAATGTCGCACTTGCATAATTTATTGATTATAACAATTACTCAAATGATTAGCTTTCGCTACTCAAGCAATTAATTACTCTTAATATTGAAGCAAATCTTTCAAGAAATATTAATAACCAAATTGTCTCCCGACCAATTTGATTAAATTAATAGATTATTATTTTGTTCTAATTAAGGATCTTCTTCTAATCCCACCCTATTATCTATTCCAAGGGAGATCAGTCCTAGGAAAGCATTAGGTTTAATAATAATTATGGATTATAGATTTAGTGAAATGAAGTTTAAATAATTAAGTCCATTCTTGAGCCAAGTCTAGAAATCCTAACTACTAATCTAACTACTCATGGCAATCAAAAAGAAAGAAAAAGAAAAAGAAAAATTGAGAATTGTAAACATAAACATCATAATATAATATTAAATAAAGTACAAAGAATAATTAAAAGGACAAAACCCCATTTTTTTCTTCTTCTTTTAAATAGTGTTCATAATTGTTCTTCAATCTTATACTCTTGATAATCCATAAGTAGATAACAAAAAATCAAAATGAAAATTAAAAATAAAATCATTATATTGAAATATGAAAATGAACTGGACTCTTTTTCAAACCAGCCAACCTTTGCAAAAAAGGCAAACCAAAACTATTTATAATCATTCCTCCAAACCCTAAAAATAAACTTCTATAATTGAAATTATTTGAAGTGCACAGTCGTGGATGGTTATGCATCACTACATCTTTAGAAATCACTGACCCAGGTATGGCCACGTACACCCATATGCACAATCGTGCATTAGCATGCCTTGAACTTCTCCAAATCAAGTATGGCCATGTATACTCATGTGCATAGTCGTGCTTCTGCACCTTGGCTTCTTCCTTGAATCAAGTATGGCCATGCACGACTATGCATCTGTGTATCTCTATAAAGTAGTCTTTTTAGGCTCAGGCATGCATGTTCGTCTTGATTTCATAGAGATTTTGAGCTTTCCTCTTTAAGTTCTCACTTAGACTCCACTTGCATCGACCCAACTTAAGCATAACTATCCAAACAATATAAAAAGCATAAAAATTAACTAAAAAATTAAAGTTCAAATACAATTATAAAAACCAAAGTTCTAAAGAATTTAAGTAAATAATGGTAATATTCAAAACTATTTTAGGCACTTTGACACCTAAAACTTAATTAATTAATGCTCAAAATCTACTATATTCTTGCACTTATCATTCAACCCTGCGTGTTTCTTTCTTAATTAATAGCTTTTCATTATCAAACTCATCACCCTATCCCCCAGATATAATTGACTCAAAGGGTATGTCAAAGGAAGGCGGTTTAGTGTAAAGCACATAGTCAAATTTGCTTGAAGGTTGTCCCAATAAATCTTCAACTCCTCTTTGTGGTTACTTAAGAGTCACAAATTATTTATTCTTCTCCATATCTTTAGGGGCATCAGGAGATTTCTCAAAGAATTTCAGATTTTTAAAAGAGTTTAGCACATCCTCTTCACTAACTCCTAAGTTAATCATCATTTTGGTGGTTGGGGGAGGTATATTTCGGTAGTTTGGAAAAGGGTTATTTTTTATGCTTAGATTTGGGTTTTATTTTTAGGGTCTATAATCTTTTCGATGTTTATAAGGTTTTAAATTTCATGTTTACAACTGATATAGGTGTTTGTGGGATGTATAATGACTTGGTGAAATTTTTAATAACTGTTTAGGTCATAACTTGGGCATTTAGGTTTGGAGGTTTAGAATTGGCTAAGGGTTAAAGTAAGCCTTTTTTCACTAAGCGTTTAAGGACTTTTGATAAAGGCTGGTTGAAGTTTAAGAATCTCCTTGTCTATTGTACTACATGGATATCTGCAACTTAGCTAGTGTTTCCTTGTTGCATGCCCTTAGTATGGTATTTTCTTCCTCTTATACTTCAGGTATACTTTTTCTTTTCATTCTCAATCTCTTTTGCTTGCAAACCATCATCATACAAGTCTATAAAAGTCTTGGAGTTCATCATTTGCAATCTCTCAACCATATTAGGTGATACATTTTTTATGATCATCTTAACCTAATCTTTTTTAACCAGCTTATTTTTCATTAATCTTGCCTTATTCATGAATCTTGTTAGAAAGTCTAAAAATGACTCATTTGTTTTATGTTCAATCAACTCCAAATCACTGATAGACACCTCTAGTTTAATGTTATGATCATATTGCTTTAAGAAAGTGATGCATAGTTCTTTCCAATCAGCTCGAACATATTTCTCCAACCCATGATATCAATTCACGGCTATGCCTTCTAAAAATAGCATAAAAATCCTAGTGACCATTGATAAAGGAGCTTTAGTGGTACTCACAGTAATTGAATATTGATTAAGATGTATTTTGGGGTCTCCGGTGCCACTAAACTTATGCACAATATGTCATCAAAATAAAATGAGTAACCCATACCTTTTCCTCTTATCAGCTCTTCCATTTTGAACATTTTCTGAATTAATGCTTGCATTTGCTTCAACTCGAGGTCTTGAACTAGCTCAAGTGACTCTTTCTTTACCTTTTACACCATGTAGTCTTTAACATCTTCTAATTTCACTTCCATAGTAGGCACATTTCTAGTAGCATTTAATGGCTGACCTATAACATTACCATTATCTGCAGGAATTATAGCGACAGCAAGTGGAATAGCAGTAGCAAGAGCTACTACTTCTACTGAAAGAGGTGGTGCTAACCTAGCTAAGGCTTGTCTTACTTCATCTTGCATTCTAGCCCTCATATCATCCATCAATGCACTCTTAATGTCTTTCAAGGTCCAATTTTTTCTTTATTGTTCCATCTTTCAACTGTGTAACTAGTTGGAGTTGGTGATGCTTCTAGGTAGAGCATATTGATTTGAATTTTCTCTAAACTTTAAAGGATTTGCTTAGCAATTGAATTCAGACTTGAAGTGGTTCTCTTCAGTCTACCACCTCTTCATTTTCAAACACAGGAAAACTGGAATGAATCTATAATGGTTACAAAATAAGGTGTTAGTATAATGTATTAAATGCATGTATGCATGATGCACGTGCTTAAATATATACAATATTATTACTTCCAACCTTATTTCTCCCACACACAATTCAATGGTGAGTCTCTTTTCCTAGGATTTTTTATCTTGGCCTCAATATCAATAAGGAATATCAAGAATCAACATGCATGTTAAATCTCTCAAAGCAATAAAAGCATAGAAATAACATTTTTACGTATAAAAAATAAAGTCCAATCTTTATTAGTCCAGATGGGCTTCTAAAGTATAGGTTTGGACTTTTATAAATAGAAATACCTTATCACAACATTCATAAACAATTTGGGTAATCTTAGGAGAAGTTATTATACCATTACATGAGCTTAGTCCGGTAGAAAAAGTCAAGATTCCCTTAGAGAGATGCTTCCCTTAAGGACTTAGGTTATAGGCCAAGTTCAAGTGGGTCTAACATCTTTTGCTTACTTAAGAATAAGCACCCCCCTTAAAGACTTAGGTTACAAACCATGGTCAGATTGGCCATACACACATTCTTGGATTATGTAAACACTAAAAGTGATGGTTAGTTAATTCACAATCCCATCAAGCTAATGGAATCATGAAACCATAAACCAACATCATCGATTTATAAGGACATGCAAAAATGAATGCAAGATTAAAATAATAATTAATAAAATAATTCTAAAAAATACAAGTAGAATCAGTATCTCTTACCCCTAGTAGAGTCACCACTGTAGATGGCGAGGTTTAGTGTGTGCCCAAGTTTTTGACAACCACGACATTGTTTGCGTTGAAGACTCTAGGGAACGCACTAACCACTATCACATAGATACGACATGGAGATAAGGAGTCTCCACCTAGGGTAATAACTAAGGCAATATATGAGTGGTGATAACTCGATTCTCTAAAGGAGAGTTAGTACCACACTGAGAGAATTCTGGGTATGGAATACTAACTTTTTTTAGTCTCATGTTCTTTTAGAATTACCTTATTAATTACTATTTTATTCTCTATTTACATGCAATTCATATTAAACCCTTATTTACAATCAACTTCAAGGCAATTAATCTTATGAAAAGTATACAAACAATGTAATCATTCAAGCACATAATCCATAAGTTAGTCTACTCTGTATTAATTTTAATTAGATGGCTAATTCTATATATTTTATTTTACAAGTGAGTCTAAAGGCTAATAGGCCTAATTCCTATTAAATTTTAAATTATATAAGCCTAAGTTTACTTGTTTTAATTCTAAAGAATGAATCTAAGTTTATCAATTATAAAAACTTTAAATAAGTGGGCCTAATTCTACATGTTTTAATTCTAAAGTGAGCCTAAGTCTATAATTTATGGAAAAGACTTAAATTAATAGGTTATATCTAATTAATTTTAATTAAACTAAGTGGGTATATGTCTAAATTTACTAAGTAGACCTAAATTAAGTCTAACCTAAATCTAATTAATTATGGGCCTAAATTTATTTTAATTATTTAAAGGTTTTTTTATAAATGTCCAAAAATAAAAGCTACATAACAAAAATACTCTAACTTTTCTAAAATTACACACATTCCACCTTGGCCAATTTTAATTATGCGAATGCTCCCAACTCTAAAATCAACGTTCTTCCCCTTCAACTCATCCTTTAGCTCAAAAAATGACCAGCTTAAAGCTCTGTGGTTTTGTTAACCCAAAACGTTAAAAAAAAACTTTGTTTCTCACCTTCTTCCTCGCGATATCTCTTCCTCTGCATGCAATTCTTCGCTGATATTTATAGTGACTAATAACACAGGAAATAATGATTTGTTTTACATTCTCTTCTCAATTTTTAGATTTCTACACCTAATTTATCCATTCTCATCCAAACAAGACATAATCATCATTGCTTTTTCGTCTTCTTAGCTTGTAACACTCTCTTACTTCAATCTCAGTTTGAGTTATGATTATATTTACAATTTTTTCTAAATTACTTTTTTATTATTTTTAAGCATCTATGAGCTGAATTTTGTAGCACTAATTGGTTCTTTTTTACTTGATTTTTGTTTTGGTTATTGCAGAAAATGGCAACAAGTGGTTTTGTTAGCCGAGCATTTGAGTCTATTCTTAAGGAATGTTTAGGGAAAAAGTATCCAGATCTTTAAAAAGTTATTTAGACTTATATTAGTCAGTTTCTGAATCTTAATTATAGCTTCTTCTTTTTTTGTTTGGTTAATGATAATGTGGCTTTTGTATAAGCTTTATTTTGTATAAACTTTTTAAGATCTCTTATACATAGGCTTCTCCTCTTGGTGAGCCCCAACGTTAGTTCATTGTATCTCTTTATTTTTTGCTTTCTTTTTGTATATTTTGCCTTACTTGTTATGCTAATTTTAGTGGAATTTCTATTTTGTTTATGCTTAATTTTGATTCTTGAATAATGTGTATAAAATCTTCAAAGTTTCAATCTTTAGCTTTAGATCTGCTAACTTTGCTAATATAATGACATTTTAAGCTTAATTTTCTAGATTTAGTTGCTACAGTATAATGAACTTCTTGATGATTTTGAAATACTTTAGAAGGTATTACAGAAAATTCTTATAAATTTTGTGTTGCTTTGTAGGTTATTACCATAAATGGCTAGTTTACTGGTCCTACTATAAGTGTGACAACTAACAACAATGTCATTATCAATGTTAGAAACAAATTGGACGAGAATCTTCTCATGCATTGGTAAAATTGTTGCTTCATTGCAATGTTATTATTATTTTTAAGTTGAAGTTTAAATACATAGATTGATTTAGTGTTAAGAATTCATTCCTTGATAGTACATGTTAAAACTTTGTACTGAACGAGAACATACATATATATAAATATATATACGTATGTATTATTTATGTATATATATTATTACTATGATAATACAATATATATATATACACACACACACACACATTTTGGGTGAAAAAATAATAATTTCTTTTTATATTAGAACTTTCATTAAAGAAAAAAAAAAGGTAAAGCCAAAATTTTGTCACATATTAGAAGTAAAATATTTTAAATATGCTTTCAAATAGAAATAAAATATAAGAATATTTTAATTGGCTCTATCAACAGACAAAATGAATCTTTTAGTATTTATTATAATAAATACATAATATTGCAGGACAGAACCAAAAATCTCATATAAATTCTTCAAAACTGAAAAAACTAAAATAGAAAAATGAATCAGAAACTAAAAATAAATCACAAGGATACAAAATTATAACACATTAACATCTTCTAATGTGTCATCAACAAAAACATATTCAAAGAAAATTAAAATAATAACTCTCCTTCAACTATGGAATATTATGACATAAAATAAAGATTGAATAAATACACCATGATTTGCTTCATTTACATGTAAAATGCACAAAATTTTACCAGTAAGGGATGCTAGGTATAAATTTTAAATTGGTTATGTTAAGAACATATGCAAAATTATTGTATTGAAAATTAAAAGTAAACCAAAAGGATACACAAAAATTAAATGGACACCAAAAATAAACCAAAAGGATACCAAAAAATGAATCGGAATCCAAAAACATATTCAAAGAAAATCAAAATAATAACTCTCCTACAACTATGGAATATTTGTTTATTTTGGTTTTTGTAAATCAAAGTAAAATATAGGCAGGTCTGTGCTCCCTTTTTTGTAAAGGAAGACTGACAAAATCATTTTCAGCAGCTTGCAAATACAAAATTAAATTAGAAACCAAAAGAGACAAAATAGCATCAAAAAATAAATTACAAAAAACTAATAACAATATATACCACATGAATGCCCTTCACATTTTGTCAACCAAGAACACCAAAATGAGTAGGAATAGAAACAGAATCATTATTTTCAACATTACATTCAATAACAAAAAACTACAAATAAACAAAACATATAAAAAACATACATCTCCACTCAAAGCACAAGTACCTTTTATAGCAAAATCAATAACAATAAAAAGTAATCAACATTATCAACTATAATCTTTTTACCCTAAAAATAAAAAAACACATCAAAAGCAAAATTAGAAACTAAAATAATATAACAAAAAAACACCAAATTAAAATCTTTCAACATTTCATCAGCATCAACATCATCTTTAACCAAACTATTTTTAATATTAGAATTAAAACTAACATTCTAAAACAATTTCTTATTACCCTTAAAACAAAATCACAAAATAAAGTATTAGAAACCAAAAAGATACAAAAATAATAAAACATGACATACCCCAACAGAATCCTTTAAGTCATCATCACCACCAATAGTTTCAACAAACTCTGAATCATAATCTTCTGTCTTCTCACCATCCCCTCTACCTTTAGTAACTTTACATTCACTTTCTTTATCTTAAGCACCCTTTTCACAACCAACAACATCTTCTAAACTAGAACTATAAACACTAAAAGCACCTCCACCTTTCCCTGTATATTTAAAACATGATCAAAAAATAAAAGTAAACAAAAAAGTAACAAAATTAAATACATGCTACCTAATAATAGAATGGAGATGTGGGGAATCAATTATTGTTACTCTTGCATGCTAAACAAGTGTTCTACCATCTGAGCTACACCCATTTTCATCTTTTATTTACTGACACATTATTAAATTAGATTATGATCTGTTTGAAGAAAACCAAAACTAACCTAATTCCCATAACTGCTATATTATTATTATAAATACATGAAAAGTATCCAAAATTGACAAAAATATATATAGAATTATTATATTAGAAATGTAAAATAAACATAAAGTATTCTAAATTGATAAAAAATATATAGAGAGAGAATTTAAAGGTATCTGATACAAAAGAAAATTAAGTGACATTTTTATTTTCAAAATTTTTAAAGTGATTTAAACATAACTCTCTTAATTTTTGGTATTTAATAAGTTACTTCTTTTACATGAATTTATGTTTTGTGATTGTTTCTTCAATTTGAAGTTATAAGATATTATTTTGTATTTGACAAACACATTACAATAGTTTAAAGCTTAAAAATGTTAAGATTGTATTTTTGGTGCTTCAAATATATTGATAAAATTGATTTTATTTTATAATCATTAGAAATTGAAATTATGACTTTATTTTCCTTACTGAAAGTTTTATTATCACTTTTTAAAAATAGTCATATTTATTCCGCCATAATGAATGTTTCATCTTTTACATATTAAGAACTTGAGTAATGAATTATGTACATAAAATTTGTTGCATCTAAGTTACTTGTATTTTGCTCATCGCATTCTATGCATTCTTCTAACCTACTTAAGGAATATATGAAATAAAATCTCAAAAAATATATTAGCTAATGTTTCACTAAAATAAAAAAAAAAAAAAAGAGGAAAAATTAAGGAAAAATAATTTTTTAAGAAAAGAAAAAGGAAAAAAAGAGAAATATAAAAATAAAAAATAAAAAAAAGAAGGGAAATAGAAAAAAGAAAAAATAAGAAAAAGAATAAAAAAATTATAAAAAAAAGAGGAAAAGTAAAAAAGAAAGAGAAAATAAAAATAAAAAAGAATAAAAGAAAAAAGAAGGGAATGAGAAAAGTATAAGAAAAAAAAGAATAAAATAAAAATTTTAAAAAAGAGAAAAATAAAAAATAAAAATAAAAATAAAAAGAATGGAATAAAAATTGTCAATAAATTGATAAAAAAAAAGAAAAAGGTAAAAAAAAAAAAGAGTGTTACTGTATTTTTAAAAATATAAAGAACATTCTTATAATTATGATAGGATAGTTTTGTAATCGATGAAAATTTGAAAATTTTTTGTTGAAAATAGTTAAAAGTTGTGTATTTTTGTAAATTTTTTTATTTAAATCTAATTAAACTATGGTCCTATTAATTAAAAGGGCCTAAATTCTAAAATCCAAATTAATTAAACTATTAAATTAATTGGAGCTAAAATCTAATCCAATAAAAATTAATTAAACAACAAACAAATGGACCTAAAACAATAAACAAATAAATAAAACCCAAACAAATAAATAAATAAATAACTTAAACTACTATTTTCCTAATTTTAATCAATTTTACAGGAACCCTAATTAAAATCTAAATCAATTAAATTTATCCAGTAAAACCCTAATTACTAACCGATTAATTAAACAGAAAATAAAAAGTACATGATTTCATTTACCCACTATTGAGGTTATCATAGAATCTACAAGCCAAAATTAAATACAACCAAAACCAAATACAAAATAAAACTACCAAGAAAAATAACACAGAAAATCATTAAGTAATACAGAAACCCTAAAAATCTATGTAAAAATAAAAAGGAAATCTGGTTCATGGCTGTCAAAGTAATTCCTTCATGGTTTGGTATTAGTTCAATCACGTACTATCTTCACAGTTTAGGTCACTCGTAGCATGATCATCAAAATCATGAAATAAAAAACAAAATAAAAGAATATTAGATGAAGAACATAATCAAAATAAAAGGTAAAAAAAAATACAATAAAATAAAATAAAATAAAAATATTAGGAATAACAAAAATTGATGAATGAATAATGGATGTTGTATTGACTCTCTTTAGAGTCTATTTAATTCATCGTGTGTTGAATAGAGTCCGCAGATTCTTGATCTTGATATCTCAAGATTACTGTACTTTTTGAAAGATTTTTTAAGGAAAAGAAAATAACGAAAAGAGCTTTTTTTTTTTGACAAACTCACATAACAAAACTTTTTTTTTTTTTTTTAAAGTCCTCCTCCCCTCTTCACGTAAAAGCCTTGGATTTTTTTAGAAAAAGAAACCAACCTCCTGTGATTGTCAAAATCACATATCAAAATCACAAGAGAGAAAAAAAAACCTTTTTTATTTTAATAAAATCTCTTTTTTTTAGCTGACAAATGTGTTATCGTACGTATCTATCAAGATAAATTTTTCATTCAATTTTTTTATTTTTTATGTATTTTTTAACCAATCAAACTTGAAGAAAAATAATTTACAAAAAAAAAAGAGGTCGGAATACATCGGAAATACTTATTTTCGACTGAAATTGTGTATATATATTTTTTATCGGAATTACAAAATTTTTAATTTTTAGTTTTATTTAATTTTTTATTTAATTTAATTGAATTTAATTTTTATTAATTTAATTTAATTTTTATTTGCTATTTATTTTCCTTAATTGAAAGTTAAACCTCAAAAGAAAAGAAGAAATTGCAAATAAATCCTTAAAAAAGGTTACACTTAAGTCCTGAGATTTATAAATCAAAATGTACAGATCTATTTATAATAAATTATCATCATTGGATCTTCTGTTGCATCCAGACTCAAGTCATCTAGACATTGGATGCTTACACATTGCAAACCCCAAACCTCCACCTTCCTAGCCAGTCACACCAAAGCCTCCTCCTTTCGATCTAAAGTACATTGGTACATTCATAGGTTTTTAACCTACACCTTCAATGCTAGAGGCCAAAGTAATGAAGTCATCTCTTTACATGATGTTTTAATCCTTCATTGCACAGAGGAAAATGACTTCATTACCTTGCGTAGGATTCTTCAATTATGATTATGGGTTGTTAATAATAATGTCTCCGGTTCAATTTATATTGGAGGCATTATCACAAAGCTTGTCTCTTTCTACTACATCTAACTCTCTACCCTTGATTCCTTAACCCCCATTTTGCTTGATGACACCTTTATCAAAAATT
Organism: Mallotus nudiflorus; assembly: GCA_947683625.1. Classification (NCBI taxonomy): domain Eukaryota; kingdom Viridiplantae; phylum Streptophyta; class Magnoliopsida; order Malpighiales; family Euphorbiaceae; genus Mallotus; species Mallotus nudiflorus. Next base: position 198,676 of record CANTUR010000910.1, read on the forward strand.
CCAAATAACTTTTAAGTGTCCAAATAAATGGGTGTGGAAAGGTGATGCTCCATAAGAGGGTGGTAAAAGAGGAAATGAAATGGATGAACTTCTAAAGCAAATTGAGGAGTTTGAAGACTGAGAAAGTAATAAGGATGCCCCTACATAAGAGCCTCAAGGAGGAGACACTTCCACTCAAAGGAAGAGGGCTAAAAGTGAAGGAACATTAAGGGGTGCTCAAGTGGTTAATGATGAACCTCAATGGGTTAGGCATCTTTTTGATAGAATGTCATTGATGGAGTCCAACTTTAACCTTCACTTTTATAGGGTGGATGATTATGTCACATCTTCAACATGATGTGAACTATCTTTATAAGAGGCAAGGCTATGAATGCTAATATGCCTCATTTGCTCATCCTCCTAATCCTCCCAAAGAGGGAAATGACTTATAGTTTCTTTTTATGTCTTAGGTTTTATGTTTTTACTTTTTATGTTTTCCTTTTCATTTGTATGTTTTATGTTTTTACATTTTTATTTTTCATGTAAGGTGTCATGGACCACATTTTTCATTAATGAAATTTTAGTTATTTATATACTTATCTCTTTTCTCCATCCTTACTTTTTCCTTTCTTTTTTACATTTTGACAAAAAGGGGAGAAATATGTTTAAGAATATGTTAAGTATATGTTATGTTTATGTTAAGTATATATGCTTTTCTTTTTGTATATATTATGTATACTTTGGGTATATTTTTCTCTCAGCAATAATATATGTACCAAGTGAGGGGGAGTACCTTTTAAAATCAATGCATATGTTGAGGGGGAGCTATACTAACACACACTTTCACAACTGATTATTTAAAATACTCAAAATTGTTTGTTAAAATAAAAAAAGGGGAGATTGTTAGCCATTTACATGATTAAGGCTTAATTTAACCTTATTTTGATTTTAACAATATAATTTTGAAGTGCTAATTATGTTCATCTAAGTGTATATTAGTTAGACAAAAAAAGGACTAAAAAAATCAAGCAAAAGGTGAAGAGCAACTGGGTCATGGTCTATATCACAACCGTAACCTAATTATGATCGAAAGGAGCCTTAAAGTCCTTTAAACAAATTTTCATCCAATGGTGCTCTTAGTCCAGATTGCGACCGCAATCACACCCGTGACCAAGATCACAATTTGATATCATTGTCATGACTAAGAGCTTGTTAATTAGAAAATAGTCTAATGGTGCTCACGGTCCTAGTCACAATGGTGACTCAACTGTGACCACCATCACAAGAAATAGCCATGACCATGAGCCAACCACTATTCAAAAGACAAAAGTCTAGTGGTCCTCACAAGCATGATCACGACCATGATCACACTCATGATTAACATCACGACCTTGAGTCATAAGCATGCGCTTTAATGAAAATCACATACCAAAGATGACAAAAGTGCTTACGATCTTAGTCATGACCGTGATCAAGTACTGACGGTCCAGCTGGTACATGCACAATGGTTACTTGGTTGCCTCAACAACTAGTTCAATCAAGAGTCAAGACCGTGACATGTCTCATCACGATTGTGGTAGATAATTTTCCTGTAAAAAGCTACTTAAACATTAAATGAATCTAGTAAAGTGTAGGGACTAATTTAATGATCTCCAACAACTAGAATTCAAGAAAAAATTATAAAACTGAGTTTAAAAACTTCATTTAGGAAGTTAGACACTTTGACAATAACATTCAATTCATTCTTAGCTACTCTAAATGCTCTCAATTTATTATTTGTTTACTTCAATTGTGAGTGTTGGTTATGTGATAGAATTAGGCCTCTCCTTCATCTATTTCTTGGGTTAAAATAGAAGGGAAGTGAGTTTGATTTTTTTTGGTTAGTTGGTTTAAGTGTTTGCCAATTGAAAATACTTGAGATTGATTTGAGTTAAACCAAGAAAAACTCTTATTTGTAAGGTTAGGCATTAGCCAAAATAAAACATTATTAAACCAAAAATTTAGCAAGTGTTCCTTTTCATATTTCAGTATTAAATCATAAAAGCCTTGTGTATTTAATTATTAAAATTCATAGTATTTTTCTATAAAAAATTAAGCGTCAAGAGGCTTTGCATGGAGAAATGTAACAACTATCGAAATAGATTTTAATTTTGCCAATAAAATGTTCTGGACCAATTTCTAAATCACTAATTATACCACTATAATTGTGAATAACTACGCATATTCGATCAATACCTTTGTTAATGTATTTTAAATAGGTATTTGACCATGGTCATTCGGCAACAATATTCAATAAATATATGGGCCTCATATGTCAAAAGTAGTTCAATATTATGAGGAATAATGAATTAATTGTCAATTTTCAACCACTTTTAATAATGTGTCAACCAATTACAACATTTATAAATTGCAAAACCATTAGTATCAATTGATGTTTTAATCTAATATTTTTTTGGATAAAATTTTAAACACTTGTTATATTTCATACATGCAGACCGAGGATTCAATGCACTGCATGAGCTGTGGATTATAAATTTAGAAACTAAGTTGTATGCTTCAGGTTTGATTTCAATGCATAAAAGTTTTGCAAATATTATTAAATCAATGTCTGAAGGTGTTATTGGCTTAGCATCATAATTTGGCCAAACTAAACAATGAACATAGGGCAGCCATCTTTTTTGAAATTCAATTATATAAATCGACACGACTGTTTCTCCAAAATGTCTATTTTTTTCACATCATTTATTAAGGGCATTAGTTTAACTCTGAAAACACAACTAATAATGTCGGGTCTATCATCAGTTCTTTGTCCACTAATGTAATCTAATATCTACTGTATTTTAGGCCAAAATGGGTTACATGTCAATGTTATAAACAAATCAGGATAACTATAAAATTTACATATGGTCATTACATTGTGATAATGCTCAATCATATATCTTGGATTGCTTGTAAAGGTTAAAGGCAATATAATTACAAACTTTCCAACATCATGAATAGAATTTTTAATATATACCTCAAAACATAGTTCTCTTTGGTTACGTCTGATAAAATCTAAATGTTCTTCTTTGACACATGAAAATGCATCAATAATAAACTATTGGAATAAACGACCATAGCAAAGTTCTTCTTACCTCTAATCGTTATTATACTTTATACACATAGTATTCTTTCATTATAATACATTTTCTTACAATATGGGCCAAACAATTTGCATTTATATATTTGATATCTTTCATGTACCCATCTTCTCTGTAAGGAAATAAAATAAGATATTGCATTGCCATTAAACATGGAAGCAAAATACTAACATGGTTTTAATTATTAGTTTTATATTCAACAATAATATCTTATTTATTATCATATAAACTATAGTCCCCAACAAGGAGGCCAAAGGAAGGAATCAAATATTGAGAATTATCATGAGCTCTTATACCAAGCAATTTCAATTTAACAAATAGTACATTATCTTCTTTGAATCTACATTATCTTCTTTGAATCTATCTCTAGCCATTCTAAATGATTTTGCAAGGACATTTATCTCATCAAACATTTTAAATAAACCTTCAATAACCATAGTGTTTATATTTTTAGATGAATCATTATGCAAAAATGAAGAAATTTGATTATTAGTTTCATCTTTAGTGTCATATATGTAGAGCTATGCAAATTTAAGTTTTCCACCGTCTTTTGAAAGCAATGAACCAGTCATATGATGATTTTGTCCACATATTCTAAAAACATATGGTTTAGGTTTTTTTATTAATTTTATAATCAATTTTTCCTCCTGTCAATGTAAAGGCAAATATAGAATTATAATCTAATTTTTCTTTAAATTTTGAAGAAAACACATTTCGGTTTGGCGTAAGAAAATCATCTAGGAATGGAGGAGTTTGTGCAAGCAATACAGCTTAATTCTACCTTTTTATAACAGAGTGAATAATTATTTTTTTGATGATTTTTAGGATCTGTAACACATTTCGTGTCCCAATGCAAAGCCTACAAAACATGCATTATTAGTTAGGATAGCCAATGTCCAACCTTTGCAAGCAGTGCTCTAAAAATGTTTTGGATATAAAGAAGGGATAAATATGTCAAGATGTAAGAAAATAAGGTTTTGAGGAATAAGTAAAAATGTATGTCTATTTAAAAAAAACATTAATTTTATTTTAACGGAAATGTTAAGAACAAGAAAGAAAGAAGAAGAAAAGAATTTTGAAGGAGAAAACTGCAGTCTTATTGAATGGGAAAGTTGGCTTTATAAATAGCCTTGTAGCAACAGAAAGATAGAAAATAAAGGAACCACTACTACTGACCAATTCTAGATAAATCAAATGACTAAATATCCTATAAAGATAGGGATGTATTAACCAAAAAATAACAAAACTATCTAAAACTTAGCTAATAATTCTCAACAATTCCTCCCTTAAACTGAAATGTTAGAGACTATCTGAGACATTTAGTTTATATCAATAATAGAACAAACTCCTAAGTAATTCCATAACTTTAAGAACTGCTCCAGCTTGAGAGGCTTTGTCATCACATCTGCCAATTGATCTTTCGAACTATAATGAATAAGCTCCACGCTACCATCCTTTATCAGCTCTCAAAGGAAATGAAAATGCACATCTATATGCTTAGTGCGACCATACATAATTGGATTCTTTGAAAGTTTAATTACTAAGCTACTATCACAAAAAACAATGACAACTTCTTCTTGCTTCTGACCTAACTTTTCCAAAACCCTTCTCAACCATATTGCTTGACATGCACATGATGTAGCAATAATAAATTCATCCTCTATAGTAGATAAACTTACCACCGGCTACTTCTTAAAAGTCCATGGCACTACTCCTGAATATAGAAGAAACACATATCCTGAAGTGCTTTTCCTGTCTTCTAAGTCCCCAGCATAATCACTATCTGTGTAGGCAACAAGTTCTTCATCTCCTCCCTTCTTATAAAAAATCCCGAATTTAGTTGTACCCTTCAAATACCTTAATGCTCGTTTCTCAACCTACAAGTGCATCTCAATAGGATTTTCCATATATCAACTTATAAGACTTACCACAAACATCATGTCTGGTCGTGAAGCCATAAGATACATAAGACTACCTATGACTTGTTTATAATAAGTCTTGTCTACTTTAACTCCTCCTTCATCCTTCACAAGCTTAAAACCATGAACAATTGGATTATGAACCGAGTTACTCTTATCCATTCCAAATCTCTTCAGCACCTCTAATGCATACTTATGCTAACTGATAAAAATGCCGCTAGATTTTTGAAGAACTTTAAAACTAAGGAAGTACCGCATCCTACCAAGATCTGTCATGTCGAACTCGTGCTTCATTGAATCTTTGAACTCAAAAATCATCAACTCATTATTACCAGAAATAATAAGATCATCTATATAAAGACTAACAATTACCACTTTACTATCTTGTCTTTTGATGTACAAAGTATGCTCATAATTGCGTTTCTCAAAACATTCCTTAATAAAATAAGCTTCCACTTGGTTGTACCATACACATGGCGCTTGCTTAAGCCCATAAAGTGCTTTCTTTAATTTATACACCTTATGCTCATTTCCCTTTTGAATGTAACCATTTGGCTACTCCACAAAAACATTCTCATTTAACTCACCATGTAAAAATGCTGACTTTACATCTAATTGATAAACAACCTATCCTCTTTGCGCTGCAAATGCCACAACTAACGTGACTGTTTCCATACGCGCAACAGGTGCAAAAACTTCAGTGTAGTCCACTACATATTCTTGCGCATAACCCTTTACAACCAACCTTGCCTTGTACTTTTCAACCTCTCTATTTTCATTCAGCTTAGTCTTGTAAACCCATTTCACACCCACCTTCTTTGCTCCTTCAGGTAATTCAGCCAATTCCCATGTGTTATTTCTTTCTATTGCTTCCATTTCAACATCCATTGCTTTCCTCCACTCTCACTTTTAATAGCATCTTTAAAATGAATTGATCATCAATTACAAAAATGACCAAATGAGCTTCATTATCTTCTTTGGAAGGCCTTCTCCAAACACATAATCTTTCATCCAACCAAGCTGTCTCCTATTTCTTCCCTCATCTGAGCTTGAAGTAGCATCTCCATTCAAAGAGCCCAAAGAACTCTCTTCTCCTACATCAAAATCAAGTTTAGATTCACCTTCCACTTCTTCCAAATCAGTCTCGGCAGCTCTATTTTCATTATTATTCCACTCTAAATCACACTCAATTTCTTTCTTATACTTCTGATCCCAATCCCAAAACCTATTTTCTTCAAACACAACATCTCTACTTAGTGACTTAGGGTCAGTCTACTATCCAAATGGAATAAGTGAATTTATTTGCAATAAGTGAGTCTATATGGCTAGAGTGTTGTCTAACACTATTTGAGGTTGCGATCATTTAGGGTTCCATTTGATCCTTCATAAATGGATATTTTTTTCAGTATTATATAAAATGATTTTTTTTTGCATCTATGTGTGTATTTGCCTGTATATATATTTATTATATATACTATTGAGTGTTTGCATTTTTCATTTAGTTATGCATGTATATATATTATAGCAATTCACTCAGTGATGTCTGACTCTCGTCTGTTGACATTTTTCAAGAGAGTCTTCGTCCTCAGACCTCAGTAGCAGGCCTTTATGCTAGATTTCTTCCACCCCGGCCTTATTGTGTAAACTGCTTACCTAAGTTTATTTTGTATTATAAACACTGCAGTAGTTATTTCAGAGAGTTGTATGTACTATATATGTTTGAGATTTAAATTTTAAAAGTTTGAACCAAGAATTTGTATTGAAAGATTTTATATATATATATGAGATGGATTTGTGTTATTAAATGAGTTGATGGATTATTATTTTACTTATGAGATTTAATTCCGCTGCATAATATTTTATTTATTTTAATATATATTGCATGATTATATTTTACTTTTAAATGCTTACTATAGGTTCTGGATTCGAAAGAATTCCCGTTCCCTAGCACTGGTCATGGCCCCCTATTTTGGGTCGTGACAAAGTTGGTATCAAAGCGGAGTTCTATGTTAAGGCCTTAGTTGTTTGAGTTATGGCCCTAGTTTTCAATGTTATGTTTCCTTTCGAAATTACTGTAGTGAATTAGGTTCGAGTATGTCTTGATGAGTATTCCTTGATTTAGTTTTCTGCATTATCCTCCGTTGTCTATTTTGTCTGAATTCTTTTATTTGTCTTTTCAGAATGAGGAGGCGAGCACGTGTCGCTCCACTGGTCGTTGAGGCCGAGGATAATGAGTCCTTTCAAGATGAGGTTTTACCTCTTGAGCCGCTAGTTAGACGTAGAGGTCATGGCAAAGGTAGACCTCAAGGAGCAACAGGTCACCGTAGATAGAGAGAGATACAGGATGAGGAGCCTGCAGAGCTTGAGTACGAGGATGTACCTGTACCTCCAGTAGTTCAGCCTATTCAGCTTGTCTATCAATAAGGTATGTCTGACCCTGAGGTAGCTCTGTTCTATGCTAGAGTTGGCAGGATCGAGACTAGGACTCAAACTGCTCACACCGAGTACCAGCGGATCATGATAGTAGAGCTTTCTATTAAGGGACTAGCCCTGGACTGGTTTATTTAGATGGTCTAGCCATATATGTTGACGATGACCTAGGCTCAGTTTAGAGAGCGATTCATTAGGAGATTCTGCCCAGAGCCACTTCGCATGAGTTACAAACTCCGGTTGACCATTATATCTCGCGGTGACATATTTGTTGAGGAGTATACTCAAGAGTTCCTCCGGCTTGGCAGATATGCAGAGGATCTGATGCAAGACCAGTACTTCGCAGTCACCACATATGTCACTGGATTATTTTTTTACATTTGCTGGTATGCCTACAGCAGGCCTTACTCTAGAGTCAGTGATAAAGTTGGCCAAGGAGATTGAGCTGAGGCTGGACAGGCAAGGAGCTATGCCTGATTATTACCAGTTGGGTGTTCAGTTAGGTGGATTCCAAACTACTTCGTACTCGAGTTTTCAGATTTGTTCAAGCAGTCAGCAGAGAGGTCCAGCCCAGCAAAGACAGAGACAGCAGCAGTGAGTACATCAAAGCAGTAGAAATGGTCGTGGAGGTCAACATAGACTATTTAGACTTGGGTCAGGTACTTCAAGCAGCAGCAGTGGATGTAGTTCTGGGTCAGTTGCCAGTGTATGTCAGACCTATGGCAGAGTCCATCAGGGACCGTGTTATATGACACCGCTGATGTGTTTCAGATGCAGGCAAATGGGAAATTTTGCTAGATTATGTCCCTATTCCGAGTATCAGCAGTCACAGATCTATGATTTCCTCAGCAGTCAATTGCTAGTGCTGCACCCATTCTTTTTCAGTTGCCTCCAGCCCAGCATCAGAGTTCTACTCAGATTGTTCCCTAGCAAGGTCATGGTAGAGGTACTAGAGGAGGTGCCAGAGGTGTTGGCCAGGCTTCTACTAGCCAGCAGGGAGGTCAAGGATAAGCCAGAGTCTGTCATCTCACTCAGCAGGATGCTCAGGTATCCAATGCAGTCGTGGAAGGTATTATTTTTGTCTGTTACTTAGATGCATGGGTTTTGTTTAATCTGGGTGTCATGCATTCATTTGTTTCTCCTATTTTTGCTTTCCAATCTTGTTACCAAGCTTCGAGGATGGCTTTTCCTTTATGTATCACCACTCCTCTAAGTGATTCTTTGGACACCGATGTTGTTCTTTCTAGTTATCCAGTTCTTATTGGAGGTAGAGAATTATCTACTGATTTGATTCTGTTGAATGTGATGGAGTTCGATGTCATTCTGGGTATGGATTAGTTATCTCAGCACTATGCTATGATGGATTGTCGGAGTAAAGAGGTGACTTTTAGAATTCCTGGTGAAGAAGAATTTAAGTTTGTGGGTGATAGGAATTCTACACCTCAGAATCTCATTTCTGCTATTACGGCTAGGAAGTTACTGAGGAAAGGTTGTCAGGGATATTTGGCATTGGTCAGGGATACTTCAGTGGAGAAGTTGTTACTCACAGACGTTCCAATTGCCTGTGAGTTTCTTGATGTTTTTCCTGAGGAGTTACCAGGTTTACCACCTCACAGAGAGATTGAGTTCTGTATAGATGTGGTTCCAGGCACTACCCTTATATCTATGCCACCCTACAAAATGGCTCTCGCAGAGTTGAAAGAGTTGAAGGAGCAGTTGCAAGAGTTGTTAGATAAAGGTTTCATTAGACCCAATGTTTCTCCTTGGTGTAATATCCCGTGTTTTTAAATATTTTTATACTGCATCCGGATATGCAGTGTTAATAATTTTGTGTATAATTATGATATTTTATGAGTTAATATGTCTTTAAAACTTATTTTAATTATTGTGTATTATTTTAAATGCTTTACGTAAAATTTTCCCCGGACTTGTATTTTCGGGAAAATTTTTATGTAAATAATTTACCATTAATTATTTTAATTAGATTTACGGACTTGCATGAACTCATATATATTTTTAAAATACTAATTAATGTATATATGTGTACTTATTTATTTAATTAGGGTTTGATTAATTACCCTATTATTTTATTATTTATTTATTAGTTTTATTATCATTTAATTATTTTTATTTAGTATTAAATTATATGTGTGTGGTGTATATTTAATGTGTGTGATTTTATATTATTTTAATATATAGTGTAAAGTATATATATATATATATATATATACATATATACATTTAATATTAAAACAAAAATTAAAGTTTGATTTATTTACAACTTTGCCATCACCCACTTCTCCTTCTTCCCCGATCGGTTTTCGCCCTCACCACTGCTGCTACTCCCATTTTCTCATTGTTGGTGTGTCGTCTGGCGTGCCACCTCCTTCCCCAGCCTTCTCCACCGCCAGCAGCACCCTATTCCATCGAGTTTTGGCCGAAATTAGCTCGGGAAGCCGAAACTTTGACCACCGTCGATCATGACATTTTCGGCCACCATTTTTGACACTGCCAGTCTCTTCCTTCTCCTTGAGCTCCAGTGAGTGTGATTCCAAGCTTTGTTTCACTTAAAATGGTCTTGATTTGCTTAGGTTTCGATTTTGCAATTTCAGCCATTTTAGGGTTCTTGATTTTTTTGAACTTCAATTTGATTGATTCATGAAAAATCCCTTCACAAATGTTGTTTCTCTTAGCTTAGTCTACATGTATGAATTTTTGTAGAATTTTTGGAGATTATTTTGATTTTTGGGAATTTTTGAATATTTTAATATTATTTTCTAATTTTCGAAAATTAATTAAATAAATTATGAAATTATGTTTTATGATAAATATAGGTGTTAAAATGAATTATAGGAATTTATTTGGAATTTTTATGAATTTCTATGTATTTATTTTGAATTTATTTAGGTTTATGTAATTTTGGAAAATTAGGTTAATTGTGTTTTTAATTGAAATTAAGTAGTTAATTGAGTTTAATTATTGATATTATTGATAAATACGTTGAGAAAATTAATTTTATGCAATTATATTACTTTTGGTGAATTTTTGGAGTAATTTTAGTATATTTATATATATAGGGGTATTTTGATAATTTTACCATAAATTGACTAAAAATGTAATTAAATTGGTTTTAATAGCTATTTAAGGTATAAAAATGATTTCTATAAATTATTTAGTATTTTTAACTGATTAAAACTATTTTTCATGAATTATTTTCAAATTATGTATATAATATACGATTTTACTAATAAAATGAGTTTTTATCAGTTTTTAATGTGTTTCAGGGTTAATTATGTAATTTCTACTTATAAAATATATTTCTGTGATATAAGGGTATTTTTGGTATTTTCATAAATATTCTATGATTGTGGACCCCGGTCGGTAGATTGTTGTTTGGAGTCCGACCGAGGGGTTGTGGATGTGTTTCTATGTCTGTTTTTCGAAGTGTGTTTCTTTGCAGGGCTGGCTCTACTCTTTGAGTAGAGAGATGTCCATTTTACAGGGGAGGTTCTGTCAAATTTTAGGTAGAATTCTCATAAAACGTGATGTCCGGTCGAACCCTAATTCTAATTTTTAATTTTGTGTCTAATATTCTAGATCGAGTTTCTAGGATTTCTGTTAGGTTTATTATGATGACCGTTATTTTTATTTGTTTAGTTACGCCAAGACCGAGGCCTAGTGGACTAGGCCCGTCGGACCTATCTCGAGGAGCGCACTAAGTGTGAGTTACTATTTTATATATATATGCTTTAGGATGCACGATTTTAGAAATATATATTTTATTTTGATTAAATATGCATAATGATTTAATTAATACTTAAGTTGATTTTTAGTTTACTTCTGGTTTATTTTTGATATATTTTAAATTATATGCATGTTTTATTAATGAATTATGTTCAAAATATTTTTGAATATATTTCTAGTTTATTTTGTAATTTTATTAGATTTATTTGATGTATATATACTCGAAATATACCTGGTTTACTTTTGGTATATTTCTAGTATATATATGGTTTATGTTTATTTAAATTCATGCATCATTTATTTTTATGAATGTATGTTTTATATTTTAATGAAGGATATCAATAGAACGTGTACGCTGATAGCATTTAGGCTATATTACTAACCATTTGTGGATATTGATTAGATTGATTATTTGATGTGTGATATGATTTGGGAGTGTGATTGCTGGAGCTCGGTTGACCAAGTGTCTCGGGGCCAATCACACTGACAGTCAGACTGCTGGAGCTCGGTTGACTTAGTGTCTCGGGGCCAATCTACTATCCAAATGGAATAAGTGAATATTTTGGAATAAGTGAGCCTGTATGGCTAGAGTGTTGTCTAACACTGTTTTGAGGTTACGATTTTCTATGGTTCTATTTAATCGTTCATAAACAACGATTTTCAATAAAAATATATAAAATGATTTTATTGCATCTGTATGTATTTGCCTGTATATATACATATTAGATATATACTGTTGACTGTATGCATTGTCATTTAGTATGCATGTATATATATTATAGTAATTCACTCAGTGAGGTCTGACTCCCCTCTGTTGACCATTTTTTAGGAGAGTCATCGTCTTCAGATCTCAGTAGCAGGCCTGTACACCGGATTTCTTCCGCTCCGGCTTCTTTATGTAAACTGCTCATTTGAGTTTATTTTATTAATCTAGACACTGTAGTAGTTATATAAATTTACAAGATATGCACTTTGAATATTTGAACTAAACTTGTATCAAAGGATTTATCTATATATGAGATATGGATTATTATTTTGATATTTATGATTTTATTTCCGCTGCATTAAGAGTTATTGTTATTATTATGGCATGTTTATTTTATTCTTAGGCTTGCTACGGGTTCTGGATTCGAAAGAATTTCCGTTCTCTAGCACCGGTCATGGCCCTGTTTTGGGTCATGACACTTGGGGTGCATCAATCCTGTTTGTGAAGAAAAAGGATGGTACCCTGAGACTGTGCATTGACTATAAAGAGCTGAACAAAGTGACAATGAAGAACAAGTATCCTCTCCCGAGGATAGATGACTTGTTTGATCAGCTATAGGGTGCAAAGTTCTTTTTTAAGATTGATATGAGGTCGGGTTATCATCAGTTGTGGATCAGTGAAGTCGATGTTCCTAAAATGGCATTCTGCACTTGATATGGCCATTATGAGCTTCTGGTGATGTCTTTTGGCTTGACTAATGCACCAACAGCTTTTATGGACCTGATGAATTGGGTATTCAGACCCTATATGGATCAGTTTATGGTAGTCTTCATCGATGATATATAGGTGTATTCGAGAAGTATGGAGGAGCATGTATATCATTTGAGGACTATATTACAAACACTGAGAGAACATCAGCTTTATGTTAAATTCTCAAAGTGTGATTTCTAGATGGAGAGTGCTACTTTTCTTAGACATGTAGTGTCAAAAGAAGGTATCCAGGTTGATCCACAGAAGATTGAGGCGGTGTCTGAGTGGCCTAGACTGACTTCAGTTATAGAGATTCAAAGTTTTCTGGGTTTAGTCGGGTACTATAGGAGGTTTGTATAGGATTTTTCCAGAATTGCAACTCCTATGACTCGCTTGACTCAAAAGAATGTAAGTTTTGAGTGGTCTAAAGCTTGTGATAATAGTTTTCAGTTATTGAAGGAGAAGTTGACCATAGCCCCAGTGTTAGCTTTGCCTAATGGTGTGGACAAGTTCATAGTTTATTATGATGCCTCTAAAGTTGGCCTAGGTTGTGTGTTGATGCAGAATGGTATGGTGATAGCCTATGCTTCAAGGCAGTTGAAGAAGCATGAGCAGAACTATCCTACACATGACCTTGAGATGGCTGCAATGATCTTTACTCTCAAGATTTAGAGACATTATCTATACGGGGTGACTTGTGAGATTTTTACTGATAACAAGAGCCTTAAGTACATTTTCCAACAGAGAGATCTGAATCTGAGGTAGAGGAGATGATTGGAACTGCTGAAAGATTATGACTGTGAGATTTTATATCATCTAGGCAAGGCTAATGTGGTAGCAGATGCCTTGAGTATGAAGTCCTCAGGCAGTCTTGCTTATATCAGTGTAGAGAGGAAACCGTTGATCCAGGAGTTACATCTGTTGGTGGATCAAGGTCTGATGATGAAGATTAGTAGATCAGGTGGACTGCTAGCTCAATTTAAGGTGCGATCTGTACTGAGAGATAGGATTAAGGTAGCTTAGAGCCGAGATCCTATTCTAGAAGAGCTTGCAGAGAATGTCCAAACAGGGAAGTTCATTGATTTCACACTCAATGATGATGGTGTTTTGTGGATCAGTGGTAGATTATGTGTTCCTGATGTGGATAATTTGAGAGAAGAGATCCTAGAGGAAGCACATTCTACAACCTATAGTATACATCCGGGTGTCACTAAGATGTACCACAGTATCAGGGATTTATACTGATGGGACAGACTGAAGAAGGATGTCGCTGATTATGTTGTTAAGTGTCTGACGTGTCAGCAAGTAAAAACTGAGCATCATAAGCCTTTTGGGAAGCTTCAGCCTCTTCCTATTCCTGAATGAAAGTGGGAAAGGATATCTATGGATTTTATGGTTGATTTACCTCGTTTTAAAGATGGATACGATTCCATCTGGGTGTTTATAGACAGGTTGACCAAGTGTGCACATTTATTGCCTGTGAAAGCCACTTATTCTATAGCTAGATTGACGAAGTTATATGTGAAGCATATTGTGTGCCTTCATGGGGTACCTGTGTCCATTGTGTTAGACAGAGGTTCAGTATTTACCTCTCATTTTTAACAGAAGTTGCAGGAAGCAATGGGCACTAGGTTGGACTTTAGTACTACTTTTCATCCTTAGACAGATGGTCAGTCTGAGAGGACGATCCAAACACTAGAAGATATGTTGAGGATGTGTGTTTTGGATTTGGGAGGTAGTTGGGATGATCATTTTCCACTTATAGAGTTTGCATATAATAACAGCTATCATAGCAATATTGGAATGACACCATATGAGGCGTTGTATGGAAGGAAGTGTAGATCCCCTCTGAGTTGGGATGAGATTGGTAAGAGAGCTTTGACTGGACCTGAGATGGTTCAGGATGCTGCGGAGAAAGTCGTTATGATCAAGAGCAAATTAGAGACCGCAGTTAGCAGGCAGAAGAGCTATGCGGATCCTAGGCATAGAGATGTGGAATTCTAGGTTGGAGACTTTATTTTTCTGAAGGTGTCTCCGATAAAGGGTGTTATGAGATTTGGAAGGAAGGGTAAGTTAGCACCGAGATATATAGGACCGTTCGAGATTCTGGAGAGAGTTGGCACTGTTGTATATCGGTTGGTTTTGCCTTCGAGTATGTCTCAAGTGCATCCGATGTTTCATATCTCGATGCTGAGGAAGTATATCTCAGACCCTTCACACGTGTTGCAGCTTGACAGCGTGGAAGTGAATGAAGATCTGACATTCGTGGAAGAACCTGTTGCGATCATTGACTATCAAGTTCGACAGTTGCATTCAAAGCAAATTCCGATGGTTAAGGTTTTAGGGCGCAGCAATAGGGTAGAGGAGCATACATGGGAGACCGAAGCTGAGATGCGAGCTTCCTACCCGTATCTCTTCCCTTCTTAATTTTCTATTTCTTCTTTTTCTGGAATTTGGGGATGAATTCTTGTAAGGGGGGAAGATTGTAATAACCTGATGTTTTAAACATTTTTATTGTGTCAGGATAATGCAGTATTGATAATTTTACTATATATTTGACTATCTAATTATTTTGTTAATAATTAAAGTTAATTTTTAATTATTTTAAGTTTTTTACATAAAATTTTTTTGAAATTTATATTTTTGGGAAAATATTACCTAAATAATTATTTATTTATTTACGTTAGTTCATTTTATTAAATTGCATGGTTTCATGCGTGGTTATATTTTTGCATATTAATATATATACATATACATGCATATATATATATTTAACATTATTTAGGGTTTAATGATTAAATTATGTATATATTATAGTTTCTATTATTATATGTGTTAGATATGTATGTGTAAATATATATGTATATAGATATATTTATTTTTGTGTGGTGTAGGATTATTTTAAGTTATAATATTAATATATTTTAATGTTAAGTGTTAAAGTTTTATTTTATATATATATATAAAATAAAACTTTAACACTTAACATTAAAATATATTAATATTATAACTTAAAATAATCCCACAATATATAAACTTATACAATTTACATTTCATGTCATTGTCTTCTTCCTTAAAGCACCTGACACCCTCCCCTCACCATCACCGCTGCTAAACGCCGATCCCCTCCGCTCAGTGTGCCTGTCGACATGCCGCCCCCTTCCCCAGCTGCTTCGTTACTTCTTCGACCCATTTCCAGCATCGTTTGGCCGTGGTTTAGTTGGAAATCCGAGAATCACCATTAATTCCGTTCTCCTTCGTCCGACCACCATTTTTTATGATTCCGGTGTGGTTTTGCTCCTAGAACTCCATAAAAGTCGATTCTAAGCTCCTTGTAGCTTGAAAACTCGATTTGGTAAGGATTTAAGCTTGATTTCATTTTTGGCCTCTTTTGTTTCTTGATTTTTTTGAACTTCAATCTTAATGATTCAAGCTAAATTTCTTCACAAAAGTTACTTCTTGTAACTCAATCTACATCCTGTAATTTTTGTAGAATTTTTGGAATTTATTTTGATTTTTGTGAATTTTTTATTATTTTATTAATATTTTCTAATTTTCGTAAATTAATAAAATAATTTGTGAAATTCTAATTTATGGTGTTTATACAGGTTGAAATTAATTTTAGAATTTAATTTGTAATTTTTGTGATTTTTGTGTAATTATTATAATTTTATTTAGTTTATGTAAATTTTGGAAATATAGGTTAAATGAGTATTTTGTTAAAATTAAATGGTTAATTGAGTATAATTATTGATTTTATTGAATTATATGTTAAGAAAATAATTTTAGAGTAATTATATAATTTTTAGTGAATTTTTGAGTAATTATTGTATATTATGTGAATTATTATATATTAGGGGTATTTTGGTAATTTGGTAGTAATATGAGTTGAATATTAAGTTAAATTGGTTTTAATAATTATTTGAGATATAAAAATGATTTTTACAAATTATTTACTATTTTTAACTAATTAAAACTATTTTTTAAAATTTATTTTCAAATTATATATAATATATTATTTTTGTAAATAAATGAGTTTTTAATGATTTTTAATATATTTTTGGGTTAATTAAGTAATTTGGATTTATTAAATGAATTTCTGTTAATATTGGTGTATTTATCGAGAATTTTGGATTTTTAATAATATTTTATTAAAATTAGGGTTTTTAGGTAAAAATTGGTAAAATAATTATTTTTAGTGTTTTAAATATCTAAATTGCTATATTTTGGAATATAAAGGGTATTTTCGATATTTTTAGAATTTTAATGTATTTTGTGTGTATCTCGTGAATTCTGAACCTTAGTCGGTGGAATTGTAGTTTGAGAGTCCAACCGAGGGGTTGTGTAACTATCTATTTCGAAGTGTGTTTTCTTGCAAGACCGGCTCTACTTTTTAAGTAGAGAGATGTCCATTTTATAAAGGAGGTTCTGTCGAATTTTGGTATAATTCTCATAAAATGTGA
The DNA here is from genome assembly GCA_947683625.1 of Mallotus nudiflorus. Lineage (NCBI taxonomy): Eukaryota > Viridiplantae > Streptophyta > Magnoliopsida > Malpighiales > Euphorbiaceae > Mallotus > Mallotus nudiflorus. The sequence continues at coordinate 215,807 of CANTUR010000910.1, forward strand.
CATTCGGTCAAACTCTTATTCCTTGTCTATGTCCGGTATTCTAGATCGAGTTTCTAGAATTTCGTTAGATTTATTCTAATTTCATGTTGTGATTTATTTGTTAGTTGCACCGAGACCGAGGCCTAGTGGACCAGGCCTGTCAGACTTATCTCGTGGAGCGCACAACTGTGAGTTGTTATTTTATATATACATGTATTAGGATGCATGTTTTTAGAAATGTATGTTTTAATTATATGAATTATGCATAAATAATTTAATAAATGTTTAGGTATATTTTAGGTATATTTTAGTATATTTTTGATATATTTTAGATTAAATGCATGTATTATTCTTGATTTATACCTAAAATGTTTTTAAGTATATATATGGTTTATTTTATAATTAAGCTAAATTTGTTTAACATATATATATTTGAAATATACTTGGTTTATTTTGGTATATTTCTAGTATATATATAATTTATATTGTCATTTTAATTATGTCATGCATCATTTATTTTATGAATGTACGAGTTTATTTTAAATGAAGGATATCAATAGAACGTACTACCTAGTGGGCAGCACTAGAATCGAGTACGTACCGGTACGACGATAGAATTTAGGTTAAATTACTAACCTATTGGTGGATTATGACTTGTTGATTGATCTGAATGATGTGAGATGTGATTTGAGAGTGTGATTGCTAAAGCTCGGTTGACCAAGTGTCTCGGGGCCAATCACACTGACAATCAGATTGCTGGAGCTCGGTTGACTTAGTGTCTTGGGACTAATCTACTGTCCAAATAGAACAAGTAAATTTATTTGCAATAAGTGAGTCTGTATGGTTAGAGTGTTGTCTAATACTATTTAATGTTGCGATCATTTAGGCTTCTATTTGATCCTTTATAAACGGATATTTTTTTCAGTATTGTATAAAATGATTATTGTTGTATCTGTGTCTATTTGCTTGTATATATATCTATTATATATACTATTGAGTGTTTGCATTTGTCATTTAGTTATGCATATATACATACTATAGCAATTCAGTCAGTGAGGTCTAACTCCCTTCTGTTGACATTTTTCAAGAGAGTTTTTGTCCTCATACCTCAGTAGCAGGCCTTTACACTGGATTTCTTCCACCCCGACCTTATTGTGTAAATTGTTTACCTGAGTTTTATTTTGTATTCTAGACACTGCAATAGTTGTTTCAGAGAGTTGTATGTATTATATATGTTTGAGATTTAAATTTTAAAAGTTTGAACCGAGAATTTGTATTGAAAGATTTTATATATATATATATAAAAGATGGATTTGTGTTATTAAATGAGTTATGGATTATTATTTTACTTATGAGATTTAATTCCGCTGCATAATGTTTTATTTATTTTAATATATATTGCATGATTATATTTTATTTTTAAAGGCTTGCTACGGATTTCGAATTCGAAAGAATTCTCGTTCTCTAGCGCTGATCATGATCATTTATTTTGGGTCGTGACAGAAATCAAGTATCTTCTCTATCACCTTTTTCCACGTTCACAAATGCCATTAACAACATCTCCTCTTGGGTCTCTACATAGTTTGCCTCTTTGCTTGAACATTCCCATTGATTGCCTCTTTGCTTGAACATTCCCATTGAAAATGCCCAAGCTTATGACATCTGTAATATTCTGTCGTGGCTTTATCAAAGCTTTGTCTGCCTCTGCCTTTACCTCTTCTTCTGTAGCTTCCACAACCTCTAACCTGTCCCACCAAATCGATCTCCGTAAGTGATCTTTAAAGCATGTTCTTCTTCATCATGAGATCCCATATATTGTTCGTGCATGAGCAAGCTGCTTTGCAATTCATCAATGGATAGGATACTTGTATCCTAAGACTCTTCAATGCTACAAACAACGTAATTAAACTTTTTGGTCATGGATCTCAAAATCTTTCCAACAACATCATCATTTCCCATCACCTCACCAACAGGAAAATGCTACCACTTTGAGTAGGCATTTGCATGTTCGTTGTTTGATCAGTTGCAGGAAAAGCAGTTAAATGATTTTCTTTTTGTTGATATCCTAGTTATTAAGGTTGGTCCATGGTAATCTGATACAATGATACTTCGAATGAAAAATTGCTTAAATAAAAATTCATCTTTAAAAAAATTATTAGTTTACATGTGATATTGGTGTTGACCAATGAGGTTTCGGTTTTTGTAAACACATTGGGAATACAATTAGAACGTTCAGTTATATCGGGAGGAAAACTGGCATCTGGAAAACATATATCTATTGGGAGCAGTTATAAGAATTAGCACATTATTATTATTATTATTTTCAAATTATTCTTTCATGAAAATAAAACATTTAATTGGACGTTAAATTTACCTTGGATATCATTGAAACAACGAACGTTAACGTCAAAAAGTAGCTCTTCTCCCATGAACAATTCATCGGCCGAGTCCATAGACGGACAACAGAAGATGCAATAAAACTGACTAAACTCAGGCTGAAATATATCTATTCACACACAGAAACTCAGAAAACATGGAAATGGAAGGCATCTAAAGAAGAAAAAAATTAAGAAAACGGACCTAAATTTGAAAGCCGATTTGAAAATTCTTGGGCTAAATCATAGGAGAAATGGCATGTGGACGAAAATATAACCTGCACAGAAAGAAACTAGTCATATTTGTTTTATAAAAAATGTTTTTTTTTTTTCAAAAATAAGAACATCATTCATTAAAATTCTATTTTTTTTAAAAAAAATTATGTAAAATTAAATTACGGAAAAATATTTTTTTATATAATTAATAAATAGAGCAATCAAAAACTTTAACTAATTAGTATATTGTACAAAGCAAATTTAGTACATTTTTAAATATCAAAATTTCAAATTTAAAGGAAAAATACAAACATGCATGCATTGTAAAAAAAAAAACAATGAAAGGGTTGCAATAAATGTTGCTTCTTTAAAAACAATTTAACGACAAATAACATAAAAAACATTGAATTTATAGAGTTTTCCAAAATAAAACAATAGAGAATGAAGCAATTGGTAATGTCTAAAAAATTCTCTTCATTTTACAATTTTTTTTTTTTGTTAACTATAAATTGTTTAAAACAATAGCCGAAAATCACATGTCTCATTGGGCTGATTATATTATTTTTTTTAGTTATATGGAGCAAATGAAAACTTAATGAACAATTTTTACATATAACTTATCTAAAACTGGTAGTTTAAAAGATTTCTTTTTTTTTTTCTTTCCATTTACAATTGGTCTTCTAATGATTTTTCTGAAAGCTCGTATAAATGCATTAACTGTTTGGCCATAGTGGAAATAAGACAAAAAAAAACCCCAGAAACACTATGAAATGAAATAAAATAAAATAATTAAATTAAATTAAGTAGAGTATAAAGCAGCATAAACAAAAACATAAAAATGAAAAGGGATAAACTTGATTAGTAGCATGTTGTTTATACATAAAAATTTGCCAAGAACTGGGCACCCTTATAGGGATTACATAGCAGACTATGGAAACTGACCTATAAACAAAACAAAAAAAAGGAAAAAAGCAAAAGGTGACAACACCAAAATAAAGAAAATGCTGTTTCCAAACATCAATAGCAAAAAAAATTTAAAGCAGCCTAAAAAAGGAAACTTAAGGTTGTCATGGTCGCCTAGAATCAAGAAGAGTAGAAGAAGAAAAAAATAGTGAACTGCATAAGATGATTTGCACCAGTAACAACTAATCTTATCCTTTTTAGAGACTTGGTTAATTTTTGACATTTCCGCATCACCAACACATATTGACCAGAAACATGATTATAGGTTGTGCGAATAGCTAGAGCTTGTTATTACTAGAATCGGTTGCCAGACTTCAACAGAACTAACTCCCAATGGTTATAGTCCACTATGTCAGGATCATCATTATTTTCAAATGATTAAGGGCAACCATGCTTAATGAATTTTTAGCATCAAGCATGAACTCAGAACTTATGCCAACCATATGGAATATATATATCTATTTCCACCGCTGTCCATATACAGGAAGTAAACGGTACACGTAAACACAAGACCATCTTTTTGTTGATTATCAAATATAGCTTGGGGAAGAACCAAACTTTGCAAAACACTTTCAAGAATGAGAGTTACAGGTAACTCAACGGATGCTATAATATAATGTTAATATTACAAAAATAATATGATTAATAAATAAAGACATAATGAGACAACCAAAATTAAACAGGCAAGGCAAAACGTATAACAAATGAAGGAAAGAAAAATAATCAAAGAAATTTATTTTGCAGATTCATGAAAGTGAGGCCATGCGGGACTGAATAACATGGCCTGTTTAATATAGGGGCTTTTATTTCATTGTAAAAAGAACTAAAATGCAGACAACAAAACGAAGTGCAAAATTCTTTCTAATTTGATTTTTCTTTAGAAAAAATGAACAGAACATGGAAAGGAAAGCAAAGTAAAATGGCAAAAAAGGAAAAGGAAAAACATGCATTAGAATAGATAGAAGGAAAATAGGTGGTTTGTATGCAAAGAATAGAGCAAGCAGGACACGAAAACGGCAAAAAAAAAAAAAGTGAAATTCGTTCTTTATTGTCTAAAAATAGAACTAGCAACAAGCCACCAATCAAAGCTGCATTGGTCCTCAAAACCCACAAAGAAAACATGTAGAAGAGGGAAAATGCATGAACATGTAGATGTAACTAAATGAATTTTCATAGCCAATAATCTGTTTTCATTCGAATACGTAAAAAAAAACAAAAGCAAAGAGAGCAAAAACACTATAGAGCATGAGGAACAATGACCAAGCAAATGAAGAGACCATATAACCAACGTGGACAACAAAATAGAATAGCATCGGGGAGGACATGGAGATTAAAAAAAGGCAAAAAACAAAAGGAAAAAATAAAACACAGAGCAGTCTAAGCAGTCAGAGAAGAAAGAAAAGAAGTAAAATTAATGAAATCAAAATAAACACAGAATAACATCAATTTAATACACACAAAGTTAAAGAACATTTAATATGACGCAGATTAGTGAATGGAAAAAAATAGAGCAACAAACACAAAAAAGGAAAAAGAAAGGCAGCATTCAAAGCATTCAATAAGCCATCAAACTCACCTAGCAAACTCAGAGAAATGAACTGATGAGGAGAGAAAAGAAAAAGACAGATATTGCAATTGCTTTAACAGCAAACAGAGACATTTATAAACTTTCCAAACCAAAGGCAAAGGGCATAGTTAAGAAATCAAACCCAGAACCCGCACAGGGTTATCAGACTAGGCTCATGTCACCCTAGAAATGCATTTAATGCAGACTCAGGAAGTAAATCTTCCCTCAGAGCTGAAAATATAAAGGACATATATATTATTTTTATATTTCAAGAAAAGCAATCATAGCATCACCAAGAACATGTCCAATAAAAGGAAACCACATCGGCAAAACATGTAAATAAACAGAAGGAACCACTCAAGCTAAGACCTACAGACACCCTATCTACTTTCTAGAAAAATTCTCATAGTAACTTGAACATTAAAATGCAGCACAAAGCCTGAAGATGAGTTCGTGATAGGAACACTTAGCATAAAGAAAAAGAGCATATGAGGCTTCAAAACAGGCCTTTAAAAACAAGTCTTGAAAATCAAGGGGATTCAATGAACAATAAAAATGTCCATTGCCTTTTTGACATGCTCATAAAATAACAAAGTTACAATCGTTCAGTTAACTTGAAAAAAGCCATCCACCTATACTGTCTAAGCCCATCCACCTACACTGTTTAAGACCATAAAAAGTGAGCAAAGTGTCCATAGACAAAGGCTAAAAAAAAAACTTCATACACCAACAAAAATAATCAGAGAGAAAAGGACAAGAGGGAAAAAGACCCAGTTGAATTTAACCGTCAACATCATCATACAAGAACGCCAAATAAATTAATTTTTTAAAAGCAATAGAATTTCACATTTTAAGAATGATGTCACATGGCCAGAGACAACATTTGTTATCTCGTAAACAATTCTGTTTAAAAAAAAAAATTAAGTCTACCTGCTGCACTATATAGAAGTCCTTCTTAAAAAAAACAAAGCAAAATTTGAATATGATTCGCATGAGCAATCGGGAAATGCAGTCTCTTAATCCATAGGTGAAAATGCATAGTAAAAGTGCCAATTTTCAATTGATAAAAAAAGATAAAGAAACAACGGAATAAAAAAATTAAACAGAATGCAATAATGAACAGCAGATCAAACCAAGAAAAGAGAAAGCAAACCAAAACAGACAAACCAGGCCAAAAATGTATAACATGGAGGCAAGGAAGACATGTTAGAATGGATGAATCAAACAGCAATCACCAAAATAAGACCAAAACAAGCAACAGTTGAGACATGCAAAAAAAAAAAAGCATGAGAGAACACAGACCATAACGGTAAGGAGAACATGCAACCCAATAAACATATAGTACACAAATAATGAACAAAACGAATAGAAGGCAATTCAAGTATGCGATGAACACAACTTTGTTCTCCTTCTTCTAGGAATCACGAAGGACAACCGAGAAAGCATAGAGGTGGGATCTCGAGCCTCTAACCCGCAAAAAATAATGGATGAAAAAAGGAAACAAATATGAGGCAAACTTCGACATCCTTATTCTAAAAATCGTGAACGACAACTGGTAAAGCATGGAGGTTGGATCTCGAGTCATTGTCTCGTTGAAAATAGTGGATGAATAAAGGGTATAATCTAAGGCAAAGGAAGACTGACAACACAAACGCGAAGTACAGAAAAGCGAAAATGAAGTGAGTAAGAAGAGATAGCGAGCACAAATAAGGGATATGGGAAAAACGAAGCCATGCATAAAACACGTAAGAGAAGAGAGGGAAAAAGGTGGCCACAGAGAAGAGTGGAGAACAAATGAGAGGAATCGGGCTCCAAAAAGCCAAAGGGGAATATTCGTTGAAGGACTGAAAAACGGCGTCGGTGTAAACACTCAATAGGGTCATAAAAGGGAAGGCGAGGCGCATTCACCAAAGGGCAAGCAGGACGACGTCTTTTTTGTTGTTTTATTGGGGTGAGAATGGAAGTTAACAAAACGACTTCATTTTCAGTAAGAGCTATTGATACTATTACACAAAAGCAAGAGACGGTGGCATTTCTATGATTTCTTTAAAAACTTTTCGAGTATAGTTGATAGTCCAATTTGATTCTTTGACCTCAATTAATTTTGTTAATATTATAATTTATGTTAGATTTTAAATAAATTTTAAACTAAATTGTATCTCAATAAGATAATTTTAAAAAATATTTCCTTAATTTAGGCTATTTTACAAAACAATATTTGAAGAATAACATATTTTAATTAATAGTATTATTTGTTATAATAAAATATAATTAATTTAAGATAAAATAGAAAATTTTATTATATTTTATCTTAAATTAATCATATTTTATTTTACAATTACAATTATAATAAAAATATGTTACTAATTTAAAAAAATATTTTTTAAAAATTTGTATAATTCAAATGTGATTGAGTGTATTTAAAATTTTAATTCATTTATGATGTGTTAATTAAAATTATATATTTAAAAATAAATAAAAATATTTAATTAGTTTTATTTATCATTGTAAATATAATTAATAATTTTTATTTTTTAAAATTATTTTACTGAGTTAAATAATTATTATGAAAATTAAGTAATAGAAAAAGTTTCAAATGAAAATAAAAATATTATTTATTATATATATATATATATATACACACACGTTTTTAAGGGTGTATTCAATTAAGATTTTTAAAAACATTTATAGATTTTTTTTAAGTGAATAACTTTTATATAGTTTATAAACTTCTAATAATTTTCATAGAATTTATGAATTTGTTAATGACTTTTATAAACTTTTTATTTTAAAACATTTATAGACTTTTTTTAAGTGAATAACTTTTATATAGTTTATAAACTTCTAATAACTTTCATAGAATTTATGAATTTGTTAATGACTTTTATAAACTTTTTATTTTAAAACATTTATAGACTTTTATAGACGGTGACCAACTTTTATATTTTGAGAATTAGTACAAATTTAGATCACTTTTGGTTAATTCGAGGCAATTATTATTTAGTTTCAAAAACTTTAAAAATTCAAAAGTTCATTTGACATCATAAATTATCAAAAATTCAAAAGTTCATTTGACAGTTTGTCTAATTTTGACAAACTATCAAAAATTCATAGCATAAATTAAAAATTCACATAACAAAATTAAAACAACTGTGAATAATTAATCCATACAAGCATTCAAATCATGGATCAAAAAATATAGAAAGAGTAAGAGAACTTACAAAGAGATAGTTTCCTACTCACAAGTATTATAAAAACTTATAGTAATTTTATTCATGGAATTTTTTCTTGCTTACAATCTCTACATTACAAACATATATATAGAAGGTTATGTCTAAAATATCTAAGTTTCTATAAGATTCTACATTAATTAATTTTAACACATGGCTTGGCTATTAATCCTAATTTTCTACACCTAAATTAGGTTTTTTTACTATTATTTTTTAGGTTTAACACTTGGCACTACACTTGTCTGATTTTTACATTTCTCACTTATCTAATATTCTTTTTTTTTTACAAAGACAATATTAATTTTTTGACAGTTGTGTCTGCTACTGGCATATTCTTTTTACAAAAAGTACAATAATGTTTTTTTTTGACATTATCAGTATACAGTATTGTCTGCGTGCTTCGTCTGATGCCATGATTTTTCCTTCCATAAAAAATTTGTACCATACTTCTATCTTCTTTGACCTATTCATCTGTTCCTGACTACTTTTTGAGTAGATAAGATTTCTACCGTCGAAGTAGTACTCCCAATGGCTAGATTCTATGGCCATTTTTAGTTCTTCATAGATCACTTTCATATTAGGCTTTGATAAAAGGTATGTTATTCCAAAGTTCATCCTCTGTGATTTCTTTAGTTAATTCTTCCATCACCAAGGGTTCTTGGGTCGTTCCAAATTTTAGTACTGTCATTGGCTGACACAAGGACTGATCCTTTTCAAATTTTGGAATTGTCTGATAAAATCTCATATATGTCTGCTTATTTTTTACTAAATTCTGGAACCTTTTTGCTGACTGTTGTATACATACTGGTAATTGACTAACCTCTTCATGACTAAGACTTGGATAAATATAATGAAGAAGTCCATAATCATAAAAATTTCGTACTGTATTTGGGTTTGCAGTTTGATAAATAGTAACTATGTTAAAAAATTTTCAACATACTAAATTCATCCAAGGAATATTGGATTTTGGTTCTGAAATATATTTGATCAAAGTATAGAAGTTTTTGAAATAATTATTTATATAGCGAGTGACTGTTATAAACGAATCACTCTTTGATTTTTCTTTAACTTTTTCTGAGTAACTTGGTTCAATACTATACTGAGAAATTCTTTTTTCTAATTCTTCTTCTTTAGATGTAATATTTTATTCTAATTTAAATTTGCCTTTTTCTTCTTCTTTGGATCTGTTTTCTTTCTTCTCCTGCTTGGTACTATTGTTTGTTATTATGGTGAAATCTTCTTCAAAATTAGATTTTCCATAAGTTGGTTCTGATATAAGCTGCTTTAGCTTTTCGTTCTTTGATAGTAATTAGTTCAACTTTTGTTATAATGCTTGATGTTTATCAAGAAACTTGTCCATCTAAAATAATATTATTGTTAGTTCTAAATAAGAAATCAGTAAGGAAATTCTTTTTACCTTCTATATATTTAGTACTATAAGCATAATCAGATAAATAAAATTGCCACTTTAAAATCCTTTTATTAAGATTATTAGTTGGTATTCTTTTTAACCAAGATATTGCTGTCCTATTATCAGTTTCTATAATAAACTCATATTCACAAATCATTAATTCAAAACTCTTTATTGTCTTTATTAATGCTAACATTTCTTTTTCATTTGAAGAATAATTTTGTTCAGCTTTATTAAAAGTTCCTGAATTATATTTGCAAATTTTTTGATCTTTGTCTTTTTCTTTAAAAGTTAAAGTTGCTCCCCATCCTATGTCACTTGCATCAGTTATTATTATCCATTCACATGGTCCTGTAGATAGTGATAAGAGTGGAATCTTTTTACATATTTCTTTTATCCTTTTTACTAATAATTTATCTTTTTCTATCTAATCTAATTTTTCATTCTTTTTTAATTTTTTATTAAGACTAGTCAAAATATTAGATAAATTTGGAATATATTTTCTACAGACATTTAATAATCCTAATAATGATTGTAGTTGTCTTTTTTCTATTATTTTTTCAGGAAATTCTAATAATTTTTTAGCTATGTGGGGTTGTAATTTAATTCTTTTATTATTTATTATTGATCCTAAAAATTTTATCTCTGTTTTAGCAAGTTTACTTTTCCTTTTTCCTAAAACTAATCATTTTTCTTCATATCCTTCTGTGAATAATAATATATGTTTAAAATGTTCTTCTAACGTTTTAGAGAAAATTAAAATATCATCAATATATACTAAAATAAATTCTTTTAATGGTTCTATCATTTCATTAGTAAATTTTTGAAATTCAGCAGGACTATTTAATTATCCAAATAGTAAAACATTCATTACATATAATCCTTAAGGTGTAATAAACGATGTCCAATGTTTATCTCTTTCTTCTAACTTACAATGGTAAAATCCTAATTTTAAATCAAACATGGAAAAATAATTTTTATTTTCTAATTTTCTAAACAATACATGTTTATTTGGTAGTGGATAAGAATATTTATTACATAAATTATTAAATGGTTTATAGTTTATGACTAATCTAGTTTTTTCTCTTTTTTGTTCAGAGTGTTAATTTACAATAAAAGCATTACAACTATATTGGCTAGTAGAGAGACTATAAAATATTTTGTCTAACATTTACAGAATATGGATTTCATATTATTTTAATGTTAATGGTGTTGATTTTATTTGTTTTCCTTTTATAATTTTATTTTTATTTTTATTTTCGTCCTTAATTATTGTTGGTATAATTGTTCTATGTTTTTCCCATTTTTCTTAAGGGTTTTTTCCTTCTAAATTTTTTATTTTTTCTATTATTCTACTTTCTATTTGTGTTTGGTATACTTCTATGTTGCAGTTTAATTCTAAAGTTGTGTTTTCTATAATATTATTTTTATTTTCTTTTTGCATTGTATTTGTATGAACCCCACCACGCATCCAATCGCATAGTTGAAAACTAGTTAATCTTTGTATTTTTATTTTATGGCCACATGATGTATAAAATTCATAATATTGAGGGTAAATACACCAAGGATTATGAATATCAAAAAATGATTTTCCTAATATTAAGGGATACTTATAATTAAATTCAAATATTAATGGTATTTTTAATATTTTTGTTGCTATTTCAATGGGTATGTTTGTTGCTACTCTATTAACAGTGCAAGTATTTTTTCCTATTCCAGTTAATTTAAAATGAATTTTTAAATTTGTCCAATTTTTTACTAATTCAGTTTTTCCTAAAGTAATTTGAGATCCAGTATCCACTAATGTTAGAGTTGTTTTATTATTTAATTTAACTAATATAAAACTTGTAAAATTAGTTGTAAGGTTTCTTTTGTGATGTTGGTATTGAGATTTTCTTCCCTTCATATGTTATATTTATATGTGTAAATGTTATTATAAAAGGTTTACGGATTCTAGAAAATCTATTCCTAATAATACTTTTGCTATCTCATCATGTTATATTTTGTGTAGTTTTAAAGATATTTTTACTTGATCTAAATCTAATATTATAATTATTGATTCATAAAGTGTATATTCTTCATTCTGATATATATATGTATAAGGTTCTTTTAAAATTTGTATTTTATCGTTTAAATCTAATAATGATTCATGTATATAAGAAACATATGATCCTGTATCTATTAGTATAGATATTTGTTTATTTTTTATTTTTGCTTCTATATACATTTGGTGATCTTGTTTTTCTAATGTGGTGTCTACAATAGAATTTTTTACTATTATTTGATTGTTACTAATACTAGGTTCTTCAGATAGACTTCTTCTTCCTATTGTTAGTGATCTTTGTAGTTCATTATAATTTTTATGTAAATTTTTATTTTTTTTAGGTTTTCCTAATTCATCAGTATTATCAAATTCTATAATATAATTTTCAGGGTAATTATAAATATTTGTTATTTCCCTAGGTCTATATTCTATTAATTCTTTAAATATTGGCGATACTTCATAACTTGTTAATATCTTATTATTATAAATTTCATGTTTGGTAGTAAATGCATATAAAGTTTTGTCTTTATACTAATCAGCTTACTTTCAAGAGGTGCTTTTACTCTAAAAAGCTTATAATATATTCTCAATGTTTGGTTTATGTTTTCATCTTTAAGACTAAGACTAAAATTTGGAAATATGTTTATAACAACTTTATTATAATATAAATTTGTATCTAATTCTCCTATTATACTATCCTTTAGACTATGTCTCATTCTATCATCTGTTATAACTAAATTGAATGGTGAATTAATATGAGGTTGGAAGTAAGATTTTACTACTATACTTATTCCTCCTATTTGTAAATTTTTGTATTGATATCTTTCTATTTCTAATATTTTCATTAATTCATTTTCTATCATATCTTTATTAAGAATAGATATCCTATTATTTCCTTCTGTATCAACCACATCAGTTGGATTTTTAGCTATTTTTCCTACATAATATTGTTTTCTTTCTCTTTTAAAAATTGGATTTTTAAATATTCTTTTAAAGTTGTTGTTTGGTTGTTGTTTTTTCAAAAATTTCTTTTATACTAATATTAGGTTCACAATTTATTAATTCTAAATATTTTTCTATATAATTTTTTTCTATATTACTATTTTCTTATTTAATCAGATTTTGATGATTCATTAGAAGTTATTTCGTAAATAGTTTTATTCTCACTTATTTTTGAGAGTTCTAGAATTATCATATATCCTTCTACTTTTTTATTTTTCTTATTTGGACATTCATTTGCAAAATGTCTTTTTTGTCTACAAATATAACATTTACGTTCTGACTTATTTATTCTTCTATTATATTTCTTTTTATATTTTCTTTTCTTACTATAATATGATCTTCTATATTTCTTAAAATATTTTTTCCATTTCTTTTTATATTTATGTTTTTTTTATGTCTATAGGGTTCACATCCATAATTGGGTATTAATGGAAATTTTTTACAGTTTAGATTTTGTTTATTTTTAGTTTGTTTATACATTAATCTATATTCGTTTAATGACATACATTCTGTTTCTAAATACCATTATGCAAAAAGCAATTATTGTTCCTAAAAAATCTTCAGCTATATTTAATTCAACATATTTTTATGATATTTTATTTCCCCATGGTGCTGGCAATTTATGAAATAATAAATTTAAGTATACTTTATCTGTTGGGTCTATCTTAACTTTTATATAATATTCTTCAAATTTACATTCATTTACTTTAAAATAATTTATATCACATATTTGTAATTTAGCTAAATATTCTCTAAAAGTATTTTCTAAAATTATTACTTCCTTATATGTAAAATGTTTTAATAATAACTTTTCATATTTTCTTACTAATTCTATATTTGTATTTGCATTTTCTATTCCTATTTTTTCATTTTGTGGTAATTGTTCAAACCAATTAGCTAAGATTCATAGTAATGTTTGTTGTAATAATAGTTTTGCTTTTGAAACTTCTAAATATCTTCCTATTATTATAGTTGAATTCATTCTTGTCCAATTTTTTATTTCTTCTGTTATATTTTCACATGTTTTTTTTAGCCAGTATACTTCTCTTTTATAATTTTGATTTTCTATTATTCTTTTTTTTAGATTTATTTGAAGATTCAACATCTTCTCATACTATTGGATATTTTATTGGTATTGTGGGTTGAAATTTTATTTCATTCATTAAAATTTTTTCCTCTATATCTAAATCTTCTTCTGATGACGATTCATTTATGTCTATTGTATTTATTTGTTCTTCTATAACATTTGTTTCTAATTTACTAATTAAATTTAGTATTTTTTTCAGAATTAGTTTCTGTACTAAAAATTCCAGTTTTATTCCATTCTTCATCATTATATTCAATTTCATTAGATTTTTCTCTTTTTGGATTAATTATTTGTAATATCCTAGGATTTCCTATTACTATGTTCTTAATTTTTATAATTTCCTCCCTAAATTTTTCTATTTGATCTTTAATATTATTATAATATAAATAATTTATATGAAAATTAGTATTATTTTGTCTTACTAATAATTGTTGTGCTTTTGATAATCCTATAGATATTGCTACTTCTGCAGATTCTTCATCATAAGTCCTAGCTTTTTCTAATGCTGTTTTATAAACAAAAGATTCTTATAAAGTCATTAATTACTTTGTTTATAAATTTTTTCATATCTAAAAGTTATTTTTCTGTTAAAATTTAATCTATTTTTTATAATTTTATACATATCATGATTATTATTATGTTCCTAAATTCATTTTATATCTTCTCTACACATGTCTGCATGTTTATTTGCTAAGGATAAAATTTCTTTTTTAGTATATAACTTTTTAACTAAGGTGTCAAAATTTTGTGTTAAATTTTCCATTATCTTTTTATTCTAGCTAACTTATTAAGTCTTATACATTTTTGTATATTTTTTCAATGTTCTTTATTCACATATTCATAACTAGGGTCAGTACTATCATGTTTAATAAGTTAAATTTTACTTTCTTTACTTATTTTAACATATATTTTTGCTAATTTTAAATATTCTTTTGAATTAAATGAATATTCCTCTATACCTTGGTTATTCATTTTATGGGTCTAAATTTCATTCACTAATAATAGTGTTTATAGTATCTCTAAAAATTGTTAATACCATTATTTTATTATTATATTCCACTATATTTAAAATTTCTGGCATATTTTGACTTTCTAAAAATTATTGAGTTTCTTTTCTGTATCTATAGTTTTGTCTATTTCATCTCTTAGTGATATCATGACTAATAACCGATTCCAATCTAATATACATATATTATCTAAAATTTTATCTATTGTAGAGCTCATGATAATCCAATAGTTATAATTTCTTTTACTAATAATTATATCCTATATTGTTGATCTAATATTCTTTTAAGAGTTTTAGTAATTTTTTCTAGACTTTCTTTATTTACTTGTAATCCTAATAATTTATTATACAAATAATTTTCTAAATTTGTTATCATAACAATTATTAAATTTTCTACAGCATTACCTTCGATACTATTATTATTATGTAATTCTTTATAGTTACAAAATATTATATTACTATCAAAATCTTGGCATATTTGTTCATTATTACTACTAATTCCTATTAATAAATGTTCAAATTTTCTTTTCTTTTTTTTTTGAATTCTCTGTAAATTCTCTTCTCAACCTATATGCTCTGATATCATATTAAGGATGCATGTATGAAAGACAGACAAACTGTCAAATGATAGACAAACTATCAAAAATTCACAGCATAAATTAAAAATTCACAAAACAAAATTAAAATAACTGTGAATAATTAATCCATACAAGCATTCAAACCATGGATCCAAAATTATAGAAAGAGTAAGAGAACTTACAGAGAGATAGTTTCCTACTCATAAGTATTATAAAAACTTATAGTAATTTTATTCATGGAATTTTTTCTTACTTACAATCTCTACATTACAAACATATATATAGAAGGCAATGTCTAAAATATCTAAGTTTTTACAAGATTCTACATTAATTAATTTTGACATATGACTTAGCTATTAATCCTAATTTTCTACTCCTAAATTAGGCTTTTTGACTATTATTTTTTAGGTCTAACACTTAGTACTACACTTGTCTAATTTTTACATTCTCACTTATCTAATATCTAACATTTAGCACTACACTTGTCTAATTTTTACATTCTCACTTATCTAATATCTAACATTTAGCACTACACTTGTCTAATTTTTACATTCTCACTTATCTAATATCCTCTTTTTTTTTTACAAAGGCAATACTAATTTTTTGATAGTTGTGTCTGCAACTGGCATATTCTTTTTACAAAAAGTACAATTATGTTTTTCTTCTGACACCATCAGTCTATAGTATTGTCTACGTGCTTCGTCTGATGCCTTCCATAAAAGATCTATACTGTAGGCGATGAGGTTTAGCGTGCGCCCAAGTGTTTGGCGACCACGGCACTGTGTGAGCTCAAGGCCCATTAGGAAATACGATATAGGTCTTAAGCCTATTCGGAGATGGAGTCGCCACCCGGATAAAGCCAGGACACACTATACAGCAACTGGATCCCATGAAGGTTCCCAGATGCCGTCATCAGAGATCGAGTTTGAAAATTGGGTATGAGCGTTTGAATGCTCACCCAACCTTACGGTTGACCTCCGTTTATGTTTTGCATTTTATTACCATTTAATTATTTAATTATTTCCTCATTTACCACACGTAATGAAATTACCTTCAGATAATTGCCAGATTTTATAATTAAGTCTGAGTTTGCACATTAGTCCAATTTCATGCCTTTAAGTTCCAACATTCAAAAAAACACAGGGAATAAAATAAATAATAATTTACAACCATTCATTCATAATTAAATGGGGAAAGGGATTAAGGATTTCAACTCTTTTTAGGCTAAATAAAAGAATAATATACAGAAAGTAAACCAAACATATATCAAAAATAAATCAATAAAATGACATAAAAATTACAATGTACAAGGGAACAACTAACAAAAGTGACTACTCGATGACAGAAATCATTAAGCAATTCCTGCAAATAACATACGATTAGCCCTTCCTTTCATAAAAAAATGAAGTCACATTTAATGATACTTACAAGGAGACTCTATATATATAAAAAGGGGGGGTTTTTATATTACGGACTAAAAAAAAACCATCAAGTAATCAAGATAATCACCATCATGCAATCATGCAGACATATTTAAGGTCAAAAGGGGGACATATTAAAGCAGACGTCATAGCAAACAAATAAAAAAAATGAAGCAAGAAGTAGGTTAACCCTATCAATGAGGTGGTCACCTCATTAATGAGGCGACACCTCATCAACAAGGGAACCTGCCTCATTGCCAAAAGCATGTGAGTCACATACAAAAAAAAAGGCCTCTTGGAGGCTTGTCAATGGGGCGATCGACTCATTGAGATGAGGCGACACCTCTATGAACAGGCGTCGCCTGATCACTAGGCCGGCTCTGACTCCCAAGACGTACAAACTTCTACTCTAAATAACCAAAACATGCATATACACACTCTACACTCATCATACTATGACTACATGCAAAAGTATTCAAAGATTCATTAATAAAATGAGATATCAAGTATGACATACTATAGATAAACCTAAAATGTACTAATAGCTCAGTTACACATAAGCAAGAACACACAAAATGATGAACATGTCAAGTTTAAGTGCAGATTTTATACCAAAATAAGAGGCCCTCAGAGCTATTTTAATTGAGATCTTTGCTAGGATGTGGTATCTAGCTTTGACACAAGTTTCTTCCTTCTTCCCTTATGTAGAAAGTGGACTCCTTTGCTTTAACCTTCCTCCCCTTTTTTGAGGACGTTTTTCCTTTTCTTTTCCCATCTGTGTTTTTCTTTTTTCTTCAGAGCTCTCTCCCTCCTCTCTTTTTTTCAACCCCCCTTTTCTTCTCTCTCTTTTTTTCTCTTTTATTCCTTAGCTTTCCCATGCCCCTAAGCCTCCTAGCCCATCATAAGCTCTCATAGCCTTTTTTCTTTCCCCAAAAAATCTTTTCCTCATATAAGAAAGAGGTTTGGAGAGTGGGGCCCGCACAATAAACCTAAAATGTACTAATAGCTCAGTTACACATAAGCAAGAACACACAAAATGATGAACATGTCAAGTTTAAGTGCAGATTTTATATCAAAATAAGAGGCCCTCAGAGCTATTTTAATTGAGATCTTTGCTAGGATGTGGTATCTACCTTTGACACAAGTTTCTTCCTTCTTCCCTTATGTAGAAAGTGGACTCCTTTGCTTTAACCTTCCTCCCCTTTTTTGAGGACGTTTTTCCTTTTCTTTTCCCATCTGTGTTTTTCTTTTTTCTTCAGAGCTCTCTCCCTCCTCTCTTTTTTTCAACCCCCCTTTTCTTCTCTCTCTTTTTTTCTCTTTTATTCCTTAGCTTTCCCATGCCCCTAAGCCTCCTAGCCTATCATAAGCTCTCATAGCCTTTTTTCTTTCCCCAAAAATCTTTTCCTCATATAAGAAAGAGGTTTGGAGAGTGGGGCCCGCACCACTTGGCCATCATGATTGTAGCTGCATTAAATGCAGCTGCAAGTGGGCTGCCATAGGGGTGGTGCCTCATCGGTGAGGTGATTGCCTCTGTGATGAGGCGATCGCCTCATTGGCAGCTGCCAAAGAGGCGATCACTTTATTACACTGCGGCGATGCCCCTTTAGCCCGGGCCTGCGTTGGGCCGAGCGGGCTTGGGCTTAATTTGGATAGTTGGGCTTGGTTTTAGGTTTTCCAAGCTTTGGGTTTTCAAGTCCACTTTCCACTTAGAGATTCAGGCTTCATCCTCATGTCCAAATTTCACATTCTCATCATCGGGCTTGACAACGGGCCAGTCAAACTAAATAACCCTAATTCACCCCCTAACACGGGCCGACCAAATCACGTGTCTACAGTTTGCCCCTTGATTTTTGGAAAAATTGAATGCATGCAATGATAATTTTTTGAAAAATCACATGCATAACAACAAACAACAAGATAAGAAACATACCTGACTCTCGGGTCTCACCCGAGAGATGAATCCTTCAATTCTGAAATGTGACCATGATCCTTGGGTTTTCCTGGCCCGATCAGCCACTCATTAACATTTGATAGAGATACTTGAGAACTGCTAACCTCGGGTTTTCCTGGCCCGACCCTTACAACATTGGAATTTGATTCTTGGGTTTTCCTGGCCCGGTCTTCGCACTACTGAAACTTGATTCTCGGGTTTTCTTGGCCCGATCATCGCTGGGGATGTGGTTTTCAGATTTTCCTAGTCTGATTGTCACTCCTCTGAGGACATAGACTTCTGAGTTTTCCTGGCCCAGTTGTCCTTCACTTCTGACTTC
Organism: Mallotus nudiflorus; assembly: GCA_947683625.1. Taxonomy (NCBI): domain Eukaryota; kingdom Viridiplantae; phylum Streptophyta; class Magnoliopsida; order Malpighiales; family Euphorbiaceae; genus Mallotus; species Mallotus nudiflorus. Next base: position 234,956 of record CANTUR010000910.1, read on the forward strand.
AGGGATACTACCCGAACAGTCATCTCGATCCTTCAAGCTTTGGGGATTCAAACCCAAACAACCCTTTCTTTGAGCTTTGGGGATTCAAACCCGAATAGCCCTTTCTCTTAGCTTTAGGAATTCAAACCCAAACAACCCTGCCCTTGAGCTTTGAGGATTCAAACCCAAACAGCCCTTTCTTTGAGCTTCAAGGATTCAAACCTGAACACCCTGTCTCTGAGCTTCGGGGATTCAAACCCAAACAACCCTTTCTCTAGAAACTTCATCTAAAAAATTCATACTCTGAATTCTGCCTCCCTAGTATGCGGCACTAATTTCCACCCATCAATTCATTTGATCCACATCATTTTTTTTAGGGGAAACCCTACGCTCTTGCTTGCTATAAAAATAACTCTTTTCTCTTTTGTCCTTGCTCTCTTTTACTTTTTATCACTTTTTCCTTTTCTTCTTTTTTTTCTTTTCTCCTCCTACACTTCCTGTACTCCCTGTATCTCTCCTCATTTTTCAGTCGATGGAGAATGATAAAACACCCCCTGTACTTGAGTGGGATCATATCTCACCTCTCATTAGCGCTTCTAGGAGTCTGGGATTGATCCACAAAGACTCGATTCCTCTTTTGGCAGACCTAGGGTCCCATATTTACTCGTCTGCGTTTGGAGAGGTTAGTACCCTATAATTTCCTGTAAAATTACGTTAGGTCAGTGATTAATCAAACATGATTATCAAGTCAAGACATTAATTTATTAAGTAAATGAGAAATCTATGTTTTAATCGCTAGAAATTGGGAACTGTACCCATCCCGCTTCACAGAGGTGATCGCCTCATTGTAAAGGCGATCGTCTCATTGATGAGGCGATCGCCTCATCAATAAGACGATCGACTTCTGTGAAGAGGCGATAACATATCGCCTCTTCAATGAGGCCATCGCCTTTGTGGTGAGGCGATCGCTTCACCAACAGGGCAAACTGCATAATCTAAAAGTGTATTCATTCTGAATTCCCTTTCTGAAGCCATAACATGCATAAATTTCACTTCCCTATTTGTTGTTTGCAGCATGACGCTCATACGTTCAAGGGTGTCGGGAATTTTCATGAAGCCCGGGTCTTCTTCAATGACTTGACTAATGAGCAGAGGGATCGGATTCAGGAGACAAGGTTCGAGGACTTCGTACTCTCGCTTCCATCTGAGCAGGGGCACACGGATTACCAACCACTGCATGCCCTGATGGAGAGGTGGTTTGATACGACTCACACCTTCTACCTCCCATTCGGTGATCTTACTCTAGACCCGGTATCATTTGCTGCCATTACGGGGATTGCTTGTGTTAGGGATCCTGTCCCCTTTGATGCTAGTCTACACCAGTTGTCTCCAGATAAGGCCGCATATATCGAGCGACATTTGGGGATGACTCTTGATATGAAAGGGACTCATACCTTTAAATTGGACTCGATCAGGAGCTTCTACACCCGGGATCGGGCCGCAGTGATGGTTTCTCTCCTTGAGATTGACCAGGTGGTGAGGGCTTTTTTGCTTTACCTGCTCGGTACCACCCTCTTTACTGACACTGCCAGCTCCATCGATCTGATATTCCTATCGGCCCTTCGGGATCTTGACTAGATTCCCACATTCGATTGGGGTAGCTGTGCCCTAACATACTTGTACCGGAGCATGGACAAGGTGGTCCAAGGGGCTAGGAGGTTTTGTAGCTTTAGGCATGCTATTCTGGTACATCATGATCCCCTTTCTCCTTTATCTTATTCTGACCCCCATTACTTATATTAGTCTTCTCAACTTCTCCTATTTTATTTTTTAGGTCTGGGTTCTAGAGCTAGAGTTGCTTGTGGGCATTACCCGAGTGGGAGACCATTTCCCTGCCCTTGGTAGGTGGGGCGCCAGCCGCATCATGAAGAGGCACCTTGCGCGAGTTCATATCCATAAACAGCACTTGAACTCTCTAACATAGGATGTGGTAGCTATAAAACACAAACCTTCTTATTAGTAAATTATTTACATTCAATTTACTTACATATCGACATCTCTTTTCTTTTCAGGTCTTGTGGGGGTCCGAGGACACTTAGACTATTGAGATGACTCGCTCCAGGCCTTTAACCCATAAGAGGGCGCTCCTTTGTGGCCTTGGGTATCGAGCTTGGTACTTGGGAGAGCGAGTCTTGAACTGGAGGGCAGGCATTAGAGCTAGGCAGGTCCCCAAGTCCCTTCCTGATAGTATGCTTTGGGCTTATTAGCTGGAGGGTGACGACCTTGCTCAGGTTGTTACGGGCTCACTAGCTTTGGATCACACAATTCACGTGAAGAGCCGGTATGCAGAGTTCATTCGCACCAACCTTCTGCTGATGGTCCCCTTTCAAGCCACTTCTATCTCTCAAGTAAATCTTTGTAAGTTCCCCTTTCTATTGCGAATTGACTGTATTCCTAACATGTTCCTCCTGCTTTCATCTTTAGGCTGCACTTATTAGGCCTGTGGCCCCAATTAGGTCTCGAGTGTGGGAGAGAGAGCCCTTGAGGAGTCGACTGGATCCGGGCAGGGAGAAGACATCTGTAACTTGTGAGGAAGCCAGGCCGACTACTGCCCCCAGTTCTAAGTTTGTCCCAGGTAGCTTCATCCACGTCCCCGACCCTCTAGCTCGATGTTGGGTTCCCCCTGGAGAGTTATCGCGCCAGTTCTTGGCCTTGGACGAGGACCTGACCCCTGCATGCACCCCTGGTGGTGCTACTCACGTATGTTTTTTCCTGACCTTGTTTTACTATAATTCTCAAACCAAATGTTAATTCCAATATTTATTTCAATAATGTAGATTCCGCTGGAGTAGGGCCTATATATGTATCGCATGATAGAGGCCCAGAGAGACTACATGCTGGAGGTCACCCAGCAGTGGAGGGTAAGAACCTCCTTATTTTCTACATATATGCATGCTTGCATGGTTTACTAACTTATGATTTGTCTGAATAGGATCGAGATGAGGCTAGTAGGGCGAGGATCGCTACTCTCGGGCGTCAGATTGATGTATTCCAGATTGATGAGGATAACGAGGACGAAGACGGGAGCGGCAACGGCACCGAGGGAGAAAATGACCTTGAGGGTACGGGATCAGATGCTTAATGTTCTCGTATTAAAATTTGTGTAGTCTCTGAGTAGTAAATGTAAAATTTTGGTTTTAGAATTTATGAACAGAATGTTTGCATAACCCGACACTTTCCTCGATTAAATTCATTGGTTTTGCTTTTCTTATTTCTTCACATGTGAGTTGATTTCACTGTTTGCATACGTAACTGTCCCACCTGTTCAGACTGCATGATTCGAAGAAACACAATCGGCCTATACTACTGATGAGGCAATCGCCTCATCGAACCCTGGTAAAGAGGCGATTGCCTCTTGCTGCTGAGGTGGTGCCTCATTGATCAGGCGATCGCCTCATCGATGAGCCGACCACCTCAGCAGTAGGCGATCCTGTCCCTATAAAACCCACATTCTTGTGTTTGACCTAATTTTCAAATCCCCTTCATCCTTCCCTTTCTGTTTCTCCCTCTAAGTGTCTCTGAAAATCCACAAACATGATAGAACAAAGTCTAAGGTCCCTACAGTCGATTTTAAGAGGTTTGGACAATAAATCTTAGGCTGGGTTAGAGCTGTTTCATCTCGCGATCTTCAAATCACTCCATACTAGGAGAATTAATTACCCTTTTCTCCATGCCATAGTTCAATTTTGGGATCCCTAGAAACACATTTTTCAGTTCAACACAATAGAAATATGTCCCCTACCGGAGGAATTCGAGGCACTTCTCGACCATCATACAGATTCCGCTTGCCAACTTGTAATTCCTGCTCTTGAAAACTCAAATTCTCGCTCCATTCAACAACAAATGGCATGTATATTCAATCTTCCACCTCGGTCGTCCTTCCACTATATCTTCGGCTCAAAAATCAAATTAGAGTCCCTCCTTAAAGTCATCATGATTGTGGACAAAGGGGAAACTTACTGGTCCCGTATGTTAGCCCTCTATTTGTATGCTCAATTTATGATGGTTTCCCCCTCAGGGCACTATGATACGAAGATCCTCTCCGTCCTCAATCAAGTGGAGTCAGGGCTCAATCCCTTCCCTCTCATTTTAACAAAAACCATCATTGGATTGGATGACTTCACAAGGACGTGACGATTCTCCGGAAGCCCCTTTCTGCTGAAGGTAAGTTTCCCGTTGCCCCTCCTTTACTTCCAACTACCAATACTGCCTGTACCTAAACATTTGCAATCCTGTAGGTGTTGTTTGATGAAAAGTTGGGCTTGATCAAACCTCCCCATGATATTAGGTGTTGTCAGGCCAAGCATTATCGAACAAGGAAACTACATCCCATCCCTGCAGACATTTGTGGTTGGTTATCAACATTCTCTGATACACTGATTCACTGGATGTGTCCTTGGTGGGGGTTGCAGCATGTGACCCTTCAGTCTTATACATATTGTGTCCCGACTGTCGGTCTCCATCTTACCACTTTCTACAATGCAGCCCGCCTCTGTCGCCAATACGATCATAAACAACTGATTATAGAGCCTGTTCACGAGTTCAAGCCAAGGCCACTTTCTCAGAATTTCCTGGAACACCTAGTGGAAACGTGGCCTCGAAGAGCCATCGAAAGAAACTTAAGCTACGATGGCGATCAGACAACTGATGATCATTACAAAGCGTGGGTTTGCTTGCAATAGACAGAAAGAGATAAATTTGTTAAATATAAAAAGATAAGAGAATTAAAAATATTAAGTTCACAGGGTAGGCAACAAAATAAGAGAAAATAAAACTAGCTCATAGAATGAAGTCATCGTTTTCCCTTTTGTTAGAAGTAGTTTCCCTTTTGTATTAGTTAAATGGCTTGTAATGGGCACATTATACAATATTTAATGACAATTAAAGCAATCCATTTCATTTCATTTAAGCACAAAACGTATATACATTTTGCTTCTGGTACATCTCATGTTATTAGTTGGCTTGCCCTTGCAAGTTTTCCAACTAACCATTTTGTGCCTCTCCTTCCCCTTTTACATGTCCTTAATTTTTGCTTGGACCGCCTCTTTCGAGGTTTTCAGTCCAGCAGGACCCCCTTTTTTTCCTTTCATTTTTTTCTTTTTGGTCTCTAATTTTTACCTAAACAACCTCTTTTTGAGGTTTTCTCCCTAGCAAGACCTTTCACAAAAAGTATTTCTCAAGCTTGTCTAGGTTAATGGGTTCTTTGAACTCATTTCCCTCTATGTCAAACAAAATGGCAGCGCCTTTTGAAATCAGCTTCTTTACTAGATATGGTCCCTCCCAATTGGGCTTAAACTTTCCTCGAGGATCAGTCATGACTGATCTTATAAGTTTCAACACCAGATCCCCCTCTCGAATCTTGCCTGACTTGATCTTCTTATTGTAAGCACAAGCTATTCTTCTCTGATACAGCTGAGAATGATATATAGCCTTCATCCTCTTTTCGTCCAGTAGTGCTAACTAAACCAATCGACTTTTGACCCACTAATACTCGGGGAGTTTAGATTCCAGAAGGACTCTCAATGACCTTATCTCAACCTCCACTGGTAAAACAGCCTCACACCCATAGACTAAAGAGTACGGAGTGGCTCCTGTTAAAGTCCTAGCAATAGTTTGATACCCCCATAATGCGAACTGTAAGTATTCAGCCCAATCTTAATAATTTTCCAGCGTCTTAGCCAAGATCTTTTTTACATTCTTATGTGTTGCTTCCACTACCCCATTTTCCTGTGGCCTATATGGAGATGATCTATGGTGCCCAATCTTATAGTCCTTTAGTAGTGTGGTCATCTCTACTCGAAACTGAACACCATTGTCTGTAATTACATGGTGCGGTAGACCATACCTATAGATTATGTTTTTTTCGATGAACCTCGACATTTGCCTCACCCCTATGGTAGTATAAGATTCAGCCTCAACCCACTTGGAGAAGTAGTCGATGGCCACAATGATGTACCGATGGCCATTAGTTGCTTTTGGCCTTACCTCCCCTATGATGTCAATTCCCCTACAGCAAATAGCCAAGGAGAAGTCATTCCTTGAAGCTCCATAGACGGTAGGTGGCTAACATCACCATATGTTTGGCAATTGTGACATTTCTTCACAAATCCAACACAATATGCTTCTATGGTGAGCTAGAAGTACCCCTGGAGGGCTATTTTCTTTGCCAAGACAATCCCATTCATGTGTGGCCCATACACCCCTTTATGAATTGCTTCCATAAGCTTCTGACCTTCATCCTTGTCGACGTATCTGAGGTGTACCCCGACTGGCATTCTTTTGTATAACATCCCCCCGTGACTTATGAACTGTTCAGACAACATTTGTAGGGATATCCTTTCTTTCTTATTAGCGTCATCCGAAAATTGCCTAGTTTCTAGATACCTTTATAAATCATAGAACCAAGGTTTCTCAGTGGAATCAACTGGCGTTACTCTCACCTCTTCATAACAGGGGGCTCGAGACTTTGTGAGAATTAAGGGTCTAGCCTCTGGTTGTTTCCCACTTTCCCACATGAACGCCAGTGTGGCTAGGGCATCAGTTACCTGGTTTCCTTCCCTTGGCAAATAAATAAATTTACACTGTGTGAAGGAGCATAAGATGGTGGTCAAGTATTCCCAGTACAGCCATAATCTATCTTTTTTTATCTCCCATTCTTTGGTGGCTTGTTTTATAACTAGCATGGAATCCCCATAGACAGTGACATTTTTCGCCCTTGTGCTACACAATGCTTCTAAGCCAAAGATCCAGGCTTCATATTCTGCTTGGTTATTGGTTGCTTCAAATTCGAGCCTTTTTGCCATCGGGATCATTTCTCCTTCTGGCATAATCAAGATTACTCCTATCCCAACCCCTTTGTTGTTGACAGCTCCGTCAAAGTACATTTCCCAACCTTGCATCTCTATCGCCCCTAAATGCTCATCGGGGAATTCCAGCTTCCACTCTTGGGCATCCCCCACCGAGCTTTATGCCAAGAAATCTGCTACTGCTCTTCTTTTTATTGTCTTTTTGGCCACATACTCTATATTAAATTCTGTGAGCAAAATGAGCCACCTAGCCAATTTCCCCGTAAGAGACGGGGTCTATTGGAGGTACCTGAGGGGATCATGTTTGGAAACTGCTTGCACTTTATAAGACTGGAAGTAGTGTTGGAGTTTCCTCATTGCCCAAATCATTGCCAGACAAGTTTTCTCTACTAAACTATAAGTAGCTTCATAAGGTTGAAGCTTTTTACTCAGGTAATATATAGCATGCTCTATCCTCCTTTCACCTTTCTGTGCTAGCATCGCCCCTATTGCATCCTTTTCAATTGCCGGATACAGGATTAAGACTTTACCTGGTCTCGGCGGTTGTAAGAGAGGGGGATTCATCAGATAATCCTTGATAGTTTCAAAAGCCTGTTGACATTTCTCGTTCCACACGATAGGTTGGTCTTTCTTTAGAAGCTTAAAGATAGGGTTGCAAATGGTTGTTAGTTTGGCTATGAATCTGCTGATATACTGTAAATGCCCCATAAACCCCTGGACCTCTTTTTCGTTCTTTGGTACGGGCATATCCCTGATTGCTCTGATCTTATCTGGATCCATCTCTATTCCTTTCTAGCTGACCATGTGTCCCAACAGTTTCCCAGATGTGACCCCGAAAACACACTTCTTCGGGTTCAGTCTAAGATTATCCTTTTCTGCTCTAGCCAGAAACTTGTCTAGTGCTTTAAAATGCCCTTCCTTAGTTGCAGATTTCACAATCATATCATCCACATACACTTTAACCTCTTTATGGATCATGTCGTGTAGTAAGGCAGTAATCATCCTCTGATAAGTGGCCCTCGTATTCTTCAACCCGAAGGGCATCACTTGGTAACAGTACACGCCCCATTCGGTGATGAATGATGTTTTCAATCTATCCATTACTGCCATCATGATCTGATTGTATCCCGAAAATCCATCCATAAAAAAGTACATTGCATTGGAAGTTGCACTATCAATCAACGTATCGATATGCGGTAGGGGGAAGTCATCCTTAGGCAGGCTTTATTCAAATCTCAGTAGTCCACACAAACTTTAACCCTTCCATCCTTCTTAGGAACTGGAACTATATTTGCTAACCACTGAGTGTCCTCTACCACTTCTAAAAACTTTGCCTTCAGCTACTTTTCGACTTCTTCCTTAACCAAGAGAGCCCATTTTGGCCTTAGCCTCCTTTGCTTCTGCTTTATTGGTGCTATGTGAGGGTATGTGGGAATTCTATGTTCTGAGATCTCCCTGTCAATTCCGAGCATGTTTTTTATAACCCCAAGCAAATACTTTCTGTCTCCTTTTTAAGATTTCTTCCATTTTTTCTCTCTCACCATGAGTTAAACCAGAAGCAAGCAATGTATTTTTAGGATTATCATCTGTGCCTAAATTAAATGATTCAGTTTGCATGGAATTAATGTAAAAAATATGCATGAAATTATTATCACAAATAGAATAACCATTAAGGAACACATCACACAAATAAGCAAATTCAGATTTCATTGCATTCACTTTTGAAAAGAAAAGATCGTCAGTCTCAAACAAAGAAGTAAGAGAAACATCACAATCATTATAAAAGGTATCTATGATGGAATTAAGGATGTAGGTCTCAAAGTCTAGGTCTTTGTTCTGATCATCAATGCCCTTCTGCTCCGAAGTAGCTTCATCCTCCTTAGACTCCTCTTCAACCAGCACCAACTCCTCAGTAGGGGCCTTTTTGATAGCTACTTCCCCGGTTTTGTTCATAAATTCAACAAAAATCTCAAACCCTGGTATGACTTCCCCAGCCACCAGGAGAGGTTCCGGAGTCCCACTATATGAATGTCCGATGCCTTCCCTTACAAAGATTTCCCATAGAGTTTTCTTTCTAGCCACGGTCTCCTTGTCCTTTTCTTCAGACCAGTCCGACATACCCATCTCTTTCCCAGCTTCGTCAACCTCCTTGAACCCTAACCCATTCTTCAAGACAGGTACTTTGTTTCCCATAAACCCTGAAGGTCCACTTTGATTTTTCCCTAATCCCATGCTAGGCAGAAACTTCATATTACGCATCATTCTCAGAACCCTTTCATCCATCTCATCTTCGTAGATCACGTAGACTTCAAAACTAGGGCCAAGGGAAATCTCCTTAGGGATCAACTTCAATGCGGCTATGGCAACTTTAGTTTCAGCTGAGATGGTGACGACCCTCCCTTCATGTGGAAACTTAACCTTTTGATAAATAATGGATGGGACACCACCCAAGGGGTGAAACCATGGCCTTCCCAATAAAATGGCTAAGGTTATCGGGATATCAAGCATATGAAGGTCAACCAAAACTTCTATAGGCCATGTTCTGACTAATGCCCTGAAAGTTCCTTCCACAGATCTCTTGGTGTCATCATAAGCCTTGATAACCACCTCAGAAGGCTTTAGGTCGGCTATCGTCAACCCTAGCTTCGGCAGAATCTTCAGTGGACACACATTGATGGCAGAACCATTGTCAACCATCACACAGCATGTCATCTTCTCTTTTACTTCGACTTCGATAAACAGAGCTTTATGGTGATCCCTCCCTTCTAGAGGTAGATCGTCATTGGAAAATGTTATCATTCTTTGAGGAGTTTCTGTTAAGGACTGAACCATTTGTTATGGAGTGGAACTAGTGGAAATCTTTCTTTAGTATAGTGCCAAGACCAAGGCTTCCCTGTGATCCCTAGAATGCATGAGTAACTCCCAAACACTAGCAATGGTCTCTATGCAATTCTACCCCCTTTTCCTTTATTGTACATCCTGCCATTTTAGATTCAGACCCGATAACCCCAGGTTTCTCTTTCTTTTCCTCGACTTTCCTCACAAACTGCCTTGGCCCACACCCCTCGTTGTCCCATAGGTCAACTTGTTCTTTACTTTCATCATCAAAACTCCATATGTCCAAAACTTGTACCTGTAATTCCGTGGGTTGTTTGCTTGTTCTTAAGTTTTCAGGCATGGCCTATTGGGAATTGTGAGAGACATCAATGAAGGAGTTTAGGACATGTTCTTCTGTTAAGCCAGAGTTGACCATCAGAATGGATGGGTTAGGAGGTGGTACATTTTAGTAATTAGGTAATGGGTTGGTTTTAGTGTTTGGTTTTTTATTTTCTGGATAATAATTTTGCTTGAGTCTGTCAAATCTTGGATTTCATGCTTTAACTGGGTACAACTGTCTGTGTCATGCCCGATGGTCTGATGAAATTTACTAAAAAGCTTTGGGTTGGCTTCAGGCAAGGGTTATTACGAAGGCAAAGGTCGTAGCAGGTTCTTCTCAATGAGCTTATCGAGGACTTTGGATATAGGACGTCCCAGATTAGAAAATCTCTGGGGTTGTCTAACTGTAATGACTTGTACATTACTGCTCGGTGGTCGAATAGCATGAATCTGAACGTTACTGCTTGAGTTGGCCCCCTTTTTGCCCCCAGATCCTCTTTCGAAGAACTTCTTCTTTTAAGCCAAATTTGATTCTTTTTGGACCCCAAACTTGTATAATTCTTCAAAATTCCTGATCCTCAGATCCCTCAATTTCCTAGACAATGCGGGAACACACCCTTCTATTACCAGGACCAACTGGTCAGACTTAGTTGGCCTATGCCTCATCAAGGACAATTTTCCCCTTCAACGAGTCAGGTAATCAGCAAAAGGCTCGTTAAAGTTCTGTTTGGTATTCTGCAGATCTCTTAGGGACACCTCTAGTTGAACGTTGAGACCATATTGCTTGACAAAAGCAGCGCATAATTCTTTCTAATCTAACTGTACATGCGGTTCCAAGGTGTAATACCAACGAATCGGCGCTCCTTCCAATGAAATAGGGAACTGCTTAACAATTTGGCTCTCAGTTAGCTCAGTAGCCCTCATGTATGTTACATATTGCTTTAAATGCAAATGTTGATCCTCGGCACCAGTATACTTCTTCATGTCTAGGAATTTAAACTTACGAGGCACCGGTTCATCACCGTTTTCCAGATTCAAGTCATAATCTAGAGGAGCGACCATACCCTTCTCCTTCATCATCACTTGCATCTGCTTCATCACTCCGATCATATTCTTAACCCACTCGGTCTGACCCACATCTTCAGCCGGGATAACATTTCTTTGATTCCCCAGATTGGCCAATACCATCACATCATCCTCTTCCCTTTCTCTAATTGGTATCTCCTCATCAAGCTCGACCAGATTGATTGGCAGTGCATTGGGTGGCTGTGTTGGCTAACTTTCTCTGATAAGTTTAGTAATCTCCCCCCATCATTTCCCTCATTATAGTCCGAGTTTCTGTTATTACTTCTTCTTTCCACCGTGCCCCAAATGCTTCTGGATCAAACCCTCCTGCCATTCCTAATTCTGAATTTCTGATCAAACGACCTAAACTAGTTTGGACCCACCCTGCTGAGCTTGAAGGATCTATAGCGCTGTAAAACAGTTGGTTAGAATGATGCATGATGTGTATGCATGATATGCAAGTTTGTTTTATTTAGAAACAAAAGGTCACACACAAAAAGGTATACAAAATCAAAACATGGAACTTAAATGTGCAAACTCCTGCCTTTATTTCTCCCACATATGTATTCAATGGCGATTATCTTGTCCTAGGATTTTTGGCCTGGGTTTTAATTATTAGTGGGGGATAATAAAATTGACATATGCAAGAAAACTCTTAAAATGATTCAAACAAGTAATGGTTCCTTTAAATAAAGCCCAAGTCCACTTCCTATGAGCCAAGATCCATAGCACCATAAACTTTCTTGTCAAAGCCCATTTGAAATGGGTTATGAGTAGGCATGAGAGGCCTTTATTGACTAGCTTATTTATGATGGGCTTTGGTTGGACATAAGGGCCCATTTTATTTTGGACTACTTGTCGATGGGCTCGAGATTTATTTTAAGGGTCCATTATATGGCATAATACACATGCAAATGGGAAAATTCCTAAGGATTGTTGCTAGGTTATTATATGAGCTTGAGTCTTGGGTAAAAAGGCTTTGGCTCCCACAACGATATACATCCATATATGTCTCCCCACTCAAGGGTCAAACAATGAGGATTAGTACGTGTCGTGAGTGACAATAATCAAATATTCCACTACTAGGTTTGAGTGAAGCGTAGGTAGTGAAGAACTGACTATTATCGGGTTTATTCGGGACTGAAGTGCTCATTGTGTGCAAAATGTGTAGTGAATGCATAAATGCAAGAAGAAATAAGAAAATAATTAAAGATGATAAAACGCAAAACATTAAAATCAGTTTCTTTATCCCCAATGCAGTCACCACTGTAGGCGGCGGGGTTTAGCGCAAGCCCAAGTGTTTGGCGACCACAGTACTGTGTGGGCTCGAGGCCCACTAGGAAATACGATATAGGTCTTAAGCCTATTCGGACCCGGATAAAGTCGAAACACACTGTACAACAACTGGATCCCACGGAGGTTCCTAGATTCTATCATCAGAGATCGGGTTCGGAAACTGGGTATGAGCGTTTGAATGCTCACCCAACCTTGCGGTTGGTCTCCATTTCTATTTTGTGTTTTATTACCATTTAATTATTTAATTATTTTCTCATTTACCACAGGTAATGAAATTACCTTTAGATAATTGCCAAATTTTATAATTAAGTCCGAGTTTGCACATTAGTCCAATTTCATGCCTTTAAGTCCTAACATTCAAAAGAACGTAGTGAATAAAATAAATAATAATTTACAACCATTCATTCAAAATTAAATGGGGAAAGGCATTAAGGATAACAATGCTTTTTAGGCTAAATAAAAGAATAATATATAGAAAGTAAACCAAACATATACAAAAATAAACTAATAAAATGACATAAAAACTGCAATGTACAAGGGAACAACTAACAAAAGTGACTACTCGATGACAGAAATCATCAAGAAATTCCTACAAATAACATACGGTTAGCCCTTCATTTCACAAAAAATGAAGTCACATGTAATGATACTTACGAGGAGACTCTATATATATAAAAAGGGGGTTTTCACATTACGGACTAAAAAAAAAACCATCAAGTAATCAAGATAATCACCATCATGCAATCATGCAGACATATTTAAGGTCAAAAGGGGACATATTAAAGCAGACGTCACAACAAACAAACAAAAAAAATGAAGTAGGAAGCGGGTTAACCTTGTCAATGAGGTGGTCGCCTCATTGATAAGGCGACGCCTCATCAACAGGGGAACCTGCCTCATTGCCAAAAGCACGTGAGTCACATATAAAAAAAGGGCCTCTTGGAGGCCTGTCAATGGGGTGATCGCCTCATTGAAGAGGCGATCGCGTTATTGAGATGTGGCGATGCCTCTGTGAGAGGCGTTGCCTAATTACCAGGCCGGCTCTGACTCCCAAGACGTACAAACTTCTACTCCAAGTAACCAAAACATGCATATACACACTCTAAACTCATCATACTATGACTACATGCAAAAGTATTCAAAGATCCATTAATAAAATGAGATATCAAGCATGACACACTATAGATAAACCTAAAATGTACTAATAGCTCAATTACACATAAGCAAGAACACACAAAATGATGAACATGTCAAGTTTAAGTGCATATTTTATACCAAAATGAGAGACCCTCAAAGTTGTTTTGATTGAGATCTTTGCTAGGATGTGGTATCTACCTTTGACATAAGTTTCTTCCTTCTTCCCTTATGTAGAAAGTGGACTCCTTTGCTTTAACCTTCCTCCCCTTTCTTGAGGACATTTTTCCTTTTCTTTTCCCCTCTGTGTTTTTCTTTTTTCTTCAGAGCTCTCTCCCTCCTCTCTTTTTTTCAACCCCCCTTTTCTTCTCTCTTTTTTTTCTCTTTTATTCCTTAGCTTTCCCATGCCCCTAAGCCTCCTAGCCCATCATGAGCTCTCAAAGCCTTTTTTCTTTCCCCAAAAATCTTTCCCTCATGCAAGAAAGAGGTATGGAGAGTGGGGCTCGCACCACTTAGCCGTCATGATTGTAGCTACATTAAATGCAGCTGCAAGTGGGCTGCCATAGGGGCGGCGCCTCATCGATGAGGTGATCGCCTCTATGATGAGGTGATCACCTCATTGGTAGCTACCAAAGAGGCGATCGCCTCATTACACTGAGGCGATGCCCCTTTGGCCCGGGCCTGCGTTGGGCCGAGCGGACTTGGGCCTAATTTGGATAGTTGGGCTTGGTTTTGGGTTTTCCAGGCTTTGGGTTTTTAAGTTCACTTTCCACTTAGAGATTCAGGCTTTATCCTCATATCCAAGTTTCAAATTCTCATCATTGGGCTTGACAACGGGCCGATCAAACTGAGTAACCCCAATTCATCCCCTAATATGGGTCAACCAAATCGGGGTGTCTACAACCATGCTTCTATCTTCTTTGGCCTATTCATCTGTTCCTAACTGCTTTTTGAGTAGATAAGATTTCTACTGTCAAAGTAGTACTCCCAATGGCTGGATTCTATGGTCATTTTTAGTTCTTTATAGATTACTTTCATACTAATGGCTTTGATAAAAGGTATGCTATTCCAAAGTTTATCCTCTGCGATTTCTTTAATTTATTCTTTCATCACCAAGGGTTCTTGGGTCTTTCCAAATATTAGTACTGTCATTGGCTGACACAAAGACTGATCCTTTCCAAATTTTGGAATTGTCTAATAAAATCTCATATATATATCTGCTTATTATTTACTAAATTCTGGAACCTTTTTGCTAACTGTTGTATACATATTGGTAATTGACTAACCTCTTCATGACTAAGACTTGGATAAATACAATAAAGAAGTCCAGAGTAAGGCCTGCTGTAGGCATACCAATAAATGCTGAGCCCAATCTGGTGACATATGTAGTGACAGTGAAATACTGGTCTCACATCAGGTCCTCTGCATATCTACCCAGCCGAAGAAACTCTCGGGTATACTCCTCAACTGATCGATCACCATGAGAAATGCTGGTCAATCAGAGACGATAACTCATACGGAGAGGCTCTAGACAGAATCTCCTCATAAACTGCTTTCGAAACTAAGCCCAGGTCATCATCATCATATAGGGCTGGATCATCTGAATAAACCAATCTAGGGCTGGTCCCTCGACAGATAGCTCGACGATCATAATCAGCTGGTACTCGTTGTGAGCAGTCCGAGTCCGAGTCTTGCACAAGTGCAGAAAATCTAGCGGATCGAAAGTCCCATCGAACGCAATCCTGCCGACTCTAGCATAGAACAAAGCTGCCTCAGGGTCAGACATACCCTGCTGATAGGCAAGCTGAATAACTAGAGGCACTGGAACATCAAATTCAGGCTCTATGGCTCCTCATCCTGTAACTCTCTCTGCCTACGGCGACCTACCGCTCCTAGAGGTCTACCTCTACCATGACCTCTACATCTAACTGGCTGCTCATGAGGTAAAACCTCATCCTGAAAAGATTCATCATCCTCGGCCTCAACGACCGGTGGAGCGACACGCGCTTGCCTCCTCATTCTGAAAAGACAAACGAAAAGATTCATGCAAAATAGACAACGGAGGGATAACGCAGAAAACTAAAGCAAAGAATACTTATCAAGACATACTCAAACCTAATTCACTGCAGTAGTTACCAAAAAGAAAACACAACTTTGAAAACTAGGGCCACAACTCACACAACTAAGCCCTGACATAGAACTCCGCTCTAATACCAACTTTGTCACGACCCAAAACAGGGGCCATGACCGGCGCTAGGGAATGGGAATTCTTTCGAATCCGGAACCCGTAGCAAGCCTAAAAATAAAATAAACATGCAATAATAATAAAAACAACTCTTAATGTAGTGGAAATAAAATCATAAATATAAAAATAATAATCCGTATCTCATATATAAATAAATCCTTTAATACAAGTTTCAGTTCAAATTCTCAAAATACATAACTCACACAAATGTAATACATAAAACCCATAATTTATTATAACTAATGCAGTGTCCTAGATTATAAAATAAAACTCAAGACTCAGGTAAGCAGTTTACATAAAGAAGCTGGGGCGGAAGAAATCCGGCGTACAAGCCTACTACTGAGGTCTAAAGACGACGACTCTCCTAAAAAATGGTCAACGGAGGGGAGTCAGACCTCACTGAGTGAATTACTACATTATATATACATGCATACTATATGCCAACCACACAGTCGAAAGTATATATAGTATATATGTATACAAGCAATTACACACAAATGCAATAAAAATCATTTTATATATTTATTGAAAATCACCGTTTATGAAGGATCAAATAGAACCCTAGAATATCGTAACTTCGAAAACAGTGTTAGACAACACTCTAGCCATACAGGCTCACTTTTTCCAAATATAATCACTTGATCCATTTGGACAGTAGACTGACCCCGAGACACTAAGTCAACCGAGCTCCAGCAGTCTGACTGTCAATGTGATTGGCCCCGAGACACTTGGTCAACCGAGCTTCAGCAATCACACTCCCAAATCACATCACACATTAGATAAATCAATCATTCCAATCAATATCCACAAATAGGTTAGTAATATAGCCTAAATGCTATCAGCGTACCGGTACGTACTCGGTCCTAGTGCTGCCCACTATGTAGCACGTTCTATTGATATCCTTCATTAAAATATAAAACATTCATTCATAAATAAATGATGCATGTAATTGAATAAAATAGCAACATAAACCATATATATACTAAAAATATACCAAAAGTAAACAAGGTATATTTCAAGTATATATACGTCAAATAAATCCAATATAATTACAAAATAAGCTAGAAATATATTCAAAAACATTTTGAACATAATTCATTAATAAAACATGCATATAATTTAAAATATACCAAAAATAAACCAAAGATAAACCAAAATAAACTAAAAGTAAACTTAAATACTAGTTGAATCATTTATGCATAATTAATCAAAATAAAACATACATTTCTAAATCATGCACTCTAAAGTATATATATATAGAATAGTAACTCACACTTAGTGTGCTCCTCGAGATAGGTCCGACGGGCCTGGTCCACTAGGCCTCGGTCTCGGCACAACTAAACAAACAATAAATAATGGACATCAGAATAAATCTAACAGAAAACCCTAGAAACTCGATCTAGAATATTGGACACAAAATTAAAAATCAGAATTCGACCGGATATCATGTTTTACGAGAATTCTACCGAAAATTCGATAGAATCTCCCCTGTAAAACGGACATCTCTCTACTCAAAGAGTAGAGCCAGCCCTGCAAAGAAACACACTTCAAAAAATAGACACAGAAACACATCCACAACCCCTCAGTCGGACTC
This sequence comes from Mallotus nudiflorus, assembly GCA_947683625.1. Taxonomy (NCBI): domain Eukaryota; kingdom Viridiplantae; phylum Streptophyta; class Magnoliopsida; order Malpighiales; family Euphorbiaceae; genus Mallotus; species Mallotus nudiflorus. The sequence continues at coordinate 252,291 of CANTUR010000910.1, forward strand.
CAAACTACAGTCTACCGACCGGGGTCCATAATTCACAGAATAATTATGGAAATACCAAAATTGCCCCTTATATCACAAACATACATTTAATAAGTAGAAATTACATAATTGACCCTAAAACACAGTAAAATCCGATAAAAACTCATTTTATTAGAAAAATCGTATATTATATATATAATTGAAAATAATTCACGAAAAATAGTTTTAATTAGTTAAAAATACTAAATAATTTGTAGAAATCATTTTATACCTTAAATAACTATTAAAACCAATTTAATTACATTTTTAGTCAATTTAGGGTAAAAATTACCAAAATACCCCTATATATATATATACTAAAATTACTCCAAAAATTCACTAAAAATAATATAATTGCACAAAATTAATTTCCTCAACATATTTATCAATAATATCAATAATTAAACTCAATTAACTAATTAATTTCAATTAAAAATACAATTAACCTAATTTTCCAAAATTACATAAACCTAAATAAATTCAAAATAAATACATAGAAATTCATAAAAATTCAAAATAAATTTCTATAATTCATTTCAACACATATAATTATCATAAAACACAATTTCATAATTTAATTAATTAATTTCCAAAAATTAGAAAAAAATACTAAAATATTCAAAAATACCCCAAAAATCAAAATAATCTCCAAAAATTCCACAAAAATTCACACATGTAGATTAAGCTACTAGGATCAACATTTGTTAAGGGACTTTTCATGAATCAATCAATTCAAAGTTCAAAAAAAATCAAGAACCCTAAAATGACCGAATTACCAAAATCGAAACCTAAGCAAATCAAGATCATTTTAAGTGAAACAAAGCTTGGAATCACACTCACCGGAGCTCAAGGAGAAGAAAGAGATCGGCGGGTGTCAAAAATGGTGGCCGGAAAACAGCTTAATCGACGTAGCTCCAAATTTTGGCTTCTCGGGTTATTGCAGCGTTCACCGGCGCCGGAGAGGGTGGAAGGAGGGGCTTGAGCAACTGGAGGAAGGCGGTAGACGTCCTACAAGCACTTTGAATGGTGGTGAACGGAGTCGCACAGTGAGGAAGGAGGAGAAGGGCGTCGGGGAAGAGGAAGGTGAAGGGAGGGGTAATTCGGTAATTTGGCAATAAGTTTGATTTTTGACATATAATATGTATATATATATACTTTACACTATATATTAAAATAATATAAAATCACACACATTAATATACACCACACACATATAATTTAATATTTTAAAATTTAATACACTTAAAACTAATTAAATAATATTAAAACTAATAATAAATAATAAAATATTAGGGTAATTAATTAAACCCTAATTAAATAAATAAATACACATATATACGTTATTTAGTATTTTAAAAATATATATGAACTCATGCAAATTCGGAAATCTATTTAATATAATTAATAATAAATAATTTACGTGAAAATTTCCCCGAAAATAGAATTCTCGAAAAAATTTTACGTAAAACACTTAAAGTATTATACGATAATAAAAATAAACTTTAAATAAATATCAACTCGTAAAAATATCATAATTATATACAAAATTATTAACACTGCATATCCCGATGCAGTATAAAAATATTTAAAAACTCGGGATATTACAGTCTTCCCCCCTTACAAGAATTCGTCCCTGAATTTTAGAAAGAAAAAGATCACAAGATGAGGAAGGAAAGAGATACGGGTAAGAAGTTCGCATCTCAGCTTCAGTCTCCTACGTATGCTCCTCAACTCTGTTGCTACGCCAGAGAACCTTGACCATCGGAATCTGCTTCGAACGCAACTGTCGAATTTGATAATCAACGATCGCCATAGGTTCTTCCACAAACGTCAAATCTTCACTTACTTCTACACTGTCGGGCTGCAACACGTGTGAAGGGTCTGAGATATACTTCCTCAGCATCGAGATATGAAATACTGGATGCACCTGTGACATACTCGGAGGCAAAGCCAACAGATATGCAATAGTGTCAACTCTCTCCAGAATCTCAAACGGTCTGATATATCTAGGTGCTAACTTACCCTTCCTGCCAAATTTCATCACACCCTTCATCAGAGATACGTTCATAAAAATAAAATCTCCAACTTGAAACTCCACATCTCTGGCGCCTAGGATCCGCATAGCTCTTCTTCGTACTAACTACGGTCTCTAATCTTCGCTTAATCACGGCGACTTTCTCTGCAGCATCCTGAACCATCTCAGGTCCAATCAAAGCTCTTTCACCAATCTCATCCCAACTCAAAGGGGATCTACACTTCCTTCCGTATACGCCTCATATGGTGCCATGCCAATACTGCTATGTAGCTGTTATTATATGCAAACTCTACGAGTGGCAAATGATCATCCCAGCTTCCTCCCAAATCCAAGACACACATTCTTAACATATCTTCCAATGTCTGGATCGTCCTCTCAAACTGACCATCTGTCTGAGAATGAAAAGCAGTACTGAAGTCCAACCTAGTGCCCATCGCTTCCTGCAACTTCTACCAAAAATGAGAGGTAAACACTAAATCTCTATCTAACACAATGGACACAGATACTCCATGAAGGCACACGATATGCTTCACATATAATTTCGCCAAACTAGCTACAGAATAAGTGGCTTTCACATGTAAGAAATGTGCAGACTTCGTCAATCTGTCTACAATCACCCAGATGGAAATCGTATCTATCCATAGAACGAGGCAAACCGACTACAAAATCCATAGCTATCCTTTCCCACTTCCACTCGGGAATAGGAAGAGGCTGAAGCTTTCCAGAAGGCTTATGATGTTCAGCTTTCACTTGCTGACATGTCAGACACTTAACAACATAATCAGCAACATAATTAGCGACATCCTTCTTCAATCCATCCCACCAGTACAAATCTCTGATACTGTGGTACATCTTAGGGACACCCGGATGTACGCTATAGGCTGTAGAATGTGCTTCCTCTAGGATCTCTTCTCTCAATCATCCACATCAGGAACACACAATCTACCACTGATCCACAACACACCATCATCATCGAGTGTGAAATTAGTGAACTTTCCTGCTCTGACATTCTCTGCAAGCTCTTCTAGAATAGGATCTCGGCTCTGAGCTGCTTTAATCCTATCCCTTAGTACAGATCGCACCTTAAATTGAGCTAGCAGTCCACCTGACCTACTGATCTTCATCATCAGACCTTGATCCACCAACAGATGCAACTCCTGGATCAACGGTCTCCTCTCAACACTGATGTGGGCAAGACTGTCTGAGGACTTTCTACTCAAGGCATCTGCTACCATAGTAGCTTTACCCGGATGATATAAAATCTCACAATCATAATCCTTCAACAATTCCAACCATCTTCTCTGCCTCAGATTCAGATCTCTCTGCTGGAAAATGCACTTAAGGCTCTTGTGATCAGTAAATATCTCACAAGTCACCCCGTACAGATAATGTCTTCAAATCTTCAGAGCAAAGATCACTACAGCCATTTCAAGGTCATGTGTGGGATAGTTATGCTCATGCTTCTTCAACTGCCTCGAAGCATAGGCTATCACCGTTCCATTCTGCATCAACACACAACCAAGGCCAACTCTAGAGGCATCATAATAAACTGTGAACTTATCTACACTATTAGGCAAAGCTAACACTGGCGCTGTGGTCAATTTCTCCTTCAATAACTAAAAACTGTTCTCACAAGCTTCTGACCACTCGAATCTAACATTCTTCTGAGTCAAGCGAGTCATAGGGGTTGTAATTCTAGAAAAATCCTGCACAAACCGCCTATAATACATGGCTAAACCCAGAAAACTTCGAATCTCAGTAACAGAAGTCGGTTTAGGCCACTTAGACACTGCTTCAACCTTCTATGGATCAACCTGGATACCTTCTTTAGACACCACGTGTCCAAGGAAAGAAACACTCTCCATCCAGAAGTCACACTTCGAGAATTTAGCATAAAACTGATGATCTCTACAGTACAATCCTCAAGTGATATACATGTTCCTCCATACTCCTAGAATATACCAGTATATCATCGATGAAGACTACCACAAACAGATCCACATATGCTCTGAATACCCTGTTCATCAGGTCCATAAAAGCTGCTGGTGCATTAGTCAAACCAAAAGATATCACCAGAAACTCATAATGGCCATATCGAGTGCGGAATGCCGTCTTAGGAACATCGGCTTCACTAATTCGCAATTGATGATAACCCGACCTCAAGTCAATCTTAGAAAAGAATTGTGCACCCTGTAGCTGATCAAACAAGTCATCTATCCTCGGGAGAGGATACTTGTTCTTCACTGTCACCTTATTCAGCTCTTTGTAGTCAATGCACAGTCTCAGGGTACCATCCTTGTCACGACCCAAAACAGGGGCCATGACCGGCGCTAGGGAACGGGAATTCTTTCGAATCCGGAACCCGTAGCAAGCCTAAAAATAAAATAAAACATGCAATAATAATAATAATATATAATGCAGCGGAAATAAAAATCATAAATATAATAATAGCATAAGCACCAACTGGATTTAAATCAATCTTCATCATTTCATATATATAAATCTTTTGATACAAATCCAGTTCAAATATATAATACAACATCTTTTTAAATATTTAATGACTACTGCAGTGTCTAGATAAAATAATCTCAAGACTCAGATAAGCAGTTTACACAAAGAAGCCGGGGCGAAAGAAATTCGGCGTACAGGCCTGTTACTGAGGTCTGAAGATGATGACTTTCCTGAAAAATTAGTCAACGGAGGGAGTCAAACCTCACTGAGTGATATTACTATAATATATAGACATGCATGCTAAATGACAATGCATACAATCAACAGTATATATCTAATATGTATATATACAGGCAAATACACACAGATGCAATAAAATCATTTTATATATATTTCATTGAAAATCATCGTTTATGAAGGATCAAATAGAACCCTATAATATCGCAACCTCGAGAACAGTGTTAGACAACACTCTAGCCATATAGGCTCACTTATTCCAAATATATTCACTTATTCCATTTGGACAGTAGACTGGCCCCGAGACACTAAGTCAACCGAGCTCCAGCAGTCTGACTGTCAGTGTGATTGATCCCGAGACACTAGGTCAATCGAGCTCCAACAATCACACCCAAATCACATCTCACACATCAGATAAATCAATTCAAATCAAAATCCTCAAACTGGTTAGTAATATAGCCTAAATGCTATAAGCGTACCGGTACGTACTCGGTCCTAGTGCTGCCCACTAGGTAGCACGTTCTATTGATATCCTTCATTAATAATATAAAACATTCATTCACAAATAAATGATGCATGAATTTAAATAAAATAACAATATAAACCATATATATACTGGAAATATACCAAAAGTAAACTAGGTATATTTCGAGTATATATACGTCAAATAAATCCAATTAAATTACAAAATAAACTAGAGATATATTTGAAAACATTTTAAACACAGTTCATTAATAAAACATGCATATAATTTAATATATATAAAAAATAAACCAAAAATAAACTAACAATATACTTAATACAAATCACATATTTATGCATATTTAATCAAAATAAAACATATATTTCTAAAATCATGCATCCTAAAGCATATATATATAAAATAGTAACTCACACTTAGTGCGCTCCACGAGATGGATCTGACGGGCCTAGTCCACTAGGCCTCGGTCTCGGTGCAACTAAACAAACAATAACGACAGAAATCAGAATAGACCTAACAGAAAATCCTAGAAACTCGATCTAGAATATTAAACACAAAAACAGGATTAGGGTTCTATCGGACATCACATTTTACGAGAATTTTATCAAAAATTCGGTAGAACCTCCCCTGTAAAACGGACATCTCTCTACTCAAAGAGTAGAGCCGACCCTGCAAAGAAACACACTTCAAAAAACAAGCTTAACCACACATCCACAACCCCTCGGTCGGACTCCAAACTACAGTCTACCGATCGGGGTCCACAATCACAGAATATTATAAAAATACCGAAATACCCTTATAACATAGGAATTCATTTTATAAGTAAAAATTACATAATTAACCTTTAAACACAGTAAAAACCGATAAAAACTCATTTTGTTAGAAAAATCGTATATTATATATATAATTGAAATAATTCACGAAAAATAGTTTTAATTAGTTAAAAATACTAAATAATTTGTAGAAATAAATTTTATACCTTAAATAACTATTAAAACCAATTAAATTACATTTTTAGCCAATTTTGTGTAAAATTATCAAAATACCCCTATATATATAAATATACTAAAATTACTTCAAAAATTCACCAAAAATAGTATAATTATCAAAAATTAATTTTCTTAACATATTTATCAATAATATCAATAATTAAACTCAATTAAATTAAATTCAAAATAAATACATAGAAATTCATAAAAATTCCAAATAAATTTCTATAATTCATTTCAATACCTATATTTATCATAAAACATAATTTCATAATTTATTTAATTAATTTTTGAAAATTAAAAAATAATATTAAAATATTCAAAAATACCCAAAAATCAAAATAATTCCCAAAAATTCCACAAAAATTCATACATGTAGATTAAGCTAAGGGGAACAACATTTGTGAAGGAATTTTTCATGAATCAATCAAATTAAAGTCCAAAAAATTCAAGAACCCTAATATGGCCGAAATCGAAAAATCAAAACCTAAGCAAATCAAGACCATTTAAGCTCAAACTAAAGCTAGAATCACACTCACCGGAGCTCAAGGAGAAGAAAGAGACCTACAGTGTCAAAAATGGTGGCTGGAAATGTCGTGATCGACGGTGAAGAGGAATTCGATTTCTCCGGCCAAAACTAACCTCCAAACGCCGGAAACGACTGCTATAGGCGGCGAGGAAGGTGGTGGCACGCTGGACGGCACACCAACGGCAAGGAATCGGCGTGACAGGCGGCGGAACGGCGATGAAGGCAATCGAGGAAGAAGGAGTTCGATCGGGGGCAAAAATGTAATTTTCCAAAAGTTTGATTTTTAACTTATAATATGTATATATATATACTTTATACTATATAATAAAATAATATTAAATTACACACATTAAATATACACCACACTTAATATTTAATATTTTAAAATTTAATAATAAATAAAAAAATAATTAAATAACAATAAAATTAATAAATAAATAATAAAATATTAGGGTAATATATTAAACCCTAATTAAATAAATATATTCACACATAGACTTTATTTAGTAATTTAAAAATACGTATGAGTTCATGCAAGTCCGTAAATCTATTTAAAATAATTAATAATAAAATATTTACGTAAAAATTTCCCCGAAAATAAGAGTCTCGAAAAAATTTTACGTAAAGGACTTTAAATAATACACAATAATTAAAATAGGTTTTAAATACACATCAACTCGTAAAAATATCATAATATATATACAAAAATTATTAACACTGCATATCTCGATACAATATTAAAATATTTAAAAACACGGGATATTACAATCTTTCTTCTTCACAAACAGGACTGGTGCACCCTAAGGAGAAACACTGGGTCTGATGAAACCCTTATCCAACAACTCTTGCAACTGCTCCTTCAACTCTTTCAACTCTGCAGGAGCCATTCTGTAGGGTGGCATAGATATAGGAGTAGTACTTGGAACCACATCTATACAAAATTCAATCTCTCTGTGAGGTGGTAAACCCGACAACTCCTCAAAAAAACATCAGGAAACTCACAAGTAACAGGAACATCTGTGAGTGACAACTTCTCCATTGAAGTATCCCTGACTAATACCAAATATCCCTGACAACCTTTCCTCAACAACTTCCTAGCTGTAATAGCAGAAATAAGATTCTGAGGTGCTAAACTCCTATTACCCACAAGCTTAAAATCTTCTTTACCAGAAATTCTGAAAGTCACCTCTTTATTCCTGCAATCTACCACGGCATAGTGCTGAGATAACCAATCCATTCCCAGAATAACATCAAACTCCATCACATCCAACAGAATCAAATTAGTAAATAATTCTCTACCTCCCATGAGAACTGGACAACTAGAAAGAACAATATCGGTGTCCAAGGAATCGCTTAGAGGAGTGGCAACAGACAAAGGAAAAGCCATCCTCGAAGCTTGCCAATAAGATTTAGAAGCAAAAACGGGAGAAACAAATGAATGTGTGGCACCCGGATCAAACAAAACTCATGCATCCATGTAACAAACAGAAGCAATACCTGCCACGACTGCATTGGATGCCTGTGCATCCTGCTGAGTAAGATGGAAGACTCTGGCCTGACCTCGACCTCCCTGCTGACTAGTAGAAGCCTGGCCAACACCTCTGGCACCTCCTCTAGTACCTCTACCATGACTCTGCTGTGGAATAAGTTGAGTGGAACTCTGATGCTGGGCTGGAGGTAACTGAAATGGCATGGGTGCAGCACTAGTAATCGACTGCTGTGGGAATCGCAAAATCTGCGGCTGCTGATACCCAGAGTAAGGACACGATTTGGCAAAATGTCCTGTCTGCCCGCATCTGAAGCATATCAGTGGTGTCAGATAACACGGTCCCTGATGGACTCTATCGCAGGTCTGGCATACATTGATAGCTGATCCAGAACTACGACCACTGCTGCTGCTCGAAGCACCTGACCCGAATCTGAATGGTCTACGCTGACCTCCACGGCCATGTCTACTGCTCCAATACACTCGCTGCTGCTGCCTCTGACTCTGCTGAGTCGGACCTCGCTGCTGACTACTCGAACCAACATGAAAACTCAAATACGGAGTAGCCTGCAATCCACTCGACTGAACTCCCAGCTGGTAATAATCAGGCATCGCTCCCTGCCTAACTAGCCTCAGCTTAATCTCCTTGGCCAACTTAATCACAGATTCCAGAGTAAGGCCTGTTGTAGGCATACCAGCAAATACTGAACCCAATCCGGTGACATATGTAGTGACAGCGAAATACTGGTCTCGCATCAAGTCTTCTGCATATCTACCCAGCCAAAAAAACTCTCGGGTATACTCCTCAACTGATCAATCACCACGAGAAATGCTGGTCAATCGGAGACGATAACTCATACGGAGAGGCTCTTGATAGAATCTCCTCATAAACCGCTCTCGAAACTGAGCCCAGGTCATCGTCATCATATAGGGCTGGATCATCTGATAAACTAATCTAGGGCTGGTCCCTCGATAAATAGCTCGACGATCATAATCCGCTGGTACTTGGTGTGAGCAGTCCGAGTCCTAGTCTCGATCGCGTGCAAAAAATCTAGCGGATCGGAAGTCCTATCAAACGCAATCCTGCCGACTCTAGCATAGAACAAAGCTGCCTCAAGGTCAGACATACCCTGCTGATAGGCAGGCTAAATAAGCTGAACAATTGGAGGCACAAGAACATCAAATTTAGGCTCTACGACTCCTCGTCCTGTAACTCTCTCTGCCTATAGTGACCTGCTGCTCCTCGAGGTTTACCTCTGCCACGACCTCTACGTCTAACTGGCTGCTCAGGAGGTAAAACCTCATCCTGAAAAGATTCATCATCCTCGGCCTCAACGACCGGTGGAGCGACACGCGCTCGCCTCCTCATTCTGAAAAGACAAACGAAAAGATTCAGACAAAACAGACAACGGAGGGATAACACAGAAAACTAAAGCAAAGAATACTTATCAAGACATACTCGAACCTAATTCACTACAGTAGTTACCAAAAGAAAACACAACTTTGAAAACTAGGGCCACAACTCACACAACTAAGCCCTGACATAGAACTCCGCTCTAATACCAACTTTGTCACGACCCAAAATAGGGGCCATGACCGGCGCTAGGAAACGGGAATTCTTTCGAATCCGGAACCCGTAGCAAGCCTAAAAATAAAATAAACATGCAATAATAATAACAAAAACTCTTAATACAATGGAAATAAAATCATAAATATAAAAATAATAATTCGTATCTCATATATAAATAAATCCTTTAATACAAGTTTCAGTTCAAATTCTCAAAATACATAACTCACACAAATGTAATACATAAAACCCATAATTTATTATAACTACTGCAGTGTCTAGATTATAAAATAAAACTCAAGACTCAGGTAAGCAGTTTACATAAAGAAGCCGGGGCGGAAGAAATTCGGCGCACAGGCCTGCTACTGAGGTCTGAAGACGATGACTCTCCTAAAAAATGGTCAACGGAGGGGAGTCAGACCTCACTGAGTGAATTACTATATTATATATACATGCATACTATATGCCAACGCACACAGTCGAAAGTGTATATAGTATGTATGTATACAAGCAATTACACACAAATGCAATAAAAATCATTTTATATATTTATTGAAAATCACCGTTTATGAAGGATCAAATAGAACCCTAGAATATCGCAACCTCGAAAACAGTGTTAGACAACACTCTAGCCATACAGGCTCACTTATTCCAAATATAATCACTTGATCCATTTGGACAGTAGACTGGCCCCGAGACACTAAGTCAACCGAGCTTTAGTAATCACACTCCCAAATCACATCACACATTAGATAAATCAATCAATCCAATCAATATCCACAAATAGTTTAGTAATATAGCCTAAATGCTATCAGCGTACCAGTACGTACTCGGTCCTAGTGCTGCCCACTAGGTAGCACGTTCTATTAATATCCTTCATTAAAATATAAAACATTTATTCATAAATAAATGATGCATGTAATTGAATAAAATAGCAACATAAACCATATATATACTAAAAATATACCAAAAGTAAACCAGGTATATTTCGAGTATATATACGTCAAATAAATCCAATATAATTACAAAATAAGCTAGAAATATATTCAAAAATATTTTGAACATAATTCATTAATAAAACATGCATATAATTTAAAATATATCAAAAATAAACCAAAGATAAATCAAAATAAACTAAAAGTAAACTTAAATACTAGTTGAATCATTTATGCATAATTAATCAAAATAAAACATACATTTCTAAATCATGCACCCTAAAGTATATATATATAGAATAGTAACTCACACTTAGTGCGCTTCTCGAGATAGGTCCGACGGACCTGGTCCACTAGGCCTTGGTCTCGGCACAACTAAACAAATAAGAAATAATGGACATCAGAATAAATCTAACAGAAAACCCTAGAAACTCGATCTAGAATATTGGACACAAAATTAAAAATCAGAATTCGACCGGATATCATGTTTTACGAGAATTCTACCAAAAATTCGATAGAATCTCCCCTGTAAAACGGACATCTCTCCACTCAAAGAGTAGAGCCGGCCCTGCAAAGAAACACATTTTAAAAAATAGACACAGAAACAGATCCACAACCCCTCGGTCAGACTCCAAACTACAGTCTACCGACCGGGGTCCATAATTCACAGAACAATTATGAAAATACCAAAATTGCCCTTATATCACAGACATACATTTAATAAGTAGAAATTACATAATTGACCCTAAAACATAGTAAAAACCGATAAAAACTCATTTTATTAGAAAAATCGTATATTATATATATAATTGAAAATAATTCATGAAAAATAGTTTTAATTAGTTAAAAATACTAAATAATTTGTAGAAATCATTTTTATACCTTAAATAACTATTAAAACCAATTTAATTACATTTTTAGTCAATTTAGGGTAAAATTACCAAAATACCCCTATATATATATATATACTAAAATTACTCCAAAAATTCACTAAAAATAATATAATTGCACAAAATTAATTTCCTCAACATATTTATCAATAATATTAATAATTAAACTCAATTAACTAATTAATTTCAATTAAAAACACAATTAACCTAATTTTCCAAAATTACATAAACCTAAATAAATTCAAAATAAATACATAGAAATTCATAAAAATTCCAAATAAATTTCTATAATTCATTTAAACACCTATAATTATCATAAAACACAATTTCATAATTTAATTAATTAATTTTCGAAAATTAGAAAATAACACTAAAATATTCAAAAATATCCAAAAATCAAAATAATCTCCAAAAATTCCAAAAAAATTTAAACATGTAGATTAAGCTACTAGGATCAACATTTGTTAAGGGAATTTTCATGAATCAATCAATTCAAAGTTCAAAAAAATCAAGAACCCTAAAATGGCCGAATTACCAAAATCGAAACCTAAGCAAATCAATACCATTTTAAGTGAAACAAAGCTTGGAATCACACTCACCGGAGCTCAAGGAGAAGAAAGAGACTGGCGGTGTCAAAAACGGTGGCTGAAAATAGCTTGATCGACGTAGCTCCAAATTTTGGTTTCTTGGGTTGTTGCAGCGTTCACCGGCGCCGGAGAGGGTGGAAGGAGGGGCTGAGCAACTGGAGGAAGGCGGTAGACGTCCGACAAGCACTCTGAACTGCGGTGAACGGAGTCGCGCAGTGAGGAAGGAGGAGAAGGGCGTCGGGGAAGAGGAAGGAGAAGGGAGGGCAATTCGGTAATTTGGCAATAAGTTTTGATTTTTGACATATAATATGTATATATATATACTTTACACTATATATTAAAATAATATAAAATCACACACATTAAATATACACCATACACATATAATTTAATATTTTAAAATTTAATACACTTAAAAATAATTAAATAATATTAAAACTAATAATAAATAATAAAATATTAGGGTAATTAATTAAACCCTAATTAAATAAATAAATACACATATATGTGTTATTTAGTATTTTAAAAATATATATGAACTCATGCAAATCCGGAAATCTATTTAATATAATTAATAATAAATAATTTAGGTGAAAATTTCCCCGAAAATAGAATTCTCGAAAAAATTTTACGTAAAGAACTTAAAGTAATATACGATAATTAAAATAAACTTTAAATAAATATCAACTCGTAAAAATATCATAATTATATACAAAATTATTAACACTGCATATCCCGATGCAGTATAAAAATATTTAAAAACTCAGGATATTACAGAAACGCCTAAAATATTAAACATATCGTGCAATAAAAATGAAATACTTTGTTAACCATTTAACATTAAACCAAAAAAAAGATTATAGGTTGAAAATTTACCAAATTGTTCAAGACCCTTTTTTTTTTTCCTCATAGGATTAAGCTAAAAAAAGTCCATTGAAATCTTGAGAGTGATGAAAAGAAACTATTTTATATTTTGTATATATAACATCACATAAAAAGTCTATAAAAACATATAAAAGTTTAATGTCTATAAAAGTCAATGACTTTTGAATATTACCTTACTTTTATACACTCTATTAAAATTCAAAATTGAATACCTTTTAATTTTTATTGACTTTTTTTTAAATCATTAAAAATCTTAATTGAATACTAAAAAGTGCTAAAGTGCTAAAAAGTTAGAATTAAATACCACCTAACTTTTAAAATCAATTAACATTTTTTAAAATATTGAATACACCTTGTAAGAATTGAAATAGAGAAATTCTAAGGGGGTATATTTAATTAAGATTTTTAAAATACTTTGATAGATTTTAAAAATCATTGGGTATTCAATCCTAACTTTTAAAGACTCTTTAAAAGTTAGAGTATATTCGATAATAACTTTTACAAACTTTAAAAAAGTCTATAAAAGTTAGAGTATATTCGATAATAACTTTTACAAACTTTAAAAAAGTCTATAAAAGTTAAGGGTATTTAATTAATGGAGTGTATTTAATTAAGACTTTAAATACTTTGGTAGATTTTAAAAGTCATTTGGTATTCAATTCTAACTTTTGAAGACTCTTTAAAATTTAGGGTGTATTCAATAATGACTTTTACAAACTTAAAAAAAGTCTATAAAAGTTAAGGGTATTTAATTAAGACTTTTAAAAAGTCTATAAAAGTAAACCCATATTCAAAAAAGTCATGGACTTTTATAAATAATGAAATTTTGTAGACCTTAAATGACTTTTTCTAGGTTAATATAAATAGGAAATAAAAAAAAATTCTCTTCCACCCTACCTTAAGAATTAAATAAACTTTTTTCTCATTCCTCATTGACTAAAAAGAGAAAGACAAGAGAAAAAAATCCAACAATTCTAGGTATTTCTTCTTTTTCTCACACAATTCTATTGCTCTTGAACAATTATAAACATAATGACATTACTATGTATCGCGGATTATCGTTGAACCGTTTATGATGTTTTATCAAAAGGTTTTTAATTAGCAACAACAATATGACTTTGTTTGGTGTTATAATCCATTTTAATTGTAATACAATTTCTTAAACTTATGGGTTTTGTTTTTAGTAATGGATTAAAGTTGTTTTGTTATAGTTTTATTTATTTTATTTTTTCTTGATATCCGTGGTTGAGTTCGTTTATCATTGTTAATTGGAAGCTCAATGCATATAAAAAGAAATTGTCTATGTGCTTTGATCACTCTACTAAATGTTAGATTTTTTAGGAAGAAAAAAATCAAATTTTCATGGTTTTTAAGTTCAGTTTGGTACTTGGAATTTTTAATTGTTTATTTTGGGTGTAAAATCTGAAACAACTTTTTGATTTTTTTATATGCAATTAATAAAATAAATATCTCAATTATTTTTTTAAAAATTTATTTTTATTATATGATAAAAACTAATTTATTAGTTCAAAATATATAAAAGTTATAAAAAATCTTTCAAAATAAAATATAAAAGTCATTAATAAATTCATAAATTCTATAACAAATTTTCAAAATAAGGTATGTAAAAGTTATTAAACTTTATAAAAGTCATTAAAAAAACATCTATAAACTCTTAAAAAAAAATTTATAAATATTTTTAAAAGTCCTAATTGAATATCCCTCCTAAAATAATTTTAATTTTCAGTTATTTTATTTTCATTTTTTTTTATCATCATTAAATAAAAATATATTAAATTATTTAACGGTAATTATTAATAAATTCAAACTTGCTATGCAAAAACTAAAATAACCTTGGACTACAGCATTGAAATAAAAAAAAAAAGAAGTTTAATTTTGAAGATTAATGAAAAATTGGTTTCAGCGACGGATAGGAAACTTAATTGTAAAAAAAATTATTCACGTTGTTATTCCAAATTATAATATCAATTAGTTACCTTACGCGCTCTCTCTCTCTCTCTCTCTCTCTCTCTCCAGCATAGAACAACACCACCCTGACGACCACCACCTCCGCCACAGCCAACGGCATTGTTTCATAAGCAGCAGATTCACAGATCCGCTCTCAGAAGCTCTCACAGTGTTCCTTGCATATTTGAAATTCTTACAGCTTCTTTGTAAGTGAAAATACATCAGCCAAAAGTGTATCCCTTTGACTTCACAACATCTCGATCATTCATTTCCCTGCACTATTTTCCTCTTCTTTCGTTTTATCTTTTGATAGAATTTTCTTTTGAAACAAACAGGAAATAATTTGATTATTTGTAACCATCTGTACAGGGAATTAGGTTCTCTTGCCAATTAAGGGATTTAACATACGCATTTGTCATTATTTAATTGATTCGACTGAAGGGACTTATAAGTAGCAGCCCCTAGGGTTTCCATAAAAGGTTTATGGACTTCTAGGGTTTAATATTCATCGTTAGAGTTTGTTTTTTGGTTGGTTTGTGTTGATCAATTTCGATAGTTGTGTTTGGATTACGAGGTGAATACAACTTCATCGATCCTATTCTCGAAGGGAAAGTTAGGGTTTTATGATGATAGAATGACAATGGTGCGGCTTCTGGGTCTGAGTCGTGGAGAGTCTGACGAGTTCCCCAGGGAGATCACCTCGCGAGGTAACCTAATAAGTGAGTCCGGTGAGAGCGGGTGGTTAATCAGGTTCTTTGACTCGTCTTTTTTTTGCGAGTGGATCGCAGTAAGCTACCTATACAAGCATGAGCATGCTGGGGTACGTGATTATCTATGTAATAGAATGTATAGTTTGCCATTATCAGGCATCGAGAGCTATTTGTTTCAAATTTGTTACATGTTAATCCACAAGCCCAGTCCATCTTTGGACAAGTTTGTAATTGATATATGTTCTAAGTCTCTACTCATAGCTATAAAAGTGCATTGGTTTTTGTTGGCGGAGCTTGAGGATTCTGATGATAATGAAGGGATTAATAGGATTCAGGAGAAGTGCCAAATTGCTGCAACTTTAATGGGAGAATGGCCTCCACTTGTGCGACCACCGAATGAGTCTTCTAGTCCTGGGAGTAAGAACCAGGTTTTGAACAAAATTCTATCATCAAAGCAGAAGTTGTTATCGCTGACATCCTCACCACCTGTGAATAAGTCTTTGTCCTTTTCGCCGTCATCAGGGAATAATTTACGAGATGATGGAAATCCTTTGTCACCGGATGAGAACAAAATTTTTAAGAAGTTTATTCCAGGTCCAAAAGTTAGAGATGCACTGTTGTTTAGGAAGTCAGTGGAGAAAGAGGATGATGATAGTGAGAAGGATGGATTTTTTAAGAGGCTTTTAAGGGATAGCAGTAAAGGTGAGGATGAGGAGTTAACATCAAGCTCGGATGGATTTTTCAAGAGGTTTTTGAGAGATAGCACTAGAGGAGAGGATGAGGACTTGACATCAACCTCAGATGGCTTTTTCAAGAGGCTTTTGAGTAGTAAAGGTGAAGATGAGGAGTTGACATCAAGTTCGGAAGGGTTTTTTAAGAGGTTGTTTCGTGATAGCAAGAGTGATGGCGATGATAAGTCGGTTTCTAAATCTGTTGAAGATGATGAGAAGGATGGTTTCTTTAAGAAGTTTTTTAAGGAGAAGTTTGAGGACAAGAAGGATGGAAATGATAAGAATGAACATGACGAAAGGGTGAACTCTGAGGAGAAATGTTCGAAATCTACTGAGGATGATGAAAAAGAGGGGTTCTTCCGGAAGCTGTTCAAGGAAAAATTTGAGGAGAAGAAAGATGGAAATGACAAAGTTGATGAGGCAAATGGTGAGGAAGAAGAGTCTTCTGAATTTTCCTTGTTTCGAAGATTGTTTCGTGTGCATCCTGAAGATGCCAAAAAAACTTCAGTGAATGAGAATAGTAGTGGTGGCTTGTTTGAGGGTAGCCCAGGGACTGAGAGCTTCTTTCGCAAATTGTTTAGAGATCGTGATCGTTCAGTTGAAGACTCAGAGTTGTTTGGCTCAAAGAAGAACAAAGAGGTGAGTAATGCCTTGCTTGGTTTACTATAAAAATGATTTCACTTTGCGGTACATATGCTGGTCCATCTTATTGTGATGTTAATATGACTGAGTTTTCTTTGATGGTTATTATTGATTCTGCAAGTTAAACTCTGATATATATTTTGATAAATTTTCTGGTATGCTGTCAAATTAATTTTATTAACATGTTTGAGATACAAGAAAATTTAATGGTCATTGAAATTAGTCGCGGGATCTTAGTTCATGGAATGTATTTGTGGAAATGCAGCCATAACCAGTGGGGAAATCACCAAAAGATTTGTCTGTGTAGGTGAATTTTAGTTGACTTATTCAAGTATAAGATAAAATCTGCTGTGCTGTAGCACACTACATTCTTCTTCTCCAAACCCCCTACAGACACACTAAAACATAAAAAAAATTGTCTGTCTTTCAATAATTGTTGATATAGGAACGCTACAATGGTCATATGGACATGTCTATGAGAATCATGCCTGGTTTCTTAAGATTATTGTGGCAATGTTGATTTGGAACTAGAGTCAGCACTTCCCTTTCCACATTGTGCATGATAAGATAAAGTTCAGGATATGAATGATGATTAATATGTTGGTGTTGAGGGCAAATTTAAGATACATTTTCTATCTAATGTTGAGGTGTATTTAAAGGTTAAGGTGCTTCATATAGTTGTTTTAATCTTAGAGAACCAGTGTTGTGAAAATTGCTGATAGTGGATAATATGGTTATGAAATATCGGATTGTTGTGGGTTTGTTTGTTTGTTTGTGTAAGAATATACTAATTAAGAAAGAGAGTTTAGTGGCTTCTTCTTTGTTGTAACATTGTGTGGGAATTTTTGTCCCATGGCATGTCTTTTGTGCTACATGTTAAAGGCAAAGCAGACAATAAGCACAATTTGTACAAAGAAGGATTATATGTTGTGACCAAAAAGGAGCCACCCATGGATGATTGGAGATGATGAAATTTTGTTATTTGTTGAAATTTGTGAAAATTTTCTATTCTAATTTCTTTTTAATCTTGCACATGATTTGTTTATCTGCTTGTTTTGGCATTCAGTTTCATATGAATGAATTTGTAAAGCTAATGGAGGCAGCTTTTTTAAACGTTAACTGTCGACATAATTTTTTGAATGGCAATGAATGTTTAGGGGTTGCTTTTTTTAACCAATATGTGTCTCATCAATTAGTCGTGTGTAAAATAAATAATTCAGTCTCTTTCTTTTGTAATTTGTTTTTCCAATGGGCTATTATTTTGTCATGGTAAATTGCATTAGCCTTATAGTTTGTTATGTTATATCTTGTGGTGCTTTCTTTGTTTTTCCCTTTGTGAGCTGTTGATTGCAAAATTTATTTGGTTATTTAATTTCTTATTTCTGATAAAAGTAATGGAAATATTCATTTTTAAAAACTCTAAATGATAGATGAAATCTAATAAAAATAGGCATTATGAAATGTTAGTTTTATGCTTTTTGTGGTACATAAACCAATAAAAATAGTTTGTAAACTGATTGACTTTAAAAAATATTAGATTTTAACATTTTTTAATCTTATAATTTAGGTACATAAAATAGTTTTATGTAAAATTACAATTGGTCACTGTTAGCCTTCCATCCGAGTTGACTGTTACTATATTATTGTGGCGGTTTGGCTTTCATTTTTGGTCCACTATGTACAGTACTTGCCACTGTTTTTATTTTTCTGCAATTTATTCTTTTGGTTTGTGTTTTATTTTCTTCTATGTCTCTTGCTTTTTTATTTTTTTTATTTACATCTGAAATCATGAGATTGGTTGAGACCTTTGGGTTGTTCGAGGGAATGCTGGAAAGAAATACGCCTTTCTATTTCCTAGCCAATTCTGCAACCATTGCTTTCTTAAAGTCACATCTCAAGAGCCTTGTCTATTTCCTCATTGTGGCATTGCCATGTTCATAGCCCAACAATGACCTCAAACAATCTTGCAGCTTCCAAAATCTGGTCTAGTGTAACAAACAATCAAGCATAGAACAGAGGTGATTGCATTTTCCAACGCATCAGCCTTTTTAAATAAGCTGCTTGTTTAACACTTAACCCTTATTTGATATATTCAGTAACTTCGGCAATGTAATCGCATCTCTTAATTATTTTATTGAACATTTCACTTGCTTCCTTGGTTTTTCTGTTGGATCATGCCATGTTACAACTGGCATATTGTATATGAGGGATTGAAATCACTCCCTGAGTAAAAGAAAACGATTCATTTAGCAAGTATAGAATAGGCTGCTCGCTACTTTTTCCTTGTTTATGTCAATGTTGATGGTCAAGACAATGGTTGTATCTCAAGCAATTTTATTCTTCCAATGTGATCTTAGCAAACAATTATCCATCTTCAGTTTTAGGTTGCTACATGACTGAAGTAATACATATTCTAAAATTCACATTGGAATTCCTTGAGCTGATCCAAGGGTTGAATTTTGAAGGAGCAATTTGCTGGATTTTTTTTTTTTAATATGAAAAACTAATTAATAGAGTTTTGCAAGCATGAATATTTGTAGACTTGAGGTAAGTCTAAACCTTGAAAACATTGGACTTTAGACTTCTATAACTAGTCCTAATCCTAATCCTAATACTACATTTGATTTACTTTGAAAATGGGAATTGAAAGTAATCCAAGGGTTTTCTTTGAAGAGAGTTCCAATCTTCTGTTTGTATGCAGGGAAAGGGAATAAGAATGTGTTTTTGTATTCTTATATTTGAATAACTTGTATTCAGGTGGAATTGACATTTACTTTTCAAGATTTTCTATTCAATTATTTCAAAATTAAAATTGGAATAGGATTCTAATTTTCTAGACATCCATTTCCCATACCATTTCCAAGGAATTAAACATGCACTAAGATTTTAAACCAAAAGACAAATTAAAAGGATTAATATTCACCTATACTTGTAAGGACTCAAAGAAAAATCCGAAAGACATTCAGGCTGGTAGCAAAAATATTTACCATCATCCATTCCTTAAAGTTCTAAATTCTGGACTGGCCGCTTATTCATTTGAACAGACATGTAAATGAGACACTAAAATGACTAGAAAGGGACTCCATAGTATCAGAAATAGATGCATTAAATCTGAATCATGATTCTAAACTTTTTTTAACCTTTAATCTTGTTCTGGGAGCTTTTTTTAGCATTATCCATCATAAAGATGGTTCATAGGAAAGAAATGGGTAAGGATAGGAATGAATTTAGCTACGATAGATTTTCTTCACTTATCGTCTCTTACCCAAACTATTAACTACCCGAACTCTTTGGGCAAAAATAACTTAAAACTTTGGCATTTTTTTTTTCTTATTTCTGAACCCGTGGTGGTGACCTAAGCTTTTCAGTGCAGTGCATTATCCATGATTGCTGTAGGACATATCATTGATAATTCTGTTTTCAAAGCTATGATGGGAGAAGATGGATAATGGCATTCAGTGCTGTTTTCCATTTTATCAAAAAGTTGATCATGAAGTTGCACATAAACATATTCACCCAATGGTGATAATTCTTTTCAAAAGCCTTAAAAGAAAACTCTTAGAACATGAAGCAGCATCAATTTCCACGAAAAGAAAGTAGACTCAAACTTGTAATTTTTTTTGAAGTGCATTAATTGATGATCGTACGTTAAACACAGAAAAGCTCAGAAAAGTGGTCTTTTATATGCTGAGATTTGCCCCTCATGGAGAAGGAACTAGTGGTGTGACCAGGAATCTAGCATGCTGTAGTGGATGCTTTTGTTTTTTTTTTTTTTCTGGAAATTTCTTATATTAAATTTAACTACCTGCATAAGTCTTAATTTGATTTTCCTGTGCTCTTAAAATGTCAGAAACGTCCTGGCTCACCAAAGCAACAGAATGAAAAGTCAAGCACAAAGCCCCCGCTTCATAATAATACTGCATCACATTTCCGAAAAGGGGCTTATCATGAGTCACTGGATTTTGTGATGTCATTATGTGAGACTTCTTATGGCCTAGTCGATGTATTTCCTGTTGAAGATCGCAAAAGTTCTCTTTGTGAGGTTGTGTGATTCTTTTTTATGATTATGCCCTACCATTCTTTTTTTGTTTTATTTTTTTCTCTTTGGGTGCAATTTTATTAGTGCTTTTAGTAGTATGTTTGAACACGTGCATGTGCACACACCGCCCCAAAATAACAGTGTGTGTGTGTAGCATATATCTAAGCATAACATCCTGCTTGAATCTTTTCTGACTTTTGATTGACTTTTCAGTCACTTGCAGAGATCAATTTGCATTTAGCTGAGGCTCAAAATAGTGGAGGTACCTGCTATATTTTATTATTAATTCTAGTTGGAAATTTGTACGTTCACAAGTATTCTGTCATGTAGTTTCTCTACGAGCATTTCTTTGTTGTCTAAAAGTGGTCTGAAAAGATGTGATTAAATTCAGATTTTTTACAAGGTTTCAGGTCTTAATGTGAAAAGCATACTATGGTGGATTATGAACTTCCAGATCTATGTTCTGGAAAAGTGAAGGAATTGAAAAGTTTGAAAGATGTGTTTTGCATGTTCTGTTTCTTTTAACCTATTACATTAATTTCGGAGGCGGTGAGACGGAATATATGCCAACAACCATCTTATAACCTTAGTACAGGCATTTATAAAGCTTTCTGAGAGATCATTTTGTAAATGTTTTTGCAAATTATGCAGTGTACATTTCTTTGAAAAGTCATGATTATCCTTAGGTTGGAATGAAATTTGGTGCTGGATCATGTGGTTTAATTTGTAAGTTTCACTTGGAGTTAAATATTTTCACTTTGAAGCTCTATATCTCTATCTCTCCATTTGCAATGCTCTCCATCTATATAGTTTTTCAACCTAATTCAGTGTTTTTTAATAATATGTCAGTATAAATGCTAATTTCTTAAAATTCAAATGCCTGGTGATAAATGATTGGGTTACTTGTAAGTAATATTTGAGTTTTATTAATATGATCTTTGAGGTTTTGGATTTTAGATATTAAAGTTTAGTATCAAGAAATATAAGATTCTCTTCCTGATTAGCCATTACAATCATATGTAGTTAAACATAAAACTCTAGTTACATTATGCATTTTGTTTTGTTATAATTTTAGCTTTATACAGTTATTTGAGCATTGTTGTTTATATTGATAGGAGTTTGCTTTCCAATGGGAAAGGGGATGTGTCGTGTTGTTCATATACCTGAAGATGAAGCTGTTCTTTTGAATTCTAGGGAAAAGGCACCATATCTGATATGTGCGGAAGTATTGAAATGTGATATGCCAAGGTATTTATGGAGTTATATCATGCATGCAAACAGCACATATTTTAAAACTTCAAAGAACATTATTTTAAAAGTGATTTAACTGGTGCATTTATCTGAAAACATACGTGTGTGCAATGATATTTAAATTTCTTTGTTTTACCTTTCTAAAACTTTTTCAGCAATACCAAGGATCCATCTAGTGCTCAAAACCTTTCCAAAGGGGGAATTCCTCTTGCAAATGGAGATGTATTCGTGCCCAAACCACCTCCATGGGCTTATCCTTTGTGGACTGCCCAAGAAGCGTATCGGAATAGTAGTGACAGGATGTCAAGATCTACAGCTCAAGCTATTGACCAGGCTATGTCACATACAATTGAAGCGAAATTGAAAATTGTTAGTGTGACCCTCTCTGTGGAGAAGCAAGCATCTCGCCAGTCATTCCGCCATGCTATAAATCGCAGTGGCATGCATCAGAGATCAGTGGATGGTGGTGATTTGGAATGGGTAAGGGTAGTGCTAACAGCAGATCCCGGAGTTCGAATGGAAGATATCGGGGATCAAGGATTACCACGTAGGAGAGAGCATCGCCGTGTCCCCAGTACAATCGCCATAGAAGAAGTGAAGGTTGGTTTTGAAATCTACTGCTTGACAAATAGTTTCAGATTTATGGTGTTATTAGCATTTATGTTGTCTTCTGTAGGCTGCTGCAGCCAAAGGAGAAGCACCGCCTGGCCTTCCTCTGAAAGGAGCGGGTCAAGATTCATCTGATGCACAATCAAGGGTAAACTTTCACAAAATCAAAAGATCAAATATATTTTGTTTAGGCAAAGAATGTTGAACTGGAAAAGTTTTTAATTTCCTAATAGGTTAATGGTGGCACCCCTAAGGCTAGTGATGCACTATCTGGTGAAATTTGGGACGCAAAGAAGGAGAGGATTCGTAAAGCTTCAGTATACGGGAAGTTACCCGGTTGGGACTTGCGCTCTGTAAGTTCATATAAAACTTAAATAAGCAAAGTAGTTCTGCATGTCAAATAATGTGTGCTCAAGTTATCCTGATAATAAAAATAATATGCTCACAGATGTGTTTTTCTTAAAATCCATGAACTGATTGATAATTTGATCAGTGAATGCCATATATCTATGGTATCTAATGTTCTTAATGTAAGAATGTGCTTAATTTATCTCTGGGCTGCTATGGGAACTGATTTTACTTTGAATGCTGCTATAATCATATATTTGCATGTGATTGTGATTTGTTTTATTTTGGGATTAATGAAATTGTTTTCTTGCTTGTTTCTCATGTAGGTTATTGTAAAGAGTGGTGATGACTGTAGACAGGAGCATCTTGCTGTGCAACTTATTTCTCATTTTTTTGGTGGGTGCCTATAGAAAATATCAGTCTCTATTTCTAATTGCTTAGCAGTTGTAGTTTGAAAATGGTCCTTTTAGCTGTGTTGCTTCCCCTCATTGTGGCAGGCTCGGGTAAATGCAAGGACATTGTCTTCAGGTTGATCAATTAGATCTCAGATGCTACAGACCCTCTATTATTCATTGCTCCTTGTCTCTTTAAACTTAACCAAGTCTAACGAAGAATTTCTGAATTACATTAGTAACATGCATGACTCTGAGTGTTTGGTGCCATTGTGAGGCTGTTCCTTTGTTGTCTACATGGCTTCCCTAAACAAGAGGGCAGTTCATGTTCAATAGACAACCCTCTCTTGGCCCTTGTGATGCTGGGAGCCTTATGCCTTTATGGTTTTAAATATCATAGTGTATTGGTTGATATGTAATGAGATTTTGGTCTCCTGATACGTTATTTAGCAATATGTTATGGAGGATTGGGAACAACTCATTTTCCTTTAGTTTCTCAAATTCTGCCTGCTATTTCTGACTGTATCCCTTCCTTTTAGCTTCCAAATTAATAGAGACTCTTTGTTAGAAAGTGTTTAACTATTATGTTTCTAAATTACCCACTGAAAACTTATCATAAAATTGGTAGCTATTGTGGACCTTCTTGCGATGGGATTAATCTAATGGATATAATAGTTTTGCCTTTGGAAATACATTTATCACATTTGATTTCTAGAAGATGATTAAGCAAAATGTAATTTTACTAATGTATTCATGTCTAGAAGCAGTCAACTGTTGAACCTTTGTCTTGTGACATGGTCTGTTGTATTTCATACAGTCATACTGTAGAGCTTTTATAATGGATTATTAGGAGAACTTGCATCTCATCCCTTTTTATTATTTTTTGTTAAATTTTGTCTAGTAGATTCAAGCTCACATAATTTGGTATTCATGCCAGATATTTTTCAAGAAGCTGGTCTCCCACTCTGGTTACGTCCCTATGAAGTTTTAGTCACTTCTTCTTATTCAGCTCTTATTGAGACAATTCCTGATACTGTATGTATAATCATTCTATTTTATGAACTTTATATTAAAAGTTCTGTGTGAGCTGAGTGATAATGATCCTGTTTTACAGGCATCACTTCATTCTATCAAGAGTAGATATCCCAATATCACAAGTTTGCGTGACTTCTTTGTTGCTAAGTATGAAGAGAACTCCCCAAGTTTTAAGCTTGCGCAGGTAACAATTCAACATTGATACGGTTGAATAGTTTTTATACTTTTGATTGTGCAGTTAACATAGCTCAGTCACCCATATTTATCCAAAGCTTCATGCATCTTTAGGGATGCACTGCCCAATCATAGTTTTCATGGTGTCATTTGGATGTCTGTTCTTGGACATGGTAGTTTTGTTGCTTTGGCTTTTTTTCTTTTTTATTATTTGTCTTCTTGACAAAACATGTGTGTTTGTCATGTTTCAACTCTGAAAATTGAGGAATCCATGCATAAATGATTGGAGGGAATAGGATAAAAGGTGGATTCTTTGATGACCAGATACCTGTTTCTACTATGTAGCATGGAAATTGAAGAATGGAAACGGACGTGGTGAAATGACACTTTTTAAAATATAGAAAACTAAAATGTTGGGTAAACTTGTACATATTAAAAATGTAGGTGAATATAAGTAAATATTAAAATATAAAAATATAAATTTTATATATAAATATTGAAAAGTTATTTGTTACTATCAATTAATAGTGTAATTATAAATTATTTCGTTTTAGTTAAGAAAAATATATAATTTTTTTAATTTATCTTTTTTTTTTGTTATATTTTACTAGTTAGAGCAGTTCTAAGTTGGAAATGCATTTCCTAGTTTTTTAAAAATATTGCAAAAATAGTCCTGAAATGTTTTCAAGGAGTTTCTTGAAGTGTCAGATATGGAAATGTTTCCGAAACATGGAACATCTACTGGTTGAAGTTTCCATGCATCATAGCTGAGTAGTGGTCTTGGTGATAAACTCTTGAAACTTTGTATATTATTCCTTTGATAATTCTATGGTTTGACCCATTTGATTTAACTGTATATGTTGTATTTGATCTGACCTTGAGGTAGGATAGGAAACAGCAATAAGTTTTCCAAGACGGGATATGGTGAATAGGAGGTCAAAGGGAGGGGTGGATTTGACTTCTCCTGGCTTGTTAATAATTAGCACACCTTTGGAATCAATTTTGTTCTTTTCTTTTTCTTCTTTTTTGGTTCAAAGTTCTACAAGTGCATCTTGGAAAGCAGGTTGAGAAAACAAGCAAAGACTGCTTTTTATGTTATCCTAGGTTGTGGCAACTTATTTTTTTTCTTTCAATACATAAAGCCATGAAAATAAATATATTAATAATAGAAAATTGTTTTTACAAGGGTACAACATAAAACCAAAAATAATGGATACCAACACACTTTTAGTTATTGGTACTTGTCGTGTATGGTTTTATTTGGCTTTCTGCTGTGTGAGTTTGTGCCTTACAAGAGTACTTCAGAACTTGGAAACAGGATCTGGTGAATGTGCTTTCAGTCAACTTGATTATCCCCCTGTTTGGGGCAGTGCACAATTTGCTTGTTGGATTTTTTTCAACATGGTTTTAAGGTGCTTTTTCCCAAAAGCAGTTTCAATGAAGAAAAGGGCCAAAAAAAAAAAGAGGCCAAAAATATGGTTCTGGTTTTGGCTTCCTTACTGCTGCAACCCCAAACGGGGCCATAGGTTGAAATGAAGTTGTCCTTTAGACTGGACTGGAGCAAGTTCGTAGGCTTTAGGTAAGTCTGTCATTCCGTGGTTCTGAAAAAGTTTAGGAATGAGGCTTTCTTCATACTCTTTTGAGCATGCTTCTCCTCCAAAACAGTCCCAGTAAAGTTTCATGTAATTCAGTATGAAGTCATAAGATGACAAAATGTTGAATGTAGTGCTGGGTGCACTGTCTGCCTTTTCTGGTTTCCTTAGCTTTGTGATCTCTGGTTCTTTATTTGGAGAATATGAAGTTATGACTAAATTGGTGTAACCTCACTTGGAAGGCTGTTTTGTTTTATAATGTTTATTATTGTTTTTTAAAATTTTTGGAGGGCGTGGGGTGGTCATATGAGCTGTTAAGGAATGCAGTGGTTCACATTTAGGGCTGGTAACAGATTGGGCTCGGTTGGATGTCAGGCTTAGCTTGATTGGGACAAGCAGAAGGCTGTGTTCAGAATATGACTCTCCTGCAACCCTCAGAAAGCAGATAGCTTTGTTCACTGGGGATGCTATTTTTTTTTTACATTTCTTTTCCTTCTTTGTTAGGAAGCCTTTTCTTTTTGGTCCTCTTAAAAAATTAGTTAAGCCTTCTGGTATGAATTGTAATCCTATATTGAAGAAAAATCAGAAATGAGGAAATCTGAAATTCAGAATTTCTTATGAAATAGAAATGTAGTGTAATAAATTTTTAATTTTAATTCAATTTGGGCACCTACAAGTAGGAATTGCCACAATCGAAGTTTCCC
Organism: Mallotus nudiflorus; assembly: GCA_947683625.1. NCBI lineage: Eukaryota > Viridiplantae > Streptophyta > Magnoliopsida > Malpighiales > Euphorbiaceae > Mallotus > Mallotus nudiflorus. The sequence goes on from CANTUR010000910.1 coordinate 279,576, forward strand.
ACACTATTTTAACACTCCCAATGGAAACTTGTTCAGGAAGAGGGGGCTTATAATCTAGTAGTGTAAAACAGAAGCATATGGAATGATCACTATACAATATGCATAGGTCTTTTTCCAGTACATATGACTGCTAACAATTATTGCGCAAGTTTACATCTTTTGTTTGGGCTGGTTGTAGTTATCTTTGTTCGGGTCAGCCACTTTATTCGATGCTTCATTTACTGGAGCAAATCAATGCGGCTCCCAAGTTCTTATAAAGCTCATAGTAAATGAAAGCTAGGGCAAGCTCAGCTCATTTGATATCCCTACGGATTTTGTGTTTGAAGTGCTAGTGGAGATTAGGTGAATGTTTTAGGAGTGGGTTTATAGTGCATCCTTTAAAGCATTTTAGTTTTAAAAATCTGTTGAATTGGAGGGTTTATTTTGCCCTATGCTTTGTATTTGAAGAAGCATTTATCTTTTGTCCTGCCTGTGATACTCCTTTAACATGGTAGTGCATTTTTTATTAGGCTGTTTACAGACATGGTTTCTGTAGTTTTCCATCAAATGGTCTAATGAATGGTCTAGGGACAATATGGCTGTGTTAATTTATCTGCTCCTTATTTTGGGTATTATTTTTAGTTAGGCGAAAAAATGACCCAAGTTATTATTTATTTATTTTTTTCTAAATTTTTCTTTCCACAAGTTTATTTTAGATTCGTCTGAGTGGATGTTTTACATTTAACTAATTGATTTACCTTTTTTTTTTCTTTGTTTTTTTTCTTTCAGAGGAACTTTGTTGAAAGTATGGCTGGATATTCTCTAGTGTGCTACCTTCTGCAGGTACAGTGCTTTTTTCCCTCTTCCAACAAGTTTGCTAATGTTTAGAAAACCTCAGATTAGGTACTATAGTCACACAGAAGGTTGAAGAAGTCAGATATGCATGTCTTTTTTTTTTTTTTCATGTTTATATGTTGTAAGAATTGCTTTTTCAAGAGCCAGCACTGTAGCATCGTTTTCAACTACTTATTGCTCATGTATAGATTCTATATGGTAATGCCAGCCCCCTGCACAATATGGCTTGTTTATGCTGAATAATGGTCAGAACCTTAATAATTTGTCCTCCATGAAAAATGATTACAACTGCTGTTTTGCCTTCTTTAAAAAGACACATGCCATCTGTTAGCCATTCATGTTTCATTTGATATTGTAAACCATCTGTGCAAGACCCTGAAATTTGCTGACAAATAACTCTGTTACTTAGGTGAAGGACAGGCACAATGGAAACCTGTTATTGGATGAAGAAGGGCATATTATACATATTGATTTTGGATTTATGCTCTCTAATTCACCTGGTGGTGTTAATTTTGAGAGTGCTCCTTTCAAATTAACCCGAGAATTACTTGAGGTATAATAGTTAATGCTTTGTTCCATGTACAGTTTCCACCTTCTGCAACTAATTCAATTCAATTTCAGTGGTCTACAGCCTTGTTATGTGCTCAATTTTTATATCTCGAGTTGGTTTTGGATTCTATTATAATGGGAGCTTTGCTGATTTTTCCAGGTCATGGATTCTGATGCTGAGGGAATTCCAAGCGAGTTCTTTGACTATTTTAAAGTAAAGATAAAGCTCTCCTTTGTCTTCATATTCTGGAAAATTTTCCACCCACCACTATGCAGTGAATTGTCATTGATTATGTCTTTTGCTCTTTGAACCCAGGTTTTATGCATTCAAGGCTTCTTAACATGTAGAAAGCATGCCGAGCGTATTATTCTTCTTGTTGAGATGTTGCAGGTAATACCAGTAACCCCAGCTTAGTCTTAACTACACACACATTATGTATCTACAAGAATTTGTGCATCTCCTCTTCTAAGAGGGTGTAAATTCTATTCCTTTCAAATGTTGCTGATTAGTTTTTGGCCCTGTCAACAAGTCCACGGGCCTTGAGAGTGTTGCCCCACGCACACATATGTGGATTTATAAATAAGGTTGAGCCCATGTAGCATAAAATCAATTGGCTTTTGTTAAGGTTCAATCTACACCACTTATAAGTCTTTTATTGTTTTGCACATTTTCAATGTGGGATTCCAACACTTCCCGTTAAGTGTAACCGGGCCTGGTATTAGTTACACTTGCAAAACACAAATGGGCTGCACCTAATGGCACCTAGCAACTCAAATGGGGTCACAAACGGGCTGCACCCAACAATAACTCACATGGGTTGTATCAAACTTAAACGGGCCGCATCCAATTCCAGGTCTTAAACATGAGCCCGGGATTACTGCTTTGATACCATGTCAACAAGTCCACAGGCCTTGAGGGTGTTAGCCTACGCACACACGTGAATTTATAAATGGGGTTGAGTCCATGTAACATAAAATCAATTGGCTTTTGTTAAGGTCCAATCTATACCATTTATAAGTCCTTTATTGTTTTGCACATTTTCAATGTGGGATTCCAACAGGCCCTGTGGCATGGTTTTAAATATCCCTAGTGTATCAATGTATCAGATGACATGTTACATGAATTTGGTCTCTGATGTGTTATTTAGCAATACATTACTAACAACTTTTTTCTTTTGTCAAATATTCTGCCCACTTTTCTGATTCAATCCCTTCTTTTAGCTCTCCATATTAGTAGGGAGTCTTTACTATAGAGCCTTTAACCAATATACTTATAAATACCCCTTTGAACAAACAGCAGTTTCAGTTTTGAACAGTCCAACACCGTTACACTAAATCCTATGCTGTTACATTGATTCCAATACCAATACTGTTCATGAAACCATTATTTAAAACTCTGTGTTTTAACATAATGAGTTGATGAGGTTCTCTGATGGTGAATTTTCATGCTGTAAATATGTGTGGTTGCTGAAAGCTGAAAACAAAAAGAATTGAGGGTGGAATAAATGATTGGATAACTGAAGAAATCATAGTTTTTAAAATTACAATGGACATGACTTTTGATTGGTTGATTCTTATGTTGTGCTACAAATCAGATGCGTAATGTTACTGCAAAGTTTTATTGGAAAGAAGATACAATCTGATTGCTGATAATCTGAGAAAATCTAAGCAGTATACAATCTGATTGCAGATAATCTGAGAAAATCTAAGCAGGGCTGATAATTATTGCATAATTTCTGTTTGGGTTGATTGGCCCCAGCCTGCCATTGGCTCTGGCTGTAGTGATTCTTATTTTGTAGGGTCTCCATTTTCTCTTGTTGTGTGGTTGGTGGGGGATGGTTGGGTGGGTTTTGCGAAAGCAATTGGCTTCCCTTCAGTTGAAAAGCCTAAAGCTGTATTTTTCCCAGAATAGCGATGTTAGGTTTGCTCATTTAATGCTGAATGGAGGTTCATGGTTAATATTTTATGTCAGTTCCTTACTGCTTATAACATACCAAAATTCCTAACTGATTGAAGACTATGCGCAAGATTGTGCACTTGTTAGCTCCCAGATATTTTTTACCTGTCTTGCTTCTATTAGATTTTAGCTCCACTATTTTTTCTTCCCAACCATTATTCCTAGAAGTGGATTGTTTCTTAGTTATTAAAGGCACATTAAGGCACAAAAGAGTTCCTGGAGCGGCATGGTGCCCACAAGAGAAGAAAATAAGATTTTTTTTCAATGACTTTGCATGCATGAAATTCTTGTAAGGTCACTTGCATTTTCAAATCACTGCTAGAGATCTATAACCCCCCAAAAATAATAATAGTAATAAAAAATAAAAAAAAGTTTGTAGTCTATACTGTAGGAAAATTATTTGCCCTCCATGGAAACTTTTTGGCACTCCAATTGGTCCCACCTGCTTTTTTCTATGCACAATTTCACATTAATTTCAGTTTTCACCCAATTCGAATTACCAGTTTATCCTTCTACATTCATAATTAATGTATGTTCTCCCACTTTTACAAATCCAATTTATTGCTTTTAGTAACTTACAACTTTAGTGTTTTTAACTTTGAAAAGTTAAGTACATTCATAACTTCATTAATATTTTATTAATAAATAAAATTAAAATTAAAATATAACTTATAAAATAACATATAATTTTTAAAAGTGAAAGGACTAAAGTAGTAATTTGCTACTAAATAAAAAGAGATGGATTTTTTTGTTTTACTTCGAATGTATACAGAACAATTTTTAAAGCTATTACATCATAGAAAAGTTCTCTTTTTGTATTTTAGCAAATTGTTTTGCACAAGTATTTTAACAAGTGTCATCTTATTTGAAAGAGGCTAAAATTGACATTTAACCAGTAATATATGGGAGTCATGAAATTATAAGAAAAACGTCAATTTTAAAGAGTGGAGTGCCAGAAAAATATAATGGAGTGCTAATAATGTTTCCCTAAACTGTAAGCTAAAACTTTTAAACAGTTGAAGGCTAAAATGTAAGCTAAAACTTGCATTTTCATATGTGCGCCTCATTAACATTGCCTGTCTTGTATTGTTTGAGGCACTAGGCCAATGTGCCTGGTGTCTCTTGTGCTTCAGGTGTACCTATGGTTTATTAGTTTGTCCACTTTCTCCTGAATTCATGGAAACTTAGCTCTTAGTTGATACTTACATGTATGCCCTCAGGTTACTTGCAAAAGACCTTAATCTTGTAAGTATTTATTTCATTGTGTAGAGCATAAATAGTTTTGCGCCTTCTTTTCCAGACTCTTTATCTCATGTATCCTGTGTTGATGTGGGACAGATTTAGGAAATCTATTCTACAATTGAAATTGCAATCTGAAATTTAAGATTTCAGATCTGGAAGTAATATGGAAATTATGAAAGGAAGGGTAGGTTTCTAAGAATCACACCTAGAACTCACAAGCCTAGGGGTCTATAGACTAAGACTTGTTTATTCCTAATAATTATCTTCAAAATATTTTTCCCTTCCAATATTTTTCTATTGGAGCTTCCCTCATACCTTTTATCAAGCATAATGATGCAAATTGGGCTTTAATGAGTTCTAAAATGCAACTTCAAGCAGTTCCACTTTCTCAGTCTAAGAAATACCTTGTTGGAACTGGATTGGAATGCCAAGTGGCTCTAAATTCAAGGTTTCCTGCTATAGCTAAGTGCAATGGAAAGATAATTTATAACTCCTCCACTCTTAACTAATCATCTCCGTGGCTTGTGAGGAAGAGCCACCCTGGCAAGCTTTAACTAATAACAATTTATGTTGATAGAGCTATCAAAACCCAAAACAGGTAAAACTATAAAAATTTGATATTGATAAAGCTATCAAAACAGGAAACAGGTAAAGCTCATGAGAAAAATGATTGCACTTCACACCTTGATCTCTACTTATTGATTTTGAAAAGAAGATTAACTCTAAATATGATTGTTTGTTGATGATAATTGTGATGGTAGGTGGTGCTGGTGATGTATTGAGTGGTGTTGGTGGTGAATGATGTTGATGACGATAGTAGTGATGTTGATGGTGATGGTGATGGCTCTTATTGTGTGTTCTTGATGATGATAGGTTTAAGGAATTAGCTAAAATTTTAGAAGCAGAGATCAGTCTGCTGGTTTTCCAATTTTGGATTAGGGAAAATCAACTTTTTTTTTTCCTAAATTTTGTTGACTATAGCCATTACCTGAGTTTGATCAAAAGGTAATTACTGGCTTTGAAATCATCCTTAAAGTGCCTGTAAATTGATCTATTGTATAGCATGTTAGTGGATTTTGATGATAAGCTGATTAGATATGTTTGATTGGCAAGAATTTTGGCAAGGAAAAGGGACTAGTAGGAGGAATAAGAAAACCAAAAGGAATAGTTGCTAAGGGCTAAGAAAGAGTGGTGGATCTGGTCTTGGTGGTGGGCTGCAAAAGAGCCCAAAGCAATTTTTTTTTTTACTTTTATTTTTTTAGGTTAGGGCAATATAGTAAAATTATTAAAAATGTCCATGTCAGTAGTGGTGAAATGGTAAAATCATTACATTACAGCTGCCACATAAGCACAATTGAATCAATTGCAAATTAATGGACACAATTGCAACCAATTGGCAAAATGAGAATATAATTTCTAAAATTAAAAGGTTTGGTCAATATTGCAAGTCGGTTTGGAATTTTTTGGTCATTAGGTGTTTTTATATCAGTTAAAGTAATTTTTTGGATGCTCACTTTTTTTTATTAATTTTTGTTTTGATATAGTGGACATTAATAGATGGAGCACATGATGGTTATTTACCAATTCTTTACAAGGAATTGCTATTTAAATCTTAAAAATACGATAGGATTTCAGAAATTTTTTATATATTTTATTTCTTGGTGGATAGTAAATTGAATTATCAATAAAAAAAATTATGTTGGTAGAAGGAAAATATTCCAATATTTTTTTTGCAGAATTATGCATGTTAATGATAACATGATACCACTATAATAATGGATTGCATGAGGTTCTATGAAAATAAATATAAAAAGATTATTCATCCTTCTCAATGAGTATACATTAAGGGTGTGTTTGGCATAAATAAATTTCACAAAATTGTATGGAATTCATTTTGCAATCCAAATGAATATGTTTGATTTAAATGAAAACTTTGTGGAATTCATTTCCAGTTCCAACTTTTTTAATCTTGTGGAGTTACTTATTACCAAACCAAATTCTTATGTGAACTCATTTCATATATATTTAAACCAAACACACTTCTTCATTAATAAGAATCCACTTGCAAATGAATTAGAATTCATTTGGAAATGAAATGAATTCCTTAGTGGAATTGAATCAAAAGAGGGAAGCAAGTATTTGGACTAACAATTGTTAGTTTGGAGGAAGGAGGACGAATGTGGAGGCAGGGGAATGGAAGAAAAGAAGCGAATAAATCACAAATGGTCAATAAAAGTTTCTAGAGGTGAACAAAACATGATCAATGGAGATGTGACAAACAACCATAAGGAGAGATCTTGTGCAGTGTCCTTTTTTAATTATTTAGCTTTGGAATTTTGATTGTCAGCAAATGTGCTTTATATTGCGAAGTAAATTGTTGCTTAATGGTATTATGTTGGTAACTTGTTGAATCAGGATTCTGGTTTCCCATGTTTTAAAGGTGGTCCACGGACAATACAGAACCTAAGAAAAAGATTCCATTTAAGTTTGACAGAAGAGGTGAGACTAAGTTCTGTAATAATACCATTGTACACAAGAAACTCTACTGCAATGGTCCTCATTATATAATATGTTACTTTCTTGCAGCAATGTGTTTCCTTGGTGCTCTCGCTAATCAGCAGCAGCTTAGATGCGTGGCGGACGCGGCAATATGACTATTATCAGAGAGTGTTGAATGGGATATTATGAGGTGACTTGTAAGATAACCACATTCTTTGCATCCACAATTGCCAGTATTGTGAAGCATTTTGATTGGAGTTGCATGTGAATTACTGTCATACAAGGGCAATTGCTTCACCACAGTTCGGTACTGGGATTTCGTCGAAGATGTATCAAATTCTAACAGAATGGCCTGTTTTAACTTGGTGTGAGGAGTTTGTAATTGTATAGGCTGAAATTCTTCTAAGAAGTCTAGCAGGCTAAATTTTCTTCAGTGGAGTCTTCTTTTTCACTGCTTCCCCATGTCATTTAATATTGGATTCTGATGGCATTCGGGAAATATACTTAAAAGGAAGGCATACACTTCTACCTATCTTAAGACAGCATGTACAGTGTGATCCTCATGAGGGACAACGGACCAGACATGGGAAGGAATGTGAGGTCACAATTGCCTGTTGAATCGCATGGGATAGTGGTCAGCAGAAGCAAACACAAGTGACAATTATTTCATTATTTGTATATCTACCATTTTGCCATGAGAAGTTGCTCTATATTCTTCAGATAGAAGGTTGGCAGAAAACATCAGATGGGTGGCCTGTTTGTCATTTCTGGTTTCGACCATTTTTTGGTGAGCTTTTGTAACTGCTCAACCAGGAAGTTGTGCTTGCAAAATTCTTGAAAACACGAGTACGTCGTCTGAGATATCAAATTTTCTTTAAAGGTGAACAAGCTGTTTATTGAAATTGCGTCATGTATAATGGTCTTGGTGGGCATTGAATTACCTGTTGGACTATGTGTATTTCATTTTGTCGAGTTTGTAAACTAGCTTGTACGTGTATGCTAGGCTTTTTCAGTCTCTTTGATTAAATTCCTTCTTTTTATTCTTTTTCTTCATCAGTCTTAGTTTGTCTGCTATAGGATATAATTCATGTAAAATACGAAACAGAAACTTGAATAGAAGGTTTGGTGTTGTTTCCAGGTACATAGTGGGAAAATTTACTTAGTGAATTTCTGCCATGATGTTTTATTTTCTTTTGAAAATGATGTGTTTTGATCTCATTTAATCTATTCATCATCATTGGTGGTTAAGTTGATGAAATATCGAATTGCTGTAAAAAAAAAGCGCATTTTGACCCCTTTGCTGAACTTTTTTATTTTTTTGATTAGGAAGATTAGCGAATATGTATATATTGTGCTTAAGTAGTACGCAATCTAGCAATTTGAAATTCAGAGATTAAGATAATATTTTAAAATTAATGTATTTTTGTGTAAATTTTTAAAAAAAATTGAAAAATGAATACATTGAAAATAAAAATAATAGCAATTCTTCTTGTCATATGGTAACAAAATATTATGGTAAATTTATAAAATAAATAGTGAACATTAAAAATGAAGGTTATTGTAAAAGCAGAGTTAAAGTTGTATAATTGATGACGTAGCGCTTACATTGTTGCAACGCATCAGGAAATTAGTAGCATGCATGTAATTTGCATCATAAGCTAATGTTGAATTAGAAGAAAAAATAATTGTGTTAACTATAAAATTCAATTTTTTTTAGAGTCCTGTAGTATAAACATGTATATTTATACAAATGAAATTAAAATAGTTACATTACTACAAATTTAATTATAGTTATTGATACGTTTTTCAATATTGGTATATAAAAATAATCAATAATTCTAATTAAATAAAAATAAATTCAACTATTGTAATTCCATTTATATAATGCAAATGTTTATACGATAACAAGAGCTTTTTTTTTTTTTTTTTTGAATATTGTGGCATGCATTGTACTATCCCGTATTTTTAAATATTTTTACACTGTATCGGGATATGCAGTGTTAATAATTCTTAAATATGATATTGATATTTTATGAGCTTTTATTTAATTAAAATTGAATTTTTAATTGTTTATTATTATTTTAAGTGCTTTACGTAAAATTTTCACGGTTTTTGTATTTTCGGGGAAATTTTCACGTAAATAATTTACTATTAATTATTTTAAATAGATTTACGAACTTGCATGAGCTCATACATATTTTTAAAATACTAAACACCGTATATATGTGTACTTATTTATCTAATTAGAGTTTAATTAATATTACCCTAATATTTTATTATTTATTAATTTGTTTTAATATTAATTAATTATTTTTAGGAGTATTAAATTTTAAAATATTAAATTATAAGTGTGTGGTGTATATTTAATGTGTGTAATTTAATATTATTTTAATATATAGTATAAAGTATATATATATACATATATACATTTAATATTAACAAAATTTTAAAGTTTAACTTATTTACAAAACTGCCCCTCCTGTTCCTCCTTCATCCCCGACCATCCCCATCGCCGTTCCGCTGCCTGTCACGCCAATTTCTTGCCGTTGGTGTGCCGTCCGGCGTGCCACCACCTTCCTCAGCCTTCCTCGCCGCCTGTTGTAGCCGTTTCCGGTGTCTGGAGATCGATTTTGTCCGGAGAAGCCGAAACTTGAGCCACCGTCGTTCACGACGTTTCCGGACACCGTTTTCGACACTGCCGGTCTCTTTCTTCTCCTTGAGCTCCGGTGAGTGTGATTCCAAGCTTTGTTTCACTTAAAATGGTATTGATTTGCTTAGGTTTTGATTTTTCGAATTCGGCCTATTAGGGTTCTTGATTTTTTTAACTTCAATTTAATTGATTCATGAAAAATTCCTTCACAAATGTTGTTCCCTTAGCTTAATCTAAATGTGTGAATTTTTGTGGAATTTTTGAATATTTTAATATTATTTTCTAATTTTCGAAAATTAATTAATTAAATTATGAAATTGTGTTTTATGATAAATATAGGTGTTGAAATGAATTATAGAAATTTATTTGGAATTTTTATGAATTTCTATGTATTTATTTTGAATTTAATTAGTTTATGGAATTTTAGGAAAATTTGGTTAATTATGTTTTTAATTGAAATTAATTGGTTAATTGAGTTTAATTATTGATATTATTGATAAATATGTCGAAAAAATTAATTTTTGGATAATTATACTATTTTTGGTGAATTTTTGAAGTAATTTTAGTATATTTATATATATAGGGGCATTTTGGTAATTTTACCCTAAATTGGCTAAAAATGTAATTTAATTGGTTTTAATAGTTATTTAAGGTATAAAAATGATTTCTACAAATTATTTAGTATTTTTTAACTAATTAAAACTATTTTTCGTGAATTATTTTCAATTATATATATAATATACGATTTTACTAATAAAATAAGTTTCTATCGGTTTTTAATATGTTTTAAGGCCAATTATGTAATTTTTACTTATAAAATGAATTTCTATGTTATAAGGGTATTTTTGGTATTTCTGAAATTGTTCTGTGATTGTGGACCCCGGTTGGTAGACTGTCGTTTGGAGTCTGACTGAGGGGTTATGGATGAGTGGTTGAGCTTGTTTTTTTCGAAGTGTGTTTCTTTGCAAGGTCAGCTCTACTCTTTGAGTAGAGAGATGTCCGTTTTACAGGGGAGGTTCTGCCGAATTTTTGGTAGAATTCTCGTAAAACGTGATATCCGGTCGAACCCTACTTCTGTTTCTGTCTTTAATATTCTAGATCAAGTTCTAGGATTTTTTTGTTAGGTTTATTCTGATTTCTATCGTTATTGTTTATTTAGTTGTGCCGAGATCGAGGCTTAGTAGATTAGGCCCGTCAGACTTATCTCGAGGAGCGCACTAAGTGTGAGTTACTATTTTATATATATGTGCTTTAGGATGCATGATTTTAGAAATATATGTTTTATTTTGATTAAATATGCATAAATAATGTGATTAGTATTTAAGTATATCTTTAGTTTATTTTTGGTTTATTTTCGATATATATTAAATTATATGCATGTTTTATTAATAAATTATATTTAAAATGTTTTTAAATATATTTCTAGCTTAATTTATAATTTGATTGGATTTATTTGACGTATATATACTCGAAATATACCTGGTTTACTTTTGGTATATTTCCAGTATATATATGGTTTATGTTGCTATTTTATTTAAGTTTATGCATCATTTATATGTGAATGTATGTTTTATATTTATTAATGAAGGATATCAATAGAACGTGCTACCTAGTGGGCGGCACTAGGACCGAGTACGTACCGGTACGCTTATAGCATTTAGGCTATATTACTAACCAGTTTGAGGATATTGATTAGAATTGATTTATCTGATGTGTGATGTGTGTTGGGTGTGATTGTTGGAGCTCGGTTGACCAAGTGTCTCGGGGCCAATCACACTGGCAGTCAGACTGCTGGAGCTCGGTTGACTTAGTGTCTCGGGGCTAGTCTACTGTCTAAATGGATTAAGTGGACATATTTGGAATAAGTGAGCCTGTATGGCTAGAGTGTTGTCTAACATTGTTTGAGGTTTCGATATCATAGGGTTCTCTTTTGATCCTTCATAAACGATGATTTTCAGTAAAATATGTATAAAATGATTTTACAGCATCTGTGTGTATTTGTCTGTATATATACATATTAGATATATACTGTTGATTGTATGCATTATCATTTAGTGTGCATGTATATATATTATAGTAATTCACTCAATGAGGTTTGACTCCCCTCCGTTGACTATTTTTCAGGAGAGTCATCTTCCTCAGACCTCAGTAGCAGGCCTGTACGCCGGATTTCTTCCGCCCCGGCTTCTTTGTGTAAACTGCTTCTCTAAGTCTTGGGTTTATTTTATCTAGACACTGCAGTAGTCATTAAATATTTAAAGAGATGTTGTATTATATATTTGAACTGGATTTGTATTAAAGGAGTTTATATATATGTGATGATGATGAGGATTTGATTTAAATCCAGTTGGTGCATATGTTATTATTATATTTATGAGTTTTATTTCCGCTGCATTATATATTGTTATTATTACTATTGCATGTTTTATTTTACTTTTAGGCTTGCTATGGGTTCCGGATTCGAAAGAATTCCCGTTCCCTAGCGCCGGTCATGACCCCTGTTTTAGGTCGTGACATGCATAGAGTTGGTGGATATCATACTCAACATGGTTCATCTAAGAAGCACGGACACAGATACTATAGACGGTGGGGTTTAGCGAGCATTCAAGATTTTAGCAATCGCAACATTATTTGAGCTCAGGTAACTAGAGAACACACTACTATATGACAGACATATCATGGAGATAAGGAGTCGCTACCCAAGATAATAATTAGGACAATTCAAAAGTGATGATAACTCGATTCTTTAAAATAAAGTTAGCACCACAATGAGGAGATTCTAGATACTGAATACTAACTTCTTTCAGTCTTTGTTCATTTAGAATTACCTTATTAATTACTAAATTATTCTCCATTTACATGTGATTTCATTTAAACACTAATTTTTCATATATCTAACTCCAAAACAACTAGTCATAAAAAAATATACAAACAATGCATTCATTAAAACGTGACATCCCTAAATTAGTCTAATCTGCATCAATTTTAATTAAATGAATTAAATCTATATGTTTTATTTACAAGTGAAATAAGAAACTAAAGGTGAGCCTATATTTTAATTAGATTAGTGAACTTCTTTCTATTTATTTTAATTATCTAAAGTGAGCTTAAATCTACTAATTTTATGGAAATGATTTGGATTGAGTTTGAATTAATGGGCCTAATTCTAATTAATTTTAATTTAAGTGAAAAATAGGCCTAAATCTATTTGTTTTAAAAGAAATGTTTTATGAGTTAAGCTAAATCTAAATTAATTTTAATTACACTAGAATGAGCCTAAAAATCTAAAATTAACCTAAAATGGGCCTAAGTTGATTTTAAAGTTAATTAAAACCTAAAATCTAATTAAAAGTCTATTTTAAATGAGCTAATTCTAAACGTGGGCTTAAAAACTAAAACGAATAAAAATATACAAACAAGCTCAAACAACAAATTAAAACAAATAATGAATAAAAAACATACATTCTGTGATTTTCAATCCAAATTTAATTTGTATGCAACCCTAATTAACTAAAGCTACCATTGATTTTAATTTAGATTTTACCAAATGAACCTAATTATTAGCCAATTTTAAGTGTAGAAAAAATAAAAGGTTTCACTATTCCCACTATTGGAGCTATTACAATTCCTATGTACGTAAATTTAAACTACTTAATTACATGCCCAATTAAACCAAATAAATAGAAAGAACATAAAAAAAACACAAAATATTAAAAACCTAAAATTTAATTAAAATGTCTACATAATTAAATCCATGGTATCCCATAAATCTTCACGATCTTCCTTATGTATTCACCCTATAATTTTGGTTATGCTCATCACAATCAAAATCACAAAACAAAATGCAAAATAGAATAAAAGAATTAGTAGATAATCAAATAATAAAATGAAATAAAAATAAAAAAATAAAATAGAAGAAAGAAAAGAAATAAGATGATATTGTGAAGTTTGATTGCCCCTTAGAGTAAGAATCACCATTGAAAATTGACTTCTTGATTGATTTTGGATATCACTAGACGTATTGTGTTTACAAAACTCAAGAACATATATCTTTTTTAATTTGAAAGCTTTTTTTTTTTAAAAAAAAAAACTTAGAAGTCTCTATTTTCTCTTTTTTTTTTCTTTTCCAGCAACGTTTCTTTCCTTTTCTTTTTTTTAGCAACTCTGCTTTTTCCCTTTAAATCCAAATTCCCTTTAGTCTCAGGAGTCTCTAGCTCCTGATAAGATTATTTTTCTTGAAAATTTTGTGATTAATCCAGGATAATTAAGTTATCGGATACAAGGAGAAAACACATAAACAAGTAAAATAGGATATATTAAATTTATTTATTTATATTATTTTTTAACCAATCAAAAATTAAATAAATGTATTTTTTTCAAAAATAAAAAAAACTGTGTTGATCGGAATTATGGAAATCCGATCGGATTTTTGTATTTCCGATCGGAAATCTATAATTTTGAATTACAGAATTTCGATCAGTTTTCTGTAAAATTGATCAACCTTTTTTTTTTAACTTTTAATTATAGAAAGGCCCCAAAAAAATATTGCAATTTAGTCCTTAAAACTCACAAGTTTAGTCCTAAAAATTCAAAATCAATATCTAGAGATCAATTTTGACCAAATTTTCATCATAGGAGCTCTGTATTTCTGATCGAAAATCTGTAATTCAAAATTACAGAATTCCGATCAGTTTTCTGTAAAATCGATCAACCCTTTTTTATAAATTTTAATTACAAAAAGGCCTCAAAAGGAAATTCAATTTTGCAATTAAATCCAAAAAAATGTTGCAATTTAGTCCTTAAAACTCATAAGTTTAGTCCTAAAAATCCAAAATCAATATCTAGAGATCAATTTCGACCAAATTTTCATCATAGGAGCCCTCGTCACATCTATGCATCAATCTTGAAATTGGGTGCTTACAGTTACACCCCTTTGTCGCTATTTGCTTGACAAATTGTGGCAAAGAAATATAAGCACATAATTTCAAAGAAAAGAATTAAAACACTTACTTGTGTACCATGACTATGCATAACACTATGAAGTGTTGAATGTGATTTAAGGAACACTAAAATTCCTATGGAATTTCTAGCTTATAATGCTATCATTGTGTTCAGTGAATAGCGATTAACACTATGTTGAGTGCATTTTGAAAACAGACTATAGTTCTAGTGGAACAGTGGTAATGCTATCACTGCGTTTAGTGACTAACCATTGACATTGCATTCAGTGCATTTTAAAAACAAGTTATAGTTCTAGTGGAACATATAGTGGTGATGCTACCACTGTGTTCAGTGAATAGCGATTGACACTGCGTTTAGTACATTTTGAAAATAGACTATAGTTCTAGTGGAACATCTAGTCGTGATGCCATCATTGTGTTCAGTGAATAGCGATTGACACTGCATTCAGTGCATTTTAAAAACAGGCTATAGTTTCAGTAGAATATATATCGGTGATGCTATTAATGTGTTCATTGAATAGCAGTTGACACTGTGTTCAGTGTATTTTGAAAATAGGCTATAGTTCTGGTGGAACATATAGCAGTGATGCTATTAGTGTTCAGTGAATAACGATTGATGTTGTGTTCGATGTATTTTAAAAACAAGCTATAGTTTTGATGGAACATATAGTGGTGATGCTATCACTAGATTTAGTGAATAGTGATTGACACTGTGTTTAGTGTATTTTGAAAATAGATTATAGTTCTGGTAGAACATATAGCAGTGATGCGATCACTGTGTTCAGTGAATAGTGGATGACACTGCGTTTAGTGCATTTTGAAAACAAGCTATAGTTTTGGTGGAACACATAGCAATGATGCTATCACTGTGTTTAGTGAATAGTAGTTGAAATTGTGTTCAGTGCATTTTAAAAATAGACTATAGTTCTAGTGGAATATATAGTAGTGATGCTATCATTATGTTAAGTGAATAGCAGTTGACACTGCGTTCAGTGCATTTTGAAAACACGCTATAGTTCCGGTGGAACATATAGTGGTGATGCTATCACTATGTTCAGTGAATTGCAGTTGAAATTGCATTTAATACATTTTGCTATATTCTTTGTAGGACGTTTAGTGAGTGATTTTCACTATATTCCCTATGGACGTCTATTGATTGTGAATTTTCACTATATTCCCTATGGGACATCTAGTGATCGTGATTTTCACTATATCTCCTATGGGACATTTAATGATGTGATTTTCACTATATTCCTTATGGGACGTCTAGCGAAAATATGCTATAACTATTGTGTAGTGTTTAGCTAATTATACTACAGTTCCTATGGAACATCTAGTAATTGTGACTAAAAGTTTTGCTATATTTCCTGTGGAATATTTAGCAAAAATATGCTATAACTACTATGTAGTGTCTAGCAAAAGTGATTGAAGAAAAGTGTTATAACTACTATGTAGTGTCTAGTGAATTATGTTTTGAAAGTGATCAATTATAATCCATCAATTAATTGCTAGCTTTTATAATGCTATAGTCCATAATTGCTCATGATTACCTGCAAATCTTTCATTGCTCACCGATGATGTTACAATCTATAGTTGCTTGCAGTTAGTTGTAACCCTTTCATTGCTCATTGATTCATTCTGATCAAATTGTAACCCTTTCATTGCTCGCCCTTGATGTTGTAATCCATAATTGATTGTGACTTTTATCTTTAGTTGTTTGATTCGAATCCTTGAATTCTTTTGTACTAATTGATTGGAATTTATGCTGATTTCTTTGATCAACTGCCCTCATTGCAATTAATTTTGATTGACTTGATAACACTAATGTTGATTCCATATATTGGGTTTATCTTCTTTTGGACTTGTTATTCTTAAAAAATTGTTAAAGTTAGTTTTAGCATGATAATTATACAAAAAAGTACATTATATTTTTGAAAAGTTATGAGAAAATTCATCACTTTATCATGAGAAAGCATGCACTCAATGAAACTCACTAATTTTGATTTTTATGACTATCATTTATTTGCCATTTGCAAAAGTTAGAGGTATCGTTAATCATTTTATGTTGAGAGCATATCTTTTACTAAGTGA
Organism: Mallotus nudiflorus; assembly: GCA_947683625.1. Taxonomy (NCBI): domain Eukaryota; kingdom Viridiplantae; phylum Streptophyta; class Magnoliopsida; order Malpighiales; family Euphorbiaceae; genus Mallotus; species Mallotus nudiflorus. The sequence goes on from CANTUR010000910.1 coordinate 296,359, forward strand.
AGAGCTTACTTCCACACCTAATTTCAAGGAGAATTTGCTAGACAAAACTTATAAAAATTGAGCATAAAAAGATCAAATTCTGAGTATTAAAACAGTATTTGAGTTATCGATGTGCTTTTCTTCCTTATCCGAGTATTCCCCTACCTTTCTGATATTACTCAGTGTGGATATCATTGAAAAAGTCATTTGGATACTCATACTTTTACAAAGCATTGGAGTAAATAGAGCAATTTTTAGCATGGTCCTCTTTAAAGTATTCCCCCGCCTTTCTCGTATTATTCAGCGTGGCTACTGCCAGAGGTTTCGAGTTAACACTCTTACTCATTTCTGAGGATTGGAGTAAATTATGCTTGCACTTATTTCAATTCCCCTTTTAGTATTCCCCCGCCTTTCTTATGTTACTTAGCATGGATACCGTCAAGGGATTTTGTACTCGTACTCATTTCTGAGCATTGAAGTAGATTATATGCACATTTATCATTCAAAAGATTGAAATGATACTCTGAAATTCAAGAAATTTATACTACAAGTCCACAGATTTTGTTTTTGCATATTTTTCCCCTCGTTTAGGTACACATCAAGCATTAGATTGATTAGAGTTTATAAACTCTCCACACAAAGTTCTTAACTGAACATTTGAATTCTGTGAGACTAATTAAAAAAAGCCATTATGACCAAAGGTCATGAGATAAGTTTTCGCATATGATCTTATGAAATGGATGAATTTACTTTCATTTTGTGGATTTTATTATTAAAATTGTACTTTATTACAGAATCTAAGATAATAGAGTTTTGTTACTTCTCTTGATTATTTTTATGAGCATTTGACATTTGCTATCTTGCCCATTCTTATTGATGTATTAGTTCCTTTTCCCTTCTTTATTCTCTTTTATTTTTTCCCTACACAAAACACCATAAAGTAGTATGGTCCATTTGCAAGTGAAGAGATTTTATCAAAATGCAATGTTATTCTTTTGCATTCTTCCCTTTCGATTATCATAATGATGTCTCTGATAACAGAGTTCATAATACTCTACCATAAAAGTTATAGCTTTGGGTTGCGTTTGTATTTCCATCATTCCATTAATGCTATGATAGAGGGCTTCATTCCTCTAATTGACATCTCTTGTAAAAAAATTTAGGAGTTAGATGTCTTATTTTATGATCAAATAATTTTTTAAAGTGCATTCATTTTAAATTTCGAGTGCATCCTTCCATTTTTAGGGTTGACGAATGTATCGTTGGTATACTGGACCTTCTAATAAAGAATTGAGAGAGGTGTTTCAAGGATTTGATGCTTTGTCTTTGTTTGAGAATTCTTATGGCTATCAAAGATACATTTAGGAGCATTTATTGAAGTAAATTCCCATTGACCTATATGAGGTATGCTTGTCTTTTGTTACTCTTCATGTTTTGACCATCTTTTGCATTCATAGTTTGTGGGAGTAGGTTTTCCTTTTGTTGAGACTCTAGGTGATGCTTCTGAAGAGGCTATGGAGATGGATGTCGAGTCTAATGAGCTTGAGCCTCCTACTCATCCTTCGAAGGTTGCATGAGATGAGGTTTTTTAATAGTTTTGCCCTTCCTATTTCACTCCTTCAAATGCTTTACATATGAATACTTTGACTACTTCCTTGCACTTTTACAACACTAATTTTGAACGTTACTAGTAGGGTATTTATACAATCTTATCTGGGCTCTAAGACTTTTTATGCAAAACATGTATTTCACAATAGATGTATGCAAGTGTATGCATGCTATATATGACATGCATGATCCTAATACATCTTTTATTTGGAATAGAGCTATGTCGTCAATCTCGAAGTGTGAGAACGAGACGCTTCATCTACATATTGTAGATTTGAGCTTCGAATCCCTCAAGGTTGGTACTTCTGATGTTAGAGCTTCTTATACAGTTTATCAGATAGATGACTAGGCTGGCAAGTGAGGTCCATGGCTTGACACTAGAGCTCCTTGATTGATACACTATTGAACCTTTCCTTTTACTACTGCTTTTATTGTATGATAACTGATGTATCTGTATGCTTGTAATTTATTTCTTTCTGCCCCGAGATCTTTTTTGCTAACTCTTGTATTTTAGTGTTCCATCTTTAAATGCATATTTAATATTCTACAATTTTTCCCCTAGAGCTACATTTTGCCCTTAGTTTCATTTTGAATTCATTCATGCTATTCTAGCAATCTTTTTCCTTCATGTATGCAAGAGACCCAATTTGTTCACTATTGTTGTTGATCCTTTGACTTACTAACCCTATTAGTTGCAATCTTATGCATTGAAGATGTAAAGGAGTGGGTGAATTAATTGAAGAGAGCTCTTGATAATGAAATCAATTGGACTTACTCTTCAAAGAATTCTTAAACAAAATATGAGGCTTGATGCTGATGCAATAATTAATGATAGTTACAAGACAAGAGTTGCAACATGAGTCATTGAGCCACCTGAATTTCTTAGGTATAAAAGGATACTGGACTTACAAACAAAATCATAAAGGGATGGCAAAAAGAGAAAATATAACTAAAATAGTGATATCATAGCTTTGATTTAGCTTTCATTATGTATTGTCATTCCAATCAGATACTTATGCAATATGATAAAGATAGGTATGCGATATTTAAACAAAAATTTTAGATTTAATTTGACTCATTCATTAGGGAAAAAATGAGAACATTCATTACATCACATGATATAACTCTTATTATCAGCTAGGCTGTTGATTTTTTTTCTCTCTAATTTTTACCTTACTGTTTTTTTTCTTTTTCTCTCTCTTTGTTCTTTCTTTTCTTTTTTAACTCTTTAGAAGTTATATTATGTGATATATAAATGTTCTTTGAATTTTCATTTGTGCCCATGCTGTATGAATCTAATTGAATTAAATTTATGTCAAACATATAGATGCAATCACTATCATAATGCATAGTACCATTAGGATGTGCATTACATAAGTAAACACGATCAAAATTCATATCATTGATCATTAAAACAATACAAGTTCTAAATAAACTAAATTTTATTTAAAGAAGAAAATAAGAAAATTTATTTTCTATTCTAGATGCTAGGGATTTTGAGTCTTATAATGGTTATCCTTCAGGTGGTTGACATAATAACTATTCTTACATTTCCTCATCCTCGTTGTCTTGCCCCAGGAACTCAATGATTTATTTTATGAAGATCTTATTCCCAAGAACATCTGCACTAGGCATATTGATAGGTTCCTCTGCATTGATGTAAGACTTACGATGTCTTTCTTTGAGAAAACTCTCCTTTTAGTGGTTTTTATTTCTTTCCAATTATGCATGTTTCTTCCTTTTCCAATAGCTTCTCATCATCAAACTCATCACCCCACCCTGTAGGCATATTTAACTCGAAGGGTATATCAAAAGAAGGTGGTTTAATGTAAAGTACCTTGTAGTCAAACTTGCCTGAGTGTTATCCTAATAAATTTTCTATTCTTTTCACATCTTTGGGGGCATTAAAAGATTTTTTATTGGTTTTGAGGTTTATGTTCTCAAAGGAGTTTAGCACTTTGTCCTCACTAACTCCTGAGTTGATCATTATGGTGGTTAGGGGTGGAACATTTTGGTAGTTTGGGAAAGAATTATTTCTATTGCTTGGGTTTTTAGGGTCTGTGATTTTTTCAGAGCCTATAAGGTTTTGGATTTAGTGTTTAAGGTGGGTACAAGTGTCTATGGAATGGCCAATAACTTAGTAGAATTTGTAATAACTGTTCGGGTCATATACTGAGACATTTGGATTTGGCAATTTGGAAAAGGTTAAAGGTCGAAATAAACCTTTTTGTATTAAGCGGTCTAGGAATTTTAATAAGGGTTAGTTAAAATTTGAGAATCTCCTTTGTTGTTGAACATCATCCACTTCCATAAACTGGCTAGTGCTTCTTTACTGTGTGCCCCTAGTTGGGTAATTTCTTGCACCAGTGGTTTTATAGCTCGTCTTTTTCTTACTCTCAATTTTCTCATCTTGTAATCCATCATTATAAAGGTCTATACAAGATTTAAGGTTCATCATTTGCAACCTTTCAACCAAATTAGGAGACATATTATGGACAATCATCCTAATTTGATCCTTTTCAACCAACTTATTTTTCATTAATCCTGTCTTGTTCATGAGTCTAGTAAGAAAATCAAAGAATGATTAATTTAGATTTTGTTTAGTCAGTTCCAGATCCCGAATGGACACTTCCAACTTAGTGTTATGGTTATACTATTTTAGGAAAGCAATACATAGTCCCCTCCAGTCAGCCCTAACAGACTTTTTTAATCCATGATACCAGTTCATAGGAATACCCTCTAAGGAAAGTACAAACAACTTTGTGACTACAGATAATAAGGCTTTAGTGGTGCTTATAGTTATTGTATACTGACTAAGGTGGATCCTTGGGTCTCCAGTTCTATAAAACTTCTGCAATTGGGGTATTTTAAATTTCTCAGGCAATTTATCCCCTTCCATTTGCAACATATCATCAAAATCAAACAAGTAATCCATGCCTTGCCCTTTTATCAACTCTTCCATGTTGAACATTTTGTGAGTCAGTGCTTGAATCTGTTTGGACTCAAGTTCCTGAACCAGCTTAAGTGATTCTTTCTTTACTTTCTCTACCATGTAGTTTTCAACATCCTCAAATTTCATCTCCACAGTAGGTACATTCCTAGAAACATTTAGTGGAGGTTCCCTAATATTGTCATTATTAACAGCTAGATCATTTATGACAGGTGGGACAACAGTAGCAGGTGGTGTGGCAGCAGGAGGTGGTATAGTGCTAACACAGCCAAAGCTTGTCTTAGTTCATCTTGCATCATTACTCTCATGTCATTCATCAAAGCTCCCTTAATGTCTTTTAAGGTCTAGCTTCCTCCTTATTATTGTTCCATCTCTTCTATTTAAGTTTTTGAAGTTGGTGTAGCTTCTAGGTAAAGTGGATTAATAGGGCTTTTTTCCAATCTTCTAAGGATGTCTTTGGCTATTGATTTTGGACTTGAATCAGTTCTCACTAGTATGCCACTACTCTATTTCCAAACTCAAGATGACCCAAATGAATCTATGATGGCTGAAAAATAAAGTGTTAGTATGATGCATGAACTACATATGATGCATGTGCTATGTAGTAAGTAATAAGTAGCAAATTAAGTCAAGTATACAAGTAACAAGTTAAGTGTATAACATACATCCTTCCAAACTTATTCCTCCTACACACGAGTTTAATAGTGAGTCTCTTTTCCTAGAATTTTTGGTTTTGGCCTTAATATTAACAGGGGATATCAAGAACCGACGTCCATGTCAAATCTCTCAAACCGGTAAAGCATATAAACAACATTTCTAAGTATAAAAGATCAACTTAATCTTTGTTAACCCAAATGAGCCTCAAAAGGTATGGGCTTGGGCCTTTATAGATAAAAATACCTTATGGCAACAAACATAAGCAATTTGGGTAATCACAGGGGATGTTACTAGGCCACTACATGAGCTGAGTTTGGAGGAAAAGTTAAAGTTCCCTTAGCAAGATGCCTCCTTTAAGACTTGAGTTACAAGCCAAGGTCAGAGGGGCTCGACATCCTTTGTAAACTCAAGAGAAGACGACCCCCCTTTAGGACTTGGGTTACAGAATCTAGTAAGATGAGTATGATAATCTCTTTTGAACCGAGTTAAGGCTAAGAGTGATGGTTAGCCAATCTACAATCCCATGAAGCTAATAGAATCATGGAATCATAAACCAATACCATCAACTAATAGGGACATGAAAATAAATGCAAGAATAAAATAATAACTAATAAAATGATTCTAAAGAACATAAGTAGAAACAATATCTCTTATCTATAGTGGAATCGCCACTATAGACGACTATGTTTAATGCGCGTCTAAGATTTTAGCAACTATGACACTGTTTAAGCTCAGGGCTCTAGAGAACACACTACTATATCACAAAGACATAACATGGAGATAAGGAGTCACCACCCAGGGTAATAACTAGGACAATTCAAAGGTAGTGATAACTCAATTCTCTAAAAGAAAGTTAGCACCACAACCAGGAGATTCTGGATATGAAATACTACTTCTTTTAGTCTTGTGTTAATTTAGAATTACCTTATTAATTGCTAAATTATTCCCTATTTACATGCAATTTCATTTAAAACCTAATTTAGTAAACATCTAACTCTAAGACAACTAGTCATGAAAAAATATACAAACAATGCATTTATTAAAACACGACATCCCTAAATTAGTCTAATCTACATTAATTTTAATTAAATGGGCTAAATCTACATATTTTATTTACAAGTGAAATAAAAAATTAAAGGTGGGCCAATATTTTAATTAGATTAGTGAACTTCTTTCTATTTATTTTAATTATCTAAAGTGAGCCTAAATCTACTAATTTTATGGAAATGAATTTGATTGAGTTTGAATTAATAGGTCTAGTTCTAATTAATTTTAATTTAAGTGAAAAATGGGCTTAAGTCTATTATTTTAAAAGAAATGTTTTATGGGTTGAGCTAAGTCTAAATTAATTTTAATTAAACTAGAATGGGCCTAAAAATCTAAAATTAACCTAAAATGAGCCTAAATTGATTTTAAAGTTAATTAAAATCTAAAATCCAATTAAAAACCTATTTTAAATGGGCTAATCCTAAACGTGGGCTTGGAGCCCAAAATTAATAAAAACATATAAACAAGCCCAAACAATAAATTAAAACAAATAATGAATAAAAAACATACATTCTGTGATTTTCAATCCAAATTCAATTTGCATGCAACAGCCACCATTGATTTTAATTTAAATTTTACCAAATGAACCTAATTACTAGCCAATTTTAAGTGCTAAAAAAATAAAGGGTTTCACTATTCCCATTATTGGGGCTATTATAATTCCTATGTACATAAATTAAAACTAATTAATTACATGTCCAAATAAACCAAATAAATAAAAAAACATAAAAAAAGAGAATATTAAAACCTAAAATTTAATTAAAATGTCTATAGAATTAAATCTATGGCATCCCATGGATCTTCCTTACGTATTCACCCCACAATTTTGTTTATGTCCATTACAATCAAAATCACAAAAGAAAATGCAAAGTAGAATAAAAGAATTGGTAGATAATCAAATAATAAAATGAAATCAAAATCAAAGAAAAAAATAAAATAAAAGAAAGAGAAGAAATGGGATGATGCTATACAATTTGATTGGCCCTTAGAGTAGGAATCACCATCGAAAATTGACTTCTTGATTGATTTTGGATATCACTAGACATACTGTGTTTATAAAACTCAAGAATGTATCTCTCTTTTAATTTGAAAGCTTTTTTTAAAAAAAAAAATAATTAGTAGTCTCTTTTTTCTCTTTTGTTTTCCTTTTCAGGTAGTGTTTCTTTCCTTTTCTTTTTTTTAGCAGTGCTCCTTTTGCCTTTTAAATCCAAATTCCCTTCAGTCTCAAGAGTCTCTAGCTCTTGATAAGATTATTTTTCTTGATAATTTTGTGATTTAATCCAGGATAATTAAGTTATCAGATATATAGAGAAAACACGTAAATGCATAAAACAGGATATATTAAATTTATTTATATTTATTTATGTTATTTTTTAATCAATCAAAAATTAAATAAACATATTTTTCTCAAAATAAAATAAAACTGCATCGATTAGAATTATGGAAATCCGATCGAATTTCTATAATTCTGATCAAAATTACAGATTTCTGATTGGAATTACAAAATTTTGATCAGATTTTTGTAAAACTGATCAACCTTTTTTTAGCTTTAATTACAAAAAGGGCCCTAAAGGAAATTCAATTTGTAATTAAACCCAAAAAATATTGTAATGTAGTCCTTAAAACTCACAATTTTAGTCCTAATAATCCAAAATCAATACCTAAAGGTCAATTTCGATCAAATTTTCATTATAGGAGCTCTCATTGAATCTATGCATCAATACATCTTGAAATTGGGTGCTTACAGACATGATGCAACAATTTTTAAAATTTAAGGACACGACACGAGCGGGACACGTTATATACATATATATATATATATATATATATATATATATATATATATATGTATGTATGTATGTATGTATGTATGTATGTATGTATTATTTTCCATTATATAAAGATGATTTGTTAAAAAAAATAAAGCTAGTGTGATAAAATAGAAACTCCATTAAATTTAAACTCTTAATATAATCATTTAATTATTTATTTATCATCTTCAAATATAAAGCAAACATAAAAAGTGGCTAATTAAATATATTATTAAATTAAATATTAAATTAATTAAATCAAAATATTAATAATTGAATTATTAATAAATAAAATAAAATAAATTATTGATTAAAATTATTAATTAAATTAAATTCTACAAAAAATGGAACTAAAAAGTTTCCTAAAAAAGTGTCTCGCCATGTCCTCCGCGTGTCTCAGCCGTGTCCTTCCCGTGTCCAAAAAAATAAAAAAAAGGACACGTGTCCAGTTGTGTCGGGCATGTGTTGGGTGCATGTTAATGTCCAAAAAGTGTCCAACACAGATACTCTATCCTATTTGAAGTGTCAGTGCTTCATAATGGTCCATGCATTGATTAAAATGATAAAACAATTTAGCTTGATCATCCATTCCAAATTTCTTGAGGATGTCCCTTGTGTACTTAGCTTGATTGATGAAGATCTCATCTTCCCCTTGCTTGATTTAGAGACTAATGAAGAACTTGAGTTCTCTCTTCAAGCTCATCTCAAATTCACTTTGCATGAGTTTAGAAAATTCCTAACACAAAGAGTGATTAATAGCACAAAAAATGATATCATCAACATAAATTTGAATAATCAACAAGTTACACTTGGATTTCATTATGAAGAGTATATTGTATCAATTTTTCCTTTAGAGAACCCTTTCTCTAAAAGAAAGTTGCTCAACCTCTCGTACCAAGCTCTTGGAGTTTGTTTCAATCCATACAAAAATTTTGAAAGTTTAAAAACATGATTAGGATGTTCAAAGCTCTCAAAACCCGAAGGTTGTTCAACATACACCTCCTTTTATATAAAACAATTAAAGGTGGGTTGAGTAATCTCCTCATCCTATTCCTTATTGAGTTCATCAATCTTTAATGGCTTGTTGGCATGTTCTTCTTGAATATTCATCTCCACAAAGTCCTCTACAATATTTTCAATACTAATAAAATCCTTTCTAGGATTAAGTGGGTTAGATTCATCAATAATAACATGAATTCTTCAACCACTAGACTTTTTGTTAAAATTTCTATAAGCTTTACTTGAAGTGGAATAGCCTAGAAAATTTCCTTCATCAGCCTTGAAGTTAAATTTTCCAAGATTATTCTTAGTGTTTAATATGAAGCATTTACAACCAAACACTTCTAGATATGAGATCTTAGGTTTTCTATTATTTTGTAGCTCATAAGAGGTTTTGTTTAAGAGAGGTCTTTTGAAAATTTTATTTACAATATAGTAAGTGGTGTTGATGACTTCCACAAAAAACATAGTAGCAAGCTATATTGATGGAGCATTGTTTTAGCCATCTCTACTAGAGTTATAAAGTAGTCTAAAGGAAGCAATTGCAAGTGTAATCTTCATAGAAGCATACATTGCCAGTGTGACCCTTGGTCATACACTAAAAACATCAAATTAACAAATTTATTTCTTTTAAGTATGTGATCATGCTTATTATTAGAGACTTATGCATATCTTCTATATCGAGCATGATAGTTTTGTGAGAGCATTGTAGTTTGATTTTATGTTTTAAGATGCATATGAGACATACATTCACAAAGATGAGGGATATAGGATTGAGGAGCATCCTTTATGGAATTTTTTCTAGTATAGGGTCTTTTGGCTTATTCCTTACACCTTTGTGTTAAGGAAGATTGACTCTTAGAAGATTTAACATTGACACTTAGTGCATGAGACAATTTAGCTTTGAGAGATAGAAGGAGAAGAATCACATGAAGCTTTAACAAATATAATAAATGATGATGATGAGGAAGACATTCCATTTGTAAATCCAAGTCCATGGGTGATCCCATAGATTCTTTGGGAATCAAGAAGATTATTTAAAGTCTCTTTTCCATTGTTAAACTTAAAAATGGAATTCTTTAATTCCAACACTTCTCTAAGAAGCTTAAGATTTTCATCATTAGCTTTATTGAGTTGTTCCTTTAAGGAGATAAAAGTTTTTAAATCATTTATAAGTTTTTCATTTTATTCAATAAGCTTTGAAAATCTTTTTTTTTTAAGTTTCAAATTCCTTAGACAAGTTAAAGAGCTCATGCTTGTAAAGTTTTTTCTTAGAAAGTAAGCTTTTGTATTTAAGCATGAGTTTACTCACAATAGAGCTCTCATTATCATTATCATCACAAAAGAGTGAGAAGTGGATGGTACCTCATTTTTGACTTCAAGTGTCTAGAAACAAAGGTTAGTCACTTTTTGTTGCTCCTCTTCCTTTTTTGATTTAGATGAGTCATCCCATTAAGCTTTAAAGGCTTTCTTCTTGTCCTTTTATCACACAATATCTTTTTTGAACATAAAACATGGTTTATGTCATCCTTATATTATTCAATCATATGATTTCTTGACCATAAATAGACTAATATTGATAACTCTTTATCAACTCATTCTAGTATGTCCATGTATTTTTATTCTATCTAACTTATCGAGGGTCTCATAAATATCTTCTCATAATAAATGTGGGACAAATTCCATCTCAATCACTCATATTCCTCACATAACTCATTCTTTATCCAATAATAATCTATTATATCATCTAGTTAAATATGATGTTAGAATGTGTTAAAATACACAACTTATTATGTAGGAAATTATGGTGATTTTAAATCAGAGGACTAAACCAATACTACCATGATAAGAATTACATATGACAATTATCGATGTAGTATTGTCATAGTGGATCGATCTAGTACATCATTTTTCAAATATGTATCTATGAGAAGACTTAATATGTAATATAAATGATTAGTAAAATATAATAGTTAATCAACATCATACTAGTCTTTATTTATTATTGTTCCATAGAGATAATTTAGAATGGAATTCAAGTTTCACCTAAGAGTTTTACTATCAAGTCATATACTTGATGACCTTAGGTAGAATTAATTATTTAAGGAACTTTGCTAGAATTAACAAATGATAAATGCCTTTGCATTGATAAATGAAATATGATAAGGTCAAAATACGACCCTCATATAATTGGCCTAGGGCATATACTAAAATAATTATGCTTGATCCATGAAATGATATTTTAGTGGAGTTAAAGCTAAACATAACCGTGTGCCTCTAGCACATAGCCTTGCTTGGTTATGTCTAGGCCAAATTATGGACAATATGTTTTACTTATTCACATGACTTTGTAAATTGCTGATAAAATGCAAGAGTTTTATTTTATTAAATGATTGCTTATCATGCATGCAATGGGTGATTGTGGACTTAGATTACATTCATTGGTTTATAATAATAATTAATTTTATTATTTTAGTTGTAATTAAATGTTAATTATATATAGTTAAAATGCAATGTTTGCCTTAGTATGCTAAGGATTGAGTATGATCAGAAGAGTTGTGACTTGGATCTTAAAGTGTTTAAGATGGTGGCTCATTCAACCCTTGGGTGGCATGGACCAAGGCCCGTGAGGATGGTGTCAAGGAGATGCATGGCTTGAAGGCTTTCTTTTTAGGCTTGACTCATTTGTAACTTATTCTAAAAGTTAGAATAGACTTAGAAAAGGATGTGACATATACGTTGAAGCATATAATATGTATATGAGATATGTATATGAATCTATGCCATGCAATGTATGTATAAGATATATACAATGCAAACCAGTTAATGAGCAAAGGGAGTCCTTAATAATTAAAGAATGAAAAATCTTCCAAATCAAATTTAGGTCTAGAATCTTTCTCCTTTATTCTTTTTATCGAATACATTATTAGTTCCCTCTCTCTCAAATAAACTTTTATATATAGGCCAAACTACTAAAGAGTTTAATTTTTATGTACTAATAGATCCAATTTTTTTTTATCTATTTCAGGATATTCTCATGAAGGAGATTATTAGTAATAGTACTAAAGGGGGGGTTGTACTATATGGATGATTTTAGCCTTGGTAAAGTTAACATTGTGCACCAGATAAGCAACAAGGACCAACAGATTTGGTTACAGCACCAACAGTTAGGACATCGTCATTCATTTACCTGAGGTAGTTGTTTTTGAGTTTGTTGACAATGTTAAATGAGTTAGTGTTTTTTTGTTAAACTTGTATTCAAGCAAAAAGTCATCATGTGTCTTACTTAATAAATTATAATAAATGTGGCACTCCTTTTACCTTGATTCATTTTGATGTTTAGGGACCTACTTATAGTTTAAATAATTCTGATGTTAAATGGTTTATGATCTTTATTGATAATTGTATATGCATGACTTGCCTTTATTTGATAAAACATAAAAATGAAGTGTTTGATATATTTAGATCCTTTCACACTATAACAGAGACATAATTCTCAGCTCAGCTTTAAATTCATCGATTAGATAATGGATAAGAATATGTCAACCATGAATTCTATTAGTACTTTCAGAGCCATGGCTTGTATTATGAAACTTCATGTACGAAAACAACCCAAAAAAATGATGTTATAGAATGAAAAAATAGGCATATACTTGAAATAGCCTAAACACTTCTAATTGAGGCATATGCACCATAACAATACTGGACAGATGTAGTATGTACAGTAGTACACCTATTGAATTGAATGTCCTCTTATGTCTTAGACTTTGAAACTTTACTTCAAACTCTTGCTCGTCATGTAGGCTCAATAGTTTATGTTCATCTTCATAAAAATAATGATCAAAACTTGATTCTTATGCAATATGATGTATTTTCTTAGGGTATAAAGCTCATTAAAAAGGATATTGGTGCTATGATTTGACTACTCAAGATCTGTACACTTCTATAGATGTGACTTTTCTTGAATCAGAAATGTTATTTTTGAACCAAGCTATTCATTCTCTTTAAAGGGAGCCACTAAATAAAGAGAAAAATTAGGTATCTAAAAATTGGATGAGCGAAGGATTAAAAGGGAACTCAAAAGGGACTACTAAGCATCTTGCCGAGCTAGAATATGAAGGAAACTCAAAAGTGACTATCAAACATCTTGAACATGATGAGCATGATAATTATCAAGTCAGAGGAAAGGAACTCAAAAGATAGTGTTGACTTAGAGGAAGGGAACTTGATAAAGATGGTGAAGCATGAACATAAAGAGACCAACTTCTACATAGTACAAAGTGATCTCTTTTCTGAGAATACTTATATGGTATGAATTTTGAGCTTTTCTCCTTTGAGTGCTTTAGATGATTTTATTGACTATAAATTTCCTTTTAAATGTAACCAAAGAAAGCTACTAAATTAATACTCACCCAATGATAAAGAAAAGGTGGGAAAGTACTGCATTGCTCATCATGTACCACAAGCTATCTTTGAATATATTCCCCATACTATTCAAGAAGCATTGAATGATTCTAAATGGACTTAAGCAATAATTGAGGAGATGACAACCCTATAAAAGAATAACACTTAGACTATTATTCTGTTACCTAAGGGAAAAAAACTGTGGGATACAAGTAGGTGTTTTCAATTAAACACAATGCAGATAGATCAATTAAAAGATGCAAGAAGAGACTCATAGCAAAGGGGTTTACTCAGACCTATAGTATTGATTAATAACGGACATTCTCTCTAGTTGTAAAACTAAATATAGTAAGAGTTTGGTTATCTCTTACATCAAACCTAGCCACTTTATCAAGTTAATGTAAATAACACATTTCTAAATAAGGATTTTGAGGAAGAAGTATACATGGATATTCCACGGGCTTCACTACCTTATCATAAGTTGAAGGCATGTATAAATTGTACAAGGCACTATATAGTCTAAAACAATCTCCCCGAGCATGGTTTGGTTGGTTTAGCTTGGAGATGAGGAAGCATGGGTTCAAACAAAGTGACTCAGATAACACTATGTTCTTGTAACATAAAAAAGGAAAGATAACAATGCTAATAATTTATGTGGATGATATGACAATGATAGGGGATGATAAGGAGGGAATCTTAAACCTAAAAAACACTTAGTAAGTGAATTTGAAATGAAAAATCTTAAGGGATTGAAAAATTTATTGGGCATTGAAGTACCTCAATTAAAATAAGGTATATTTCTATCCTAGAGAAAATATGTACTTTATTTGCTTGTAGAAACTGGAATGCTTGATTGTAAGCCAACAGATATACCTATAGCTTAGAATTATAGAATGGGGATATATGAGGATCAAACACCAACAAATAGTGAGAGGTATCAATAACTGGTGGGTAAGTTGGTCTACTAGTCCTATACAAGATCGAATATTGTGCATGCCATAAGCCTTGTAAGTCAATTTATACATAATTCAAATGAAGATCACATAAGGATGGTGTTTTGAATTTTGTAATACTTGAAATCATCACTAAAAAAGGGACTCATTTTTAAAAAGCATGACCATTTAAATATGATGGATATACATATTCTAACTAGGCAGAAAGTAGCTTAGATAAAAAGTTAACATTAGAGTACTTTACCTTTATGGGAGGTAATCTATTTACTTAGAGGAGTAAGAAGCAAAAAGTTATTGCATTATCCAATGTGGAAGTCAAGTTCTGAGGCATATTAAAAGGGTTATGTGATGTGTTTTACTGAGGAGGTTACTAGAAAAAATCAATTACCATCTCGAGATTGAAATGAACTTATATTGTGATAACAATACAGTTATAAAGATTAGGAATGTGCATCGGTTGGAGTAGTCTGAAGAATGAAAATTCTTCAGATCCGACTTGAAAGTTAAAGAATTTAAAAAATAATTCTTTGGACCCAACTCTAAAAATTTAAATATGGAGTAGAAAAGATTTCAGTTAGTGCACTAAGACATCCTAACTAGATTGGCACCTCTATAGCACCATCAACATCAATCAATCTAGACCTCTTTATTAATAAAGGAAAAGAATTACAAAAAAGATACAACCATAGAGTGGATATAGAAAGCTAAGAAGAGAACCTAAATTTCTCTTTACCTAAGATATCTTTTGAAATCAAATAATTACAATCAAAAGGATGATTGTTCAACAATTTAATTTGGCTAAGAGTAATTCCTATAGTGGAGAGCTTATTCGCCACACCATTACCCTCTTTATAAATGTGACTAATATGAACCTGCATAGAATAAAAAATATTAAAACAATCTAGCCATTCCCATCAAAAGGCCAAGGAACATTGGGGTCTCATTTTTGCAAATGATGAACCATATATTAATTATCACATTTAATCCACAAGTATAAAGGACAAAGATCATAAGCTTTTTTAATGGCAATCATAATTGCATAAAACTCAACTTCAAAGGTAAATTTAATGCCAAAGGGAGCAGTAAAAGAAGAAATCAAATGGCCCAAATGATCATGAAATATACCACCAGCACTAGCTAGTCTAAGAGCTTATATAGTAGCCCCATCAGTGTTAATCTTTAACCAGCCCTGGGGAGGATAGATATAATGAATAGTAAAAATAATGCAAGGACGACAAGTAATGCCTAAAACTTGCAAGCGATGCAAAATTGAAAGATCTAATTATGTATTGACCATGAAACCCAATTTAAAAGAGGAAGTTTTAGTGATGGCTTTACAAATCTTGCGAATAGAAACATAAATAGGCATATAATCACCATGAAAGATAGCTTTATTTTAGGCATACCATATAGAGTGAATAGTCTCTAAATGCCAACTTGCTAAAGAACTTGCAACTGAGATGAGAACTTCATCTTCCATACAAGGTGAAAGAAACTAATAAACCTATTAGAAAGATTAAATTCAACTACAAATATACTTGTCAATGCATTCCAAATTCTGACAGCATAAGGACATTATAAGAATGTGTGAGGAATAGATTCAACATGTCTAGCACATAGACGACAATGAGAGACTATATTTAAGCCTTTATTATAAAGTAAATAATCCAAAGGAAGCTTAACATGTGACAAGCGCTAAGTTACAAAGGAACGAGAAAGTGAAAAATAGTGATGCCATAGTTCCTTACCCCAAGCAACTTTTAGAGCTTGAGGACGAGAATGAAGATAAATAGCTTCACAAGATAGCGCACCATTCTTTGATAAAAAAAAAAGATAGCGTACCATTAGGAGAGTGAAAATAAACCAGAGTGTTTGATGAAAAAAAATCAAACTTTCAATATCCTGGCAAATAGTGGGAAAAGCATTACAGAAGCTATACCAAATATGCCAAGAATTTTGATGATACAAATAAGCGATGGTTGCACCCAGAATATTGTGGATATGATATGGAATGCCAATATGATTTGTAATAATATAATCAAGCCATTTATCATTCAAGAAGTTCAGCTTAGAACTTCTACTTACCACCTATTAAGATTGATGAATTAGATCAACATAAGAACCCTAAATGGATGACCAAATGGAAGAGCTGATATAAGAACTCTAAATAACTTTAGACTAGTGAAGATAACGGGATCGTAAGAATTGAATGGAATAACTGTCATGGCTCATTAGTGTCTAAGCAAATTTACTTAACATGGTAGCATTCATAATATGTAAGCACTTCATATTCAAACCTCCTTCATCCATAGGGGAATAACAAATGTCCCAACGTACAGTAATAAGCTTACGGGAAAGGTAATTACCAATCCAAAGAAAATTCTTTAAACACTTATTTCAGAAGCAAACTTAGCCATTTGTAAACCATGAAAGTGTGAACAAAAGAGCCACAAAGAATTCAATTAAATGAGAGAAAGCCTACCAGCCATTGAGAGAGTAGAACCCTTCCATTTATCTAGCTTAGCAATAATAGAATCAGCGATGGGTTGAAGCAATATTTTTTTGGTGCTCCTTTAAACATGGGAACACCTAAATATTTGAATGGTAAACTTCTAAGCTTCATACCTTAAATGGATTTAAGCATAGTAGCATGAGAAGGGGTGACATAATTACTAAAGAATATATGAGATTTCTCCTAATTGACTTGTTGACTAGAGAGCAAATTATATTTGCAAAACAAATTCATAATGAGATGAAGGTTTACTTTAAAGGTTTTACAAAAAAAAAATCAATATATCATCATCATACATAAAATGAGTAGGACAACGAACTCAACTATTAGAATGCATAGGAATGAGAGCACCTTGTTTTATATGAGTTATAATGGATTGATTAAGGAAATCCTCTGGTAAACAAAAGAGAAAGGGGGACAAGGGATCACCTTAGTGAACCCCATGAGAAAAAGAGAAATAGCCTTCAAAGAACCATTAATCATAATTAAAAGACGAGTAGAATGAAGAATAGCCTTAACCCAATCATAAAAAGTATTAGAGAGCCTAAAACAAGAAAGCACTTCCATATGAAAAATAATGTCTTGAAGATTAACATTTGAAGGAACACCACAAAGCATGTTATTATCTGCCTTAGTAACTAAGCTCAGAATAACATCTTTAATAATTAAAAAATCTCTAGAGGCACCAGCATTGGAAAAAAAGAGAGGACTAAAAATCAATAACATGATTTTCAATCAAAATGTCACCATCTATTAAAGCCCCATCAATTATTAAGCTATAAATGCCAGTTTGGATCGAACAACGAGCTAATAAGCTATGAAAAACTTGGAATTTCGATCACCCCCTTAATCCATCGAACTTTACATTTCTCTTTTAAAAGTGATTTCTGATTCAAAAGAAATCTAGAAAGATTCTCATAAAATTAAAGTTATTAAGAGTGAAGAGAATTAGAAAACCCATTAAGATCAATTTTTGATTGAATTGGAAGAAGCTCCTATTTAGCATTTGAGATAGAAGTTCCAAGATCACTAAAAATATGCTTATTCCAAAGATAAAGACAAGAGCGCAACACTTTTAACTTATGAGAAAGGCTGTACATAGGATTACCCGCCACTTGAAAATAAGACCAGAAGCATTCTACTGTGAGAAAAAAATTATTAAGCAAAGTCCACATAGAAAGAAACTTGAAAGGATGATGAACTACTGAATTAGTCTAACAATAAGTGAGAAGAAGAGGATTATGGTCTACTTAATGATGCACTAAAGAGTGATGCAATAAATTCCAATGCTGAAAGCTAAAAGCACTATACAGCTCTATCCAGATGAATGTCAAACCAATTTTCCCTTTTTCTATTACTTGTCCATGTATAGAAAGATCCTTTAAAATCTAGACAAATAATATCACAATTAGAAATAGTCGTTAGAAAATCCAAATAAGAATGCCTTAAGTAAGGATTCCCAATTTTTTCATGAGCTCTAAAACATGTATTGAAATTGCCAATGACAAACCAATCTGAAGAAATAAGAGAATGAATTTATGTCAACTTAGACCATAAATGACTTTTGCTAGAGGATAAAAGATTAGCATAGACACAGGTTAAATTGATGTTGTAAGAATTATTAGCAAAAGCCACTATGAGTTGCTGATCTAAAGTAGATATAATGAAAACATTCCCAACTCCAATCGAGTTAGAAACAAGAAGCCATATATAAGAAAGTCATAAAGCATTATCAACCACAAAGGACATGTTGAAAGAACGCCAAAAAGAAGAATGAATGCAATTGAAATCAACTTTTTGTTTAGCCAGACAAATTACATTTGGATGATGAATACAAAAATGAAAAAGAAGGCGCTGGGTAGCAGAATTTGCAACACCTCTGCAATTCTAGAAAAACACTTTCATTAAGAAGAGTGAGATGCCGCCTTTGTCACTGGCTTATTACCTTTTAGAAAAGGCTTATGAATTTTTTTTTTGGAATTTTTTAGTGAGAAATTGGTTGCCAGTCATCTTCTTGATTAGCTGTATCAGCCCATGATTTTTTTATTAATTTCATCAAGTTCTATGAGCGCAACTGAGAGGACGTCATTCTTGTCCTTATGGTGAGAAGTAGAATCTTCCAAATCTTGATTGTCATTGGGAACTAACATGTATAAGTAAATCAACACTTTATCAAAGAGAAACTTGAAGAAAAAATAAATTGACTTCCTTTGTAAAGTTTGAAGACCAATTAGCATGTGTATTTCACAAAAGCTGTTTCAAACTGAATATTTTGTGACTCATTGGGCGGTGTTGGAATAATTATAGGAATTGGAGAAAATAATTAGAGGAGAAAATTAGTGAGAAAATTCAAGGCATAATGATAGCCTCGATTAGTGTAAATTAGTGATTTTATAACTAAAAATAGTTTTTATGTAAATATTATATAAACTTGTATCTTGTATTGAGAAACACACTTGAATATACAAAAATGAAAGATCAGAATTTGCACCCAATAGAACTTGTTATTAGGATGTATATCAATAGTGTCACTTAGTATGTCATGTCAAGAACTCCACATTCAGATTTGAACAAATTGAATGGTGGGCTATTTGCCAACAAATTGTTAAATCGAGAAAAAGCTGGAAAGACTTGTTAATAAATAAAATCATCCCCTTATATGCTTTCTTACACTTTTATATGCGTCTGTGAATAACATTTATGCCAAAATTTTAAAAAATGAGTTAGATTTGCAACAAGTAAGGATTTGGTCTTTATACACCAATCAACCATATATATATATAAATTTATTTTTATTTTTTTTATATTTTTTGCTATCAATATCTCATAATGAAACGATATTCAATTATTTTAAAATTTGAATTATGCAGAACACATGCTAAAATTCTCCTTTAACATTTTTTTTTTCCATATAAAAATTCACATTCAATACTTCCGCCATTTGAATATTGGTAAAAAAAAAAAAAAAAGATTACTATTATCTAGGTAAGCATCAATGCATATGTAGATGGACAAATATATCATGGTTTTGTAGAATTGAGCAAGAAAGCTTGAGATTTACTCTCGTAGTAGTAGTTATTAGAGGAAGAAGCATCAGCTAAGAAGATCATCACTCCATTAACATCAAAGCCCTTCTCTTCCAGTAAAGCTAAGGAATCAAAAAATGCATCCCCTTGGATACCTCTTCCGTTGACTTCATAGCTAGGGAGCACTTTTTCTCCACTAAACTGCATTGCTCGAAGCTCAAAAGCACTCAAACACGCCGCTGGTGTTTGAACCTTATCAGTATAGAACTGATAATTAACATAGTCAATCACATTTCCATACTTTTTAAACAGTTCAATATAAGGGATAATAATTGCATTAAACGGTGCAATTGTCGCTATCGAGATTACACTCTGATTTTTCAAAAGGGTGATTAGCTCAGCTATGCAATAAGCAAAACTAGCATTATTTTGTTCAGGGAAATTCTCATAGTCAACATCAATGCCATCGAGGTGATAATTTTCTATTATGGACTTAAAGGGTAAAGAAAGCGTTTGATATCCAAATTTGGTTGTCTTTTGGGTTGTACCAACGTAGGATTTTTTGGCCTAAGCTCCAACCAGAGACACTAGCAATGGCTTTTACATTAGGGTATTTTTCTTTGATGGCTAAAACTGAGTCTGGAGTCAATGTACTTGCCCAGTATGGTGAAAATTTCCCATTTTGAGCATTGCCTGATGGGTCTGCATCAATAGCAAAGTTAAGTATGAAATGGAAATCAATTTTGGTTTCTATTGGAACTTATAGGACTTCCTGTGGCTCCAATGTATCCCATCATCACCTTCCCATCTAAATCATTAAAAAAAGACTGTTATATTATATGTCAACATGAAATATCAAAGCTGAAAAAATGTAATTTCAACACATCTTAAATTTTAAATCTCACAATATAGTGGTAAAACATTCGTAAGATTTTTAAAAATGTTTGTTGAAATATTTAAGTAGTTTCTAACTAAATAAAAATAACAAAAAAGATGATTTTTTGTGGTATATACATATATATGTGTGTGTATCTACACATACCGCAAAAGTGTAGAGAAAAGAGTGCAACTCGCAGAACATAGAAGAGAAAGAGGCGATGAATGTTGGTCATGAGTCTCATCATTATGTGTTGTTTTTGTGTGATTGAATGAGAGAACCAAAGAAGTTTACTTGTAACTTATATGAATGCATACATGCTTGGCTTTAGCATGTAAGAAAGCCAGCCTAAAGCGTCTTTACAGTCTCTTGATTATAGCACTTCCTTTATATTCCAATGTGCCTAAATGAACCAATATTTCTATGCAACAATATGCATTGCTGGGACATTTTCAACGCCTAGATTTTTTTTTTTTCTAGAGTCTGAGGAATCTTTCGTGGCCGAATCCTACTTCTAGTTTTTTTCTTTTCCACCTTGAAAATTCCACTAAAAAAAATTGAGAAATTTCAGTAGATGGCCGAATTCTACTTCTAGTTTTTTTTTTTTTTTTTTCATTTTTGAAGTTCCACTTTTCAGTTTTATGTTTTCATTTTTTTTTTACATTTTTGTTTTTTTCTGCTATATAACTTCCTTTGCAACTTTTGTTTTACCTATTTATTTATTTTTGAACTCCTCTTAATTGAAGTTAAATGTATGTATTTATTTAATTTTTATATAGTAAATAATTTTAATTTTTTATGAGATATTTGAAAGTTTTGAATAATGTATTTAAAATTAATCTAGTTATTTTCTTTTCAATAAATCTTTACTTTCAAAAACAATATTGATTTTGTTTAGTTGATGAAGAAATAAGATAAATAACAATAGTTTTTTATATGAAAATAAAATTTCACTCAAAATGGAAAGTGTGCGAGCATTATTAAGCAAGAAATTAAAAAGTTGCAAAAATGGAAGATACAACAAGCTCACCCAGCTCTTTTTTTTTTTTCAAATAGCACCAGTTCACAATCATTTCATTGATTTTTTTAAGAAAACAGTGAAGAAGAAGAAGAGAGAAATGCCCAAACAATTCAAAAAAAAAAAAACTTAAAAAAGCGTAAAAAAGGGAGACCCATCGTCGATACTCAAACCATCAAAAAAGAAAAAAGAGATGAGGGTTGGATTCAAGTTTAAACACAAGATCAGTAGAGGAGATTGTAAACAACATTGTCTATTAATAAAAATGTTATTTTAGAACTATTTATTATTGTTGATTTATGTAAAATTTTATAAAACATTTAGATGTTTGTTATTTATTTTTATTTTGTTGTTGTTGTTATTTGTTGTTTCAATTGTTGTTTTTTGCTTTTTTTTTTTTCAAACTTGTCTGTAAATATAGAGAGAGTAATCATTATTAAGTAAGAAACTGAAAAATTACAAAATTGTAAGACACAACAATCTCAACTAGTTAATTTATTTTTAGTTAACCGAGCAGAAACTCATACAAAAAACTTTTAAAAAAAAGCAGAAAAAGGAGAGATTCGTAGTCGTAGTTGTTGCCGTTGCTGCCATTTTTAACAACAACTTTGATGGTGCCCATATCATAAAAAAAAACTCAAAAATAGCAACAAAAAAAAGAGACCGGTCACTACTGCTAAGAACTGCCTCCAATAATAGTTGTGGAAAAGAATCAAAATTTCGGTTGATTGGAGAAGATTTTGATAGATTGATTTAAAAAAAAAAAAAAAAGAGAAGTCAGAGAAAAGGAAGACAATAAGCGTTTGAAAATGGTGAGCATTTATAGAAGGAGAAGAAGATGTGAAAAAATTGCGAAAGGAGAAAAATAAGTGAAAAAAAGATGGAAGAATGAAAAGATCCATAATTGAAAGAATTTTGTTTGAAAAAGTTTTAAAAGAAAAAAAAGTTAGTGCGCGTCGTGCTTTCTTTTTTTAAGGTTTTAGGTTATTTGTGATAATAGCCCAAAAAAAATTGATACCTGGGGTTGCATTATACATTTTATGAGAATAAAATAATACTAATTTTGTTAATTAAATATAAAATTTCACATTTAATTTTAATTATCAAAGCATTATAGCTCCACTATTTATTTGTTAAAAAATTTATAGATTCATTTAATTATTCTATCTTAGAGTATATGTTCATTGATAGCAAGGGTTGAAATTGAATTGTTTGTTTACATAGTATTCGGTATAATTTCACTAAAAGAATTTATTTAATTTTCAAATAAAAATAGAATTTCGTTGTAAATAAATTTTTACTATCCTCTTATAAATATTATTTATTCTTACTGTTATTGGGATTCACTATTTCTAATATGTACAAAAAATATATTAGATGAAGGTACAATTTTTGCTCCTAACATTCATAATGATGAGCAAATTTTCCCTTAAAAAATTTAAAAATATTTAAGAAATCTAAACTACTCATTTAATAAAGTATTAAATAATTATTTGTTTTTCATACTTATAGGATTTACTGATGCTAACATGATATTGAAAAGATCTTACATATAATTCTTTTTATGAAATTAAAAAAATCATACAGATCCATCCCATCTTATGTATAGACGGTAGGGTTTAGTGCGCATCTAAGTTTCTTGCAACCATGATATTGTTGGAGTTCAATGCTCCAGGGAACACATAAGTATCATAAATATATGGAATATAAATGAGGAGTCGCCACTCAGGATAATAACTAGGACAACTTTTAAATGTGTTGGTAAGTTGATTCCCTAAATGAGAGTTAGCATTACGTCGAGAGAATTCTGGGTACAAAATATAAACTTCTTTTAATCTCATGTTCTTTAAATTTATCTTGTTAATCAAAAGTCATTTCTTCTAATTACATGCAATTTCATAAAACCCAAATTAGTAGCAATACAACAAGGCACTAATTGTAAGAAAAAGCATATAAAAACACAATCATTTAAAACATTTAATCCTTATAGAGAGAAGAGAATGCAAGGTTTTTTAAAGAGAAGGAGGGGAAGGGAATAAAAATTATAGATTTTGTTGTGTTTATGTAATATCTCATGTTTTTAAATATTTTAATACTGCATTGGGATATGCAGTGTTAATAATTTTGTATATAATTAT
This sequence comes from Mallotus nudiflorus, assembly GCA_947683625.1. NCBI lineage: Eukaryota > Viridiplantae > Streptophyta > Magnoliopsida > Malpighiales > Euphorbiaceae > Mallotus > Mallotus nudiflorus. The sequence continues at coordinate 320,338 of CANTUR010000910.1, forward strand.
GATATTTTTACGAGTTGATATGTATTTAAAACTTATTTTAATTATTGTATATTATTTTAAGTGCTTTACGTAAAATTCTCCCGTGAATACTATTTTCGAGGAAATTTTCACGTAAATAATTTACTATTAATTATATTAAATAGATTTCCGGACTTGTATGAACTCATATATATTTTTGAAGTACTAAATAATGTATATATGTGTACTTATTTATTTAATTAGGGTTTAATTAATTACCCTAATATTTTGTTATTTATTAATTAGTTTTAATATTATTTAATTATTTTTAAGAGTATTAAATTTTAAAATATTAAATTATATGTATGTGGTGTATATTTAATGTGTGTGATTTTATATTATTTTAATATATAGTTTAAAGTATATATATATACATATTATTGTCAAAATCAAAAATTTGTTGCAAAATTACCATTTCTGCCCCTCCCTCCTTCTTCTTCTCTCCCGACGCCCTACTCTCACTGCGCCTCCCGTTCCACCACGGCAGACCGCCCTTCGCCGCCATCAGCTGCCACCAACCTCCTCCCCCTTCCTTCCTCTTCCTCTCCGATGTGACCAGGCCGTTGGAAGCCCGCTGGAACGCTCGAAATTCGCGGTGGCAGCAAGTGGAGCTCTTCGCAGTTGATCACGATTTCGGCCACCATTTTTGACACCGCCGATCTTCATCAACTCCTTGAGCTCCGGTGGTCCCTATTCTAAGCTCCTTTTGACCTGAAAACAAGTGGTTGATGAGGTTTGAGCTAAATCTTCAATTCGGCTATTTTAGCTTCTTGAATTTTTTGAACTTAAAATTGGTTGATTCATGAAAATTCCCTTAACAAATGTTGATCCTAGTAGCTTAATCTTCATGTGTGAATTTTTGTAGAATTTTTTGAGATTATTTTGATTTTTGGGTATTTTTGAATATTTTATTATTATTTTCTAATTTTCGACAATTAATTAATTAAATTATGAAATTGTGTTTTATGATAACTATAGGTGTTGAAATGAATTATAGAAATTTATTTTGAATTTTTATGAATTTTTATGTATTTATTTTGAATTTAATTAATTTATGTAATTTTGGAAAATTAGGTTAATTGTGTTTTTAATTGAAATTAATTAGTTGATTGAGTTTAATTATTGATATTATTGATAAATATGTTGAGAAAATTAATTTTGTGCAATTATATTATTTTTGGTGAATTTTTGGATTAATTTTAGTGTATATATATATAGGGGCATTTTGGTAATTTTACCCTAAATTGACTAAAAATGTAATTAAATTGGTTTTAATAATTATTTAAGGTATAAAAATGATTTCTACAAATTATTTAGTATTTTTAATTGATTAAAACTATTTTTCGTGAATTATTTTCAAATTATGTATATAATATATGATTTTTCTAAATAAATGAGTTTTATTGGTTTTTAATGTGTTTTAGGGTTAATTACGTAATTTCTACTTATAAAATGTTTTTCTGTGATATAAGGGCATTTTTGGTATTTTAATAATTGTTCTGTGAATTGTGAACCTCGATCGGTATATTGTAGTTTGGAGTCCGACCGAGGGGTTGTGGATGTGTTTATGTGTTTATTGTTCGAAGTGTGTTTCTTTGCAGGGCCGACTCTACTCTTTGAGTAGAGAGATGTCCGTTTTATAGGGGAGGTTCTGTCGAATTTTCGGTAGAATTCTCGTAAAACATGATATCCGGTCGAACCCTAATTTTAATTCTGTGTCTAATATTCTAGATCGAATTTCTAGGATTTTTTGTTAGGTTTATTCTGATGTCTGTTATTTATTATTTGTTTAGTTGCGCCGAGACTGAGACCTAGTGGACCAGGCCCATCGGATCTATCTCGAGGAGCGCACTAAGTGTGAGTTACTATTTTATATATATGTGCTCTAGGGTGCATGATTTTAGAAATATATGTTTTATTTTGATTAAATATACATAATGGTTTAATTATTACTTAAGTTTATTTTTAGTTTATTTTTGGTTTATTTTCTGTATATTTTAAACTATATGCATGTCCTATTAATGAATTATGCTTAAAATGTTTTTGAATATATTTCTAGCTTATTTTGTAATTATATTGGATTTATTTAACGTATATATACTCGAAATATACTTGGTTTACTTTTGGTATATTTCTAGTATATATATGGTTATTGTTGCTATTATATTTAAATTCATGCATCATTTACTTTTATGAATGTATGTTTTATATTTAAAATGAAGGATATCAATAGAACGTGCTACCTAGTGGGCAGCACTAGGACCGAGTACGTACCGGTACGCTGATAGCATTTAGGCTATATTACTAACCATTTGTGGATATTGGTTGGATAAGATTATTTGATGTGTGAAATATGATTTGGGAGTGTGATTGCTGGAGCTCGGTTGACCAAGTGTCTCAGGGCCAATCACACTGACAGTCAGACTGCTGGAGCTCGGTTGACTTAGTGTCTCGGGGCCAGTCTACTATCCAAATGGATCAAGTGATTATATATTGGAATAAGTGAGCCTGTATGGTTAGAGTGTTGTCTAACATTGTTTTGAGGTTGCGATATTCTAGGGTTCTATTTGATCCTTCATAACTAGTGGTTTTTGGACAAAATATATATAAATGATTTTATTGCATCTGTGTGTATTTGCTTGTATATATATATTTATATGTACTATTGACTGTATGCATTGTCATTTAGTATGCATGTATATATATTATAGTAATTCACTCAGTGAGGTCTAACTCCCCTCCATTGACTATTTTTTTTCAGGAGAGTCATCGTCTTCAGACCTTAGTAGCAGGCCTGTGCGCCGGATTTCTTCCGCCCCGGCTTCTTTATGTAAACTACTTATATGAGTCTTGAGTTTTATTTTATAATCTAGACACTGCAGTAGTTGTAGATAAATTATGGGTTTTATGTATTATATTTGTGTGAGTTATGTATTTTGAGAATTTGAACTGAAACTTGTATTAAAGGGTTTATCTATATATGAGATATGGATTTTATTTTAATAATTATGATTTTATTTCCACTGCATTAAGTGTGGTTATTATTATTACTGTATATTTTATTTTATTTTAGGCTTGCTACGGGTTCCGGATTCGAAAGAATTCTCGTTCCCTAGCACCGATCATGGCCCCTATTTTGGGTCGTGACAGTTTAGTAACTTAAAATTAATTAATAAAGGGAAAAGAAGGAGAAATATTTAAAAAGAAAATAATACTATATATTATAATATATTTTGGAGTTGAAATATTTTACACCCCACTTTGGGGTGTAAACAATTTTACCTTATACAAGAGAAATGAGAGGGAATAATTCCCCTTCTAATAACTTTTAATAGCCAAATAACATAACATCCAATTCTCCTCTTATTCCTTTTATATTATCCTCAATCCATGAATAGTGTAAAACTAAGCCTGGTCTGCATTAATCTTAGTAAAGTGGACTAAGTCCACTTATTATGAATGAGATTTTAATTAGCGGGCCTAAATCTAAAAGTTTTAATTATTCTAAAAATGAGTCTAAGTCTATAAATTATGAATAAGCTTTAAATTAATTTGTTTATTTCTATTATTTTTAATTTTTATATGGGCCTAAATTTAAATTTTCTAAATGGCCTAAATTCAATCTAACCTAAATCTAGTCAATTATGGGCCTAAATTTCATTTATTAATCCTAATTAAATTATGGGCCTAAAATTAATCCTAATCAATTAAAACCTTAAATCTAATTAATTTTAATAACAAACCCTAATTAAAATGTCTAAAGCCATTGATTTTATTAATCTTGATATCTAAATTTCAACGGTCCTCTAAAAATTCGATGATAAAGGATCTTGTCGACTAGAAAGGGGGAAGACTTCTTTAAAGTCATCCTGAGATCGCTCGACAAGATGAAAAACCCAAAAACACCTAAAAACACACACCCAAACATCAAAAACACTTGAAATGTATCGAAAAAGCCAAAATGGTGAAAAATGGGGGTTGGGAGCCTATGGGTTAACTTAACCCATGAGTGTGGGTCTGACCTACACTTGTGGGTTAACCAACCCACAAATGTGGGTCAATGAACCACACTTATAGGTCAGGCCCATGACCCTCATGCGTGGGTCATATCGTATACTCATGGGTCACACGACCTACACATATGACCGAAAAAGCCAAAATGGTGAAAAATGGGGGTTGGAAGCCTATGGGTTAGCTTGACCCACGAGTATGGGTTCGACCACGCTTGTGGGTTAACCAACCCACGAGTGTGGGTCCAACCCATACGTGGGTCATGACCCATACCTATGGGTCACACAACCTACACCCGTGGGTTGGGTCCTGGGTCTATAAAAATTCACATTTTTGCCTATTTTTGGACTCTTTTTTCAGGCTTTAAAAAAAACACATGTTAGAGAGAAAAATGACTACTATTTTAGGATGAATTTGAGATTGTTTTTCTCTCTCTAAGCCTCTATTTGCAAGTGGAGACCCATTTCCAAACACATTTTAGCCTACTTTTTATTCACTTTTTGGATTTTTAACATCCTTTGTAATCAAACCAAACATCATCATTGTCAAATCACACTTCTTGGGTAAAATCCCGATCCTCTGAGGATCTCCCAATTATTTTTAATAAAATTTTGCATTTTGCATCTTCTTCATCCTCTTTCTTTTATTTTTAGCATTTTTCTTGGATTTTATTTCATTTTTATCTTAATTATTAATTGGTTTGTGATGGGTTGTCATTTTTGGTGTTTTTGAAGTACAAATAAGATAAGTTGAAGGAGTGGGTAGTCTTGGATAGATTTCGGGAGTATTTACATCATTTTTGCTTTTTGTCTACAAAATGTGTATTTTAGTGCTGAAGTTTGCATTTTTATTATTTTTGCATTTGTGTTTTCTTTTTTGATAAATTTGCTATTTTTATTATAAAATTCACATTTTTATAGTAAAAATTGCATTTTTATCATTTTTACTGTATTAATTGCGTTTTATTATTTGTCTTTTTGTTTTATTTTTTCTTTTTGATAAATTTGCTCTTTTTATCATAAAGTTTACATTTGATGGTAAAAATAACATTTTTATTATTTTTGTCTTCTTCATTTTCTATTCTGATAAATAAGCTATTTTTATCATAAAGTCCACATTTTTATCATTTTCATTATTTTAATTGCATTTTTATTATTCTTTTTATTTTTATCTTTTTTTTTATAAATTTTCTGTTTTTATTATAAAGGTTCGGTGAAAATTGTATTTTTATTATTTTAATTGCATTTTCATTATTTTTGTTGTTTTTATTTTCTTTTATATATATATATATAAATTTGCTATTTGTATCATAAAGTCCACATTTTTATGGTAAACATTGCATTTTTATCATTTTTACTATATTAATTGCATTTTTATTTATTTTTGTCCTTTTTATCTTCTTTTTTGATAAATTTGCTATTTTTATCATAAAGTTTACATTTTTATGGTAAAAATTGCATTTTTTTTTTATCATTTTTATTATATTAATTGCATTTTCATTATTTTTGTCATTTTTATTTTATTTTTTGATAAATTTGTTATTTTTATCATAAAGTTTACATTTTTATGATAAAAATCACATTTTTATAATTTTATTATATTAATTGCCTTTTTATTATTTTTGTCACTTTTTATTTTTCCTTTTGGTAAATTTGTTATTTCTATCATAAGATTTACATTTTTATGGTAAAAATAGCATTTTTATCACTTTTATTATTTTTTATTGCATTTTATTACTTTTATTATTTTTAATCGCATTTTCATCATTTTTATTATTTCACTTTTTTATTACTTTTATTACTCTTGCCATTTTTATTCTTTTATTTTAATTTGCTTGCATTTTTATCATAAAATCCCCATTTCTATGGTAAAGATGGCATTCTATTATTTTTGCTATTTTATTATTTTACTATTTTCATCATGTTATTCCCCTATTTTAATTTCCTTATGCTTTCCTTTTCATAAAAATCTATCTTTATAATAAAAATGACAATTTTGCACCAAAATACCTAAATTTCAAAATCTTGCATCATACATCTTCATTAGCATCCTTGTTTGTTTATTTGTTTAACTATTCTTATTATTTTAATTACTCTTCTTTCTCTTATCATATGAATGAATGAAATATACAAAATTGCCTTATATTTGATGTGTTCTTGCATATGCGTGAAAACTAACATTTGTTTTACATGTTTATTAGAATAGGGATTTTCCTTCTATTTCTCTTTTTATTTTTTTTATGTAATTAATAGAATAGGGAATTTCTTAAGGCAATATAATCCTTAATCCCGATTTCCCTTTTATTTTCTATTTTGGATGTACTTATTAGAATAGACTTTCTTCAAGGGTTATATTATCTTTAATCCCTTCTCCATTTTTTATTTTGTTCATTTGTATTTTTATTTTGTTTTATTATTTCTTGCATGCTTGTGTGATATTTGCTATGTGCTTATCTGTTTACATTATTAATTGAATGATTGATCATGATTGGTGGATATTTGTTTATTTTGTGATGTGTGCACATCCAATCCAATTATCCCGTGTTTCAATTCCCATTTTCAATGCAATTTAAATTGACTAACAATTAAGTGTGGTAAATGCATCATTAAACCAAAATTAGGATGAAGGAATGAGTAGATAAGCAATGTGTAATAAGAAACATGATAAGTAACTCCTATGCTTCGAACCCAAAATCTTTGGTTAGGAAAATGAGTCCTCATTCATTTTTTATTTCCTGATAAAGTTGGGTGGTGACTCTTAATTACAAGGCCCGTTTAGGTAGACCCTCATACATTAGTAACATTGTAGAAAATAGTCACCTTAGCCTGTATGCCCACATCACACTGATTCTGTCCCAAACACTCATAAAGAAAATTTAAACTGTGCCCATAACAGGTTTTTAGTGACTCCACTGGGTATAATCTTTAGTTTGAGGGATAGGATTGAAAGACTATTTCTTAATATATACATAATTTGCTTTACTCACCTTCTCAACAATATGCCTACATTTCACAACACTCACCACATGCACCCTTAGTCCTTTATCCCTTGATAATGTTGTATGACATTGTCACCATGATTCCATTTAAGTTATAGGGCAATGAGATTGGCATTATCAACTTTAGACTTTACTTAATCAAGAGAGATGTAGGGTTTAAAATGATGTGACCCAGCTCCTAAGTCCAAAATGGGTGCAATTTTTCTCGAGTAGGGCAAAGAATGCTAGATTAACTGACCAAAGTCTATAACCCTAGTCATATGGGGGCATTCTCGCTAAAGGAACCCTTAGTCATAAGTCCGACTTAACCATATAAATAAGCCAGTAGAAATTTTCCCTAGGGTCTTACCTAGCTCTTGCATAATTATCCTATCCTGATACTATTTATCTGACTTGACATTTATAAATGCTATAACATCTTTAGTTTCTGTCACCAATTATTATCATTATCTCAGTTCTTATAGACTACCCATGCTTAGATTCATGTGATCTTTTTTTGCCTCATGTAAGCTTAATGCATAAGGAATGATAAGAATCATTCACCTCAGTTTGGATAGTTCGTAAGAATCGACAAATTATGGCATCTTTCGAGGGTTAAACCTATGAGATGTCATCCATTTTCCCTTATCAGATTAAATAAATTAATAAGGAATTTGATTAGATTGTGGACATTCTTGTAGAGAGAACCAAATCAAAAACTATAAAATGAAACTCTTATATTTCTTAGAAAATATACTAAATGTCGATAAAAGGGACACAAACTTAGATCCTTTTTATTGACTATAGTTCTTGTGCTCGTGAGCGCACATGGACTTTAGACACCACTTATGACCCGATAAGTGGGCCTCTCATTGACATTGTATATTTACCTCAAATACATTTGAGTACCGCTCCCTAGCTTACCTTTTAAATCAAGTCAATATGAATTGAAACAGCCTAGTTTGAGAGTGGAATCATGGTACCCCCGATGACAGTGGTTTGAAACTCACTTAGGACATAAGTCTTTACTGTGTGGGATGGTAAGTTTAGAAGGTACAATTACTTATGCTTTGTTTATTCATTTTATCAGTTTTACACTAACCTTGTTTATTTATCTTGTGTTCTTTCTTTCCTTCTCATACATATATGCATACATATAGGCATTTTATCATAATTTAACCCATAATTTTTCTGTAGCCATTTGTCATCTCATTTTAGTAAAGTCATTTTGTCACACCATGCATACATACTAACCTACTTATTTTGTAGAACATGCCATATCATGCATGCATGCATCATCATTTCTTTCTCATCTTAACCTCCATAATTGTGTAAAAAAATAGCTCAATGAAAGTCTTATAGGCTTAAGGTGACCAAGTGTATCAGCTCTAGTCTTGGTATTCATGTGTCTGAATAGGTTCAAGAAATGGCTCAAAATGCCGAAGATCAGTTGAGGGATGCCCTCAAAAAGATGTTAAGTAGTGGGTCTTTGTCTAATTTTATATATAAAAAAAAAGATAAAAACTATAATAGAATAAATGTGTTGACCTTAGCAAGTTAGAAATCTTGATTTTAATCTTAACAAACTTAATTTTGAGCAACTAATGTGTTTACTTCAAGTGTGTATAAGTTAGAAATAATTTGAACGATAAAATAATAATGAAATATTGAAGGAAAATGATTTTGGAAAGCCATTGTAAGTACAATCTCAACTGGACTTATCACAAGGACTAAATTGCATAAAAATTTATAATTTAGGTTAAAGTTTTGATCAGGACTAAAGCAGTCTCGAGCGGGACCAAAGAAGAGCAAAAACATCAAAAGGGGCAGTACCCATTGCGATTGGATGTCCCGATCAAGACGTTGCTCGAGACAGGGTAGTTTTTTAAATGCAACAGCTCGTAATGACTATTTGATGCTAGTCCCGATCGAGACAGATGATATCATGACCTGGACCTAACAAAATGCAGTGCAAAAGTCTAAATTTTCATTCAAATGGACTTGGTTTATGTTGGGAATGAAATTATTATTTCCAATAGTTATAATTGGAATGCTCAAGTATAAATATGACCTCTAAAGATTGTGTTGAGGTTAAGAAACTTATTTATTTATTCTATACTTTTAAGAATTCAATTAAGCTCTCTAAACTCTTCAAAATTTAATTTTATTATTGTATACTCTTATGAGAGTTAGTCAGTGTTATAATAGATATTCTTATTCTTCTATTTTCTAGGATTAATAAATGAGAAGTGAGATTCTATTCTAAAGGAATTGGTTTAAGTGTTTAGCCATCAAAACAGTTGGGATTTTGATTTTAGTATGAGCCTTGAAAACACTTGTAATTTGGTTTTTGAGTAAACATAGAAAACTCAAGTTGTAAGATTATAAGAGTGAGCCATAAAACTTTTATGTAACCTTAATCTTGTGAATAAGATTGTGGGTGATTGAAAATCCTAACTTGGGGATAAGTTAAGTGGAGATGTAGGATTATTGTTGAATCCAAACTTCTTAAATCATTATGCTCCTCATTCTTCCTTCTTAACACTTCTTTTAATTCTTGTTCAAACCTTTTAATTTTTCAATTTTGCTCGATAGTCCTATTCACCCCCCTCTATGACTCTTTCAATTGGTATTAGAGCTTGAATTCTAGGTACTTCATTACTTGAATACAAGATCATGGGGAGTGAATCATAAAATATTTCTTCACTTAAACCATTTTTTTATGGCAGTGACTATCCTTAATAGAAATTCAAAATGGAGTTATACCTTGATTATGATTCTATCAAACTTTGGAACATTGTCCTAAGAGGATGGGAACCACTTACAACTATCATTGATGGTATCGTAACTACTCTTTCAAGAAGTCAATGGAGCATTAATCAAAAGGAAGAAAATCATACAAATAAAAAGGCTATAATTACTATAGTCTCTTTCATGACGAGAGAATAAGGAGGCAACCTTCAACATTATATGTCGGCTAATGAAATGTAGGAAACCTTGGAAAATTATTATGAGGGAAAGATACAAGATAGAAGTAAGAAGGTTCAACTTCACGTGTACGAATATGAACTCTTCAAGATGAAGCCTTAAGAATTGATTACAAAAATGATAAATTGGCTCAATGCTCTTATTACAACCCTCAAGAAACTTATTAAACATATAAAGGAAGAGGTAAATAACAAGATTCTAAGAATCCTACCTAAGAAGGATTGGAAATCTTGAGTTACTTTAATTGAGGAAGCCCAAGACCTTTCTACCCTCTCAATCGATATACTCATTAGTAAGCTATTGACACATGAGCTCACAATTAAGCAAAGAGGTGAAGAGCAAGAAGAGAAAAAAGAAAAGAAAAGGAGTATAGTTCTTAAACCTCTTCAAGAAGATAGTAAAGAAAAAAACATTAAAGATTCTAGTGATAAAGATAGTAATATTGTCATGCTCACTAGGAACTTTAAGAAGTTTTTAAGAAAGAAAAATTTCTAAGAATAAGGGATTTAAATAAGAAGTACGAGGGAGAAAGCAAGAAGAAAATAAAAGAGGTTAATTGCTATGAATGTAAGAAATTGGAACACATTAGAAGTGAGTGCCCCAAACTCAAATTCAAGAACAAGGGAATAAAAGACTAGAAAGAGGCCTTTAAAGCTACTTGGGATGATTCCTCCGAATTCGAAGAAGAAGAGGAACAACAAGCAATGACCAATCTTTGCTTCATGGCTCTTGAAAACGAAAATGAGGTATCATCCACTTCTTATTCTTCTTTTAATGATTGTGATGATTATTATGATGATGATGAGGGAGCTCTATTATGAGCAAATTATTACTTAAATGCACAAGTTTATTATTTAAGAAGAAATATTATAAGCATGAGTTACCTAGCTTAAGCAAAGAACTTGAAAGTTTAAAAATTAATTTTGCTAAACTTATTGAATAAAAAAAACTTGTTAGGAATGAAAAATCTTCTAATTTAGCAATGGAAATCTTTAATTCTAAGATCTCCTTAGAAAGCTTATGATTTTCATCATTTGCTTTCTTAAATTGATCTTCCAAAGAATTAGAAGATCAACTTAAGAAAGCAAATGATGAAAATCATAAGCTTTCGAAGGAGGTCTTAGAATTAAAGAATTTCATTACTAAATTCAAGAGAGGAAAAGAAACTTTAGATAGTTTTCTTGACTCTCAAAAATTTGATAGAGATACCCATGAAATTGGATATAAAAATGAAATGTCTTTATCATCATCATCACATATTAGTGTTATTAAAGCCTCATATAACTCCACTCCTTCTACTTCTAAACTAAATGAGATTCAAATTTTCAAAGCTAATGTTATGACTTGTGTTTTTAAATTATTATATATTATTTGAGATATGCAGTGTCAATAAAATTTGAAAATTTCATTTATTTATGTTCATTATTTGTGATTATTAATTGTCATTTTATGTTAAAGTATATATTTTATGTAAATATGTATTTTAGAAATTATTAATTAAATATTAGGGTTTATACTATTAATGTTATTTTTGAAAAGTATTATTTTAATAATATTATTTTTAAGTACTAATATTATTTTATTAATTGACATGATTTTGAGTATTATTTTTTTATTGTTTAATTATTCTATAAATATTGTTTATTTTTATCATTATTATTATTATTAATTTTTTTTCAAGGTTATTTTATGTATTATAGTGATATATTATAATTAGGGTTTGCGTATTTAATTATATGTGTATATATATGATTATGTAGTGTGTGTAGATATATATGTTGACTAAAGTAATAATTTCACCAAAGATTTTAACTATACTTTATAATATAAAATTGTAATATAAATATAAACACACATACACGTAAACACTTACACAAAAACACAACATACATATAAACACATACACTGCACACACACTGTAAAAATAAATCACAGGACCATTGTAGCTAACCCACCTCCCTCCTCTGCTCACAGCCGCCTCTTCCTTTTTCGACCACCTCATCAGGTGTTTTTGGTGCCAATCGACTTCTCTAGCTCTGGTGAGCTTGAATCTAGCTTTGGTTTTAGCTCTAATTCTTTATTTCTTGGGTTTTTCTTGATTTTTAGTTTTTGTGTTTTAGGGTTTTCTAATTTTTTTTAGGTTGATTTTGAATGATTCAGTTAATCCACCTTAACAAATGTTGTTCCTAGATGTTTAATCTATATGAAAATATTTTTATTTTGATTTTTAGAATTTATTTGAATTTTTGTTAATTTTTTATTATTTTATTATTATTTATTTAATTTTTATAAATTAATTATTTAAATTATGATGTTGGTTAAATTAGTGTTATTATATATTGTTATTAATTTTAGTGTTGAGAAATTAATTTTTTGAGAATTTTATGTAATTTTTAGAAATATTTTTATATTATGTAAATATTGAAAAATTAGGTTAGAGTTTAGTTTTTATTGAAATTAATGCTTAACTATATGTTTTAGATAATATTAGAATATTATTTGTTGATAAAATAATTTTTATGATTTTATATAATTTTTATGGAATATTATATATATTATGTGTATTTTGAATTATTGGGTTAATTTGTAATTTTGTGAAAATTATAGTTAAATAATATGTTTTAAATGGTTTTAGAATTATTTAAGGTATTAAATGATTTTTACAAATTATTTAATATTTTTAACTAATAAATACTAATTATTGATAATTATTTTCAAATATATATTATTTACTATGTTGGTAATAAAAATGGGTTTTAAATTAATTTTATTATATAATTAAACTATTTACATAGTTAATTGTGAATTTAACCATTTTAGGTTAATTATTTAAAAAAAATTGGTTTTTTATTAATATTGTATAATATTTGAGATTTTATTAGTTAATTTGTCATAATTTTGGAATATTATGTAAATAATAAATTTATTTATTATTTTGAGTTTAAATGGGTATTTTATTATTTTTGTGATGTTAAATTGTGATTTTAATAATTATTTACAGTTTATGTTAATTTAATTGTAAAATGGGAATTTTATTCCATTTATTAATTTTATTGTTATATATTATTTAAAAACTAAAATTTTATGTTTTAGTTGGAAAATAAAGGTTTTTAATATTTTTTATAGATTTTTGATGATTTTTATTATTTTACTATTTAATATTGTTGGTTTATGATTTGTGAACCTCGGTTGGGGATTTATGGAGTTTGGGGTCTCAACCCGAGATGTTTCGCTTTGTGATTTTAGAAGTGTGTTTTCTGTGCAAGATCGGACCTACTTTTGTAGGGAGACGTCTATTTTACAAAGGAGACTCTGTCGAATTTTCGCTAAATTTCTTGTAAAACGTAACAACCAGTCTGAGTCTAGTTTTGAAATTTTGATCGAGTTTTTCTATAGTAATCCTAGAAGCATAAAGTTAAAAGTTTATTTTGATATTATATTATTATTTATTTTTTTAGTTGCGCTGAGATCGATGTCTATCGGATAAGGCCTATTAAGTCTATCTCATGGAGCGCGAATCAGTGAGTTATTATATTATATATATATATGCATTGCATTTATGATGCATGACTTAGGATTTTTCATTTTTGTTATATGTTTTAAAAGTGATTTAATTTATAACATGATTTGGTATATTTTCGGTTTATTTTTAGTATATTTCGATATATATATTTGCATATTTTCAATATACATTTAGTATATCTTTGGTATATTTAGGGTTTATTTTTGATATACGCTTGTTATATAATTAGCTATATTTTTATTATATTTTTTATATATTTCAAAATAAATGCATGTTTTATCTTCGATATAGACTTAGCATGTTTTAGTATATTATTGGTATATATTTGGCACATTTTATGATTGATTTCAAATTTGTTTAGCATATATATATACTTGAAATATATTTAGTTTATTTTAAGTATATTTCTAGTATATATATGTTTTATTTTGTTAATATGATTGTTATATACATTATTTATTTTCCCATATGAATGTTTAATTTTAAATGAAGGATTTCGATAGAACGTGCTACCTAGTGGGCAGCACTAGGACTGAGTATGTACCGGTGCGATAGATTATAAGGTTGAATTACTAACTTATTTAAGGAAATGATGATTTGATTGATTGATTTGAGATTGATGTGATTGAGTAGTGTGATTGTGAGAGCTCGATTGACTTAGTGTCTCGGGGCCAATCACACTGACAGTTAGACTGCTGAAGCTCGGTTGACTTAGTGTCTCAAGCTAGTCTACTATCCATATGGAACAATTGAATTTATTTGGAATTAAGTGAGTCTGTATGGCTAGAGTGATATTGTTGATTGAGGTTATGATTAAATAGCGTTCTATTTGATCCTTCATGTCTTAAAATAAATATTTTTTGCATTTATTCATATATAAAAGCAGAGTTTGACATTTGTGTGAAATGCGTGTATATGCGTATATATAAAAATGTCTGACTGTATATATTTAGATTGCATGTATATATATTATAACAATTCACTCAGTGAGGTCTGACTCCCTTCAATTAATTTTTTTCAGGAGATCTTATATTGTCAGACCTTAGTAGTAGAACTCTTCGTCGGTGTTCTTTCGTCCTGGCTACTTTATGTAGATTTATATTTAAACTCTGATTTGTATTTTAGAAACTACAGTAGTAATGTTATTGTATTAGAAGCGTATTGTTTCATTTTTGATACTTTGTATCTAGTATGTTGTATGAATATCTTTTATTTATTTACTGCATGTGTTTTTATTTTTTAAGGCTTGCTACGAGTTTTGGATTCGAAGGAATTTCCTTCCCTAGCATCGATCATGACTCTCCGGATTGGGTCATGACAGCTAAAAGATCTCATATGTTAAACAACAAAGGAAAGTCTCTTTAAACTTACCCTTTATTAACAAAAAGAGGTAAGGCTTAAACTAAAGCAACTCAATCCAAGCATACCTACATGTACACTTAATACAATCACATTAGGCATGCTACACAACATAATGCACATAAACATATATATATATATATATATATATATATATATATATATATATATATATATATATATATATATATATATATATATATATTGTTATTAGTTTTTTGTAATTTATTTTTCATTTATTTTTTGTTTCTGATTTAATTTTGTATTCGTAGAATGTTGAATATGATTTTGTCAGTCATCATCCATAAAAGAGGTAGTACAGATATGCCTATATCTTAAAGTCTCCTTTTGTTATTGTATAGAAAACTGAAAATAAACCAAAAGTATACAAAAAAAATATATACTATAACTCAAAGCTAAACATTTTCTTTGAAGTTAAGCAAGTTGTAATTATTATAATAAAATTTTTTTAAAGAAATGAATATGTTTGTAAATTTTTTGGTATTGTTGAGTTGTAAGAAGATGCTGTCGTTTTATATTGCATTTATAATTTAGTATCATTTTGGTTTTATTTTGGTTTCTAATACCTTTTTTTAATTTGGTATCATTTTTTTTTTTTGGTTTCCGATACTTTTTTATTTTATGAATTATTTTTATCATAGAATTTTTTTATATATTTATTGTATTTATACAATCTTTATTTTATGTCCAAATATTCCATAGTTGAACTAGAGTTATTATTTTTATTTTCTTTGAAATTTTTTTGTTATTTTTGGTTTCCGATTCATTTTCTTTCTATCCTTTTGGTTAATTTTTTTTATTTTTGATTCTTTTTTTTTGTATCCTTTATGTTTTTTTGATTTCCAATTCATTTTTTAAATTTATTAATTAATATAATTTGATTGATATTTTCATTTGTTAAAATTGTATGAATTCAAATTTAATTTAGAATATTTTTCATTTATTTTATGTTTCTGATATAATAATTTAGAATACTTTCTATTCATTTTTACGAATCTGATAAAATAATTTTATATATGTTTTTGTCAACTTATAATACTTTCTATATATTTATAATAATAATAAAACAAAAGCATATAAAAAATTAACATATATTAAAATTATTTTGCTTTTTCATAATTAAGTAATTTTAATATGTTGCATTTATAATTTGGTATCATTTTGATTTTTTTTTTTTTTGGTTTCTGATACTTTTTTTAAAAAATTTAGTATCATTTTGTTTTTTTTTGGTTTCTGATACTTTTTTGTTTCTATTAATGACAATATAGTTGTATCAGAGAGTTTCTTTTATATGTTTGTTGTATTTATGTCCAAATATTTCATAGTTAAAGTAGAGTTATTATTTTGATTTTCGTTGAATATGTTTTTGGTTATTTTTTTTCCGATTCATTTTTTTTATCCTTCTAAAAGCAAGGGTATAATTAAAATAACACACAAACTATGGAGTTATAAAATAGTTAAACTCCAGGAACTAATGCCTTCGACTTCATTGTTTGTCATCTGCAAACTAATGATGAATCAACTCAAAAAGCTTTTTAGTATTCACTTCCTTTTAAGCTCTTGCTTCTCCAAAAATAACTCTTGATCCAACCAAATGGTTGAGGACAAAAATTAAGATTGAGTGGATGTTAATGGGAAAACAAGTAGAAAGGAGTTATAAAACACATCTTTTCTCTTTATACAAGATGCCAAGTACTTCCGTAAAATTTAGGTATGCAAAAAAATGATCCATAGACACAATTCAGTATGTGTTTTTATCCCAGCAGAAGTTATGGAGCATGACAGCAAGCGCAGGATGTAAAAATCACATATGCATAAGAAGAGGAATGTAGACAAAATTTACCATTACAAAATAGTTAATAATAAACAAAAGACATACAAATAGGAAATAATAGCAAAAATTAAAAAAGGACATTTATCCTCACAGAGAACAAAATTTAAAAAAAAAGTTCAAAAAGAGACACATTCACACACAAAAATGGCTTTGTCTCATGAAAGCAAGTAAATTTGCCACATAATATCCACAGCTTGAAACATAAGGTGCTACCTAAAGATATTTGCTAATGAAGCAATCAAATTTTTTTTTTTGGGTGAATCTAAGTTATGGCCACATTACATATGAAGACATGGTTTTGCTTAATTATCTTAGAAGGTATATGTGAATATTCCAAGGCTAGTACCGAAAGTAGAAGCATAAACATGAATTGGGATTAAAAGCAAGTAAATTTCAAGTAATACAAATTGAAGTTTAAGTAAATTAATATAAACTTCAGCATCAATGCAACTTTAAGCTTGAAACCAATAGAAAAGCAATAAACTTTCATAAAAATTATCAAACATTTTCAAGTCACAAAATTACTTTATTGTTGTTAAGAGGGGGGGGGGGAACACAATGAAAGAGTCTATCATTGAGTGATCATCATTGACATTGAATCATAGGGCTATTGGTAATATAATTACGATTGAAAACATCATAAAAAATAGTAAAAGAACATCTATAGCATTCAATTTGATTTCAATTTGTTTATTAATACAACGAGGATGGAGTTTACCTAATTCAATTTTAATTAAAAAGAATCTAAAAATCGAGTGCAAATTTTAAAGATCTATAATAAGAGACAGAGTAATAAGATTACTTGAATGAGCCAAATAGTAGCGGTGGTGGCGGTAATGCCTCAACAGGTGGTGGCTCTAATGTTGTCAAATATGCTTAGGTCGAGAGTAGGACACCTAGGAATGGGCTTATCATCAAGCTAACTTGGAAGAAGAATACTAGGTTGAGATGTATTAACCAAGTTGAGTTCTTTAAAAAGCAAAATTAGAATAGAATCTAAAGGTAATTCCATATATTTTTAGAAGTGGAGGAAGAAGCAACAAAGAAGAGGGTGGAGAATCGGCGTCGTTTGGGAGATCGAAGGAGTAAGATAAAGAGGCAGAAGGGGAATTAGAAAGGAATTGAGAGGGAATTTTGAGAAATTAATAATTTTACAGTTTTGATCTTTGGAAGCAGAAGCAGAAGAAGAAGAGGAAGAAGAATAAAAAAAAAGAAAAGAAAAGTCATGAAAGCTACATTCAATCTGGAGAAGAAGAAGTTGCAGACACTGAGCATTTTTTTTTTTGTATTTTTTTTATTTTCAATCACTTACATTATTAGGTGCTTGCATGTAACTTTTTTTTTGCTTCTGGTTGCTTTTGGGTGCATGGGAGTACTTTTAGAAAAAGTATGGGTATTTTAGTTATTGACTTGAGTTTTTAGGACATTTTAGTAAAGATTCGTTTTTAAAATAATTTAAAGGTGCTTGAGCATGATCCATACATTTTTTAGCCAAAACAGTAATGAAGCATAATTTAAATAATGGAATAGTTAGGATAACTTACTTTTGATAATTCCACAAACTTTGGATTGAAAAACACTAAGTTTATGTTAATCACACCAAAAATTGGGAAAAAATACAATGGTTTCATAACCCTATTTACTTTTGTATTTTGTCCAATGTTTTGGGAGAGTTTTCATAGAGTACTTTTTGTATTCTCTATATTTTTCTTATTGTTCATCATTTTTACGTACTTTTCTTATTTGTACAATTGCTCCGGTAATTTTGGAGGCAACTACCTTTTGATAGAAAACACTCTTTTTTTTAATTAAATAAAATTGGATTGGGTCAACCGGTCATGAACGACCCAAATCTAAATACCAACATTTATAAAATTATTAGTTACAATTAAACTTAAATTTTATTAAATATATTATACTATATCTAAAATATTATTCTTTCTTTCCATTAAAAATTATATATTTCATTATAGTTTTTTATCTTTCACTCTAATTAAAACATCATTTTTCAACTGTTTTTTTATTTTCTCTTTGTTTTATTATAAGAATTTCTTTATCTTATTTATTTAATTATTATTATCACTATACATACTAAAAAAATGTCTACCATTAACCAAAAAATAAATAAAATAAAAGTATTACAATAACTTATTTTTTATTTTTTATATTTAATTAAATAACAATTTTAATTTAATTAAAATATTTATATTATTATGCTAATTCGTTCGCTAAAGAATATATTAGGAGATTTTTATCTACATTTGATGTGTTACACCATAAGATAAGATTTATGACACATCGACCAACTGATTTACACTTAATTATTAATAATAAAACACATATTTTTTTGTTACAAATCTCATCATTTGATGTAATACATGCAGTATAAACAATAATTTAACTTATTTTTTTATTTTTTGTTGGTTTGCTAAAGAATATTAGTAAATTAGCAAATTAGTGTCTCTAATTTATTTTTGATCAACTATTAATGGAGGTGGAAAGGGGAAGAGAATCTAAAAGAACATCAACGTCGTAATTGGAACAGTTCAACTTTAGACAACTTATCATCAAACTTTTTTTTACCTAGTGACGCCACTGGGACGTGTACTCATCTTAAAGGTCTCGTGCCCTTCTCTTTGCCAACCCTGCTGGGCAAGAGAAGGTAATTAGTGTCTAATTTGAGAAGATTGAGGAGGGTGCAAACAAAATGAACAAAATGTGATCAAGCATGGAATGGTGCTTTTATATGAGGGAAAAAAAATGAAAGGAGAGAGGTTGTAATGGTAGAGATGGTCAATATCAGAGGTCACTCCCACATGAAAACCGCAGCATCGGCATCAGCTAGATTTGCCACCAGAAGACCTTCTCCTTCTTCTATCACTCTTTACGTGATCCTTCTTTTTGCCTTTTCGCTCTTTGTATTTCTTATTAACACAAGAGGCGTTTTGGAAAATGAATCCAAATCTCACTTATCTCAAGAGTCTCATTATAAATCTCAATCCACTTCTCGATTTCATAATCAATCCGAAACTGGGTCTCACTCTGATCAGGTATGTAATTTGATGGTTAAAGAATATTTCTATGCGATTTAGTGATTCATGTTTGCGTAAGAAATAGACCATTTATTTCTCTTTTGGCTCGATGATGCTCGAAGATTATTCAATTTCTTGCTATTTTGAGATTTGGGTTTTGCTTTGGGTTCTCGAGTTGATAATGGGTAGTTGTGTACTGGCGAAAATACTGTCGTTTTGTATGCTTTGTCTGTTCAGTATCTGTTCTGGGTTTGTGTGTACCATTCAAGTTATTTTGTACCTATTGGTGAATCAGCGAATGGTTTTCATTTTATGTTAGTGTTGTCAGGGATGTTAAGTTTTTGGGACAGTGATTTAGTTGAGTTGAGAGTTCAGTAATTGATGCGAGGGATCTTCAGTTTTTGGTACATGGCGAATTGAGTCTTGGTATTGGTGCCAACAAATGAACTCTAACAGATGAATCAATAATTTTCAATTTATTTGTTGAATTCTAATAATTTCAGATCATGTGGTGCTACTAGCTCTAACTAGACAAAACTTGAAGATGAAGTGTTGAACTTTTTTGAACTATGTTTGATAAGGCCATGTATGATACACCGTGAAATGTCAAATTAGAAATTGATTATGTGTTTTGACTTGGACTTGGGAGAGAAGAAAACATGGATATTAAATTGGTTTGCACTTTTGACAACTCTTAGAAGCTATTTAAGTTAGATGATTGGACGAGGGTGTAATTGACCTACATTCATGTTAATATCAAATTTAGCATGCCCTTTTTTTTACATATTATAATTAAGACTGTTTGTTTTTGTTACATGTCTTGTCAAACCATTGCTCATGCTTCTTATTCCCTTGCATTTCTTGAATCCAATAAAAGTTATCACCTTTGCCCTTTTGTTGATGTTTCATGCACCATTCTTTTACAATTTACTTAAATGTTGATATAGAAGGCTGCTTTCCTTGTATTTCTGCAGATGCCTGATGAACAACTGCAAAATACTTCCCAGAAGTATCGTTTACATTCTTGTATCAATCCTACAGTCAAATATAAAGGTTAATATGATCCACATGATCTTTCATTTGTTCAGACATGGGTTTACACACCAATCCTTAAAGTACAAGGAACTGAAGTTGCCTATGTGCTATGCAATTTCAACTGCAATCCAATTGTGCTAAAGTCTTTTTTTTATTTTATTTGATATTTTAGTGTTTTTTCCCTTTATTATCATCAATCATAAACTTGTTAAAGGAATTGCTTCTCTCCCCCCTCTCCTCCCCTCTTTTTCTCTGTGAAAGAAATGAATACATACAAATGCACATATGCATGAATTCAAAAATATACTTCACCAAATAATACTATTCTAAATTCCACTTTGAAATGTCAGCTGCCCTAGGATGGGACCACTACATAACTGTTAGAAGCAACGGAGGGCTGAATCAGATGCGCACTGGTGTAAGTTAAAAAGAAATATTTATTGGTTCATTTGCTTTTTTCCCTCTACTTCTTTATGCATTTATTATTTCATCCTATTTTTCCTCTGTACATTTTTTTTCAACTCAATTAAGTTTACAATCCCAATTTTTCTCTATTCTTATTTTCACATAAAAGCTTAGTGCTCTTGATAATTTCTCATTATGTTGCCTCAAGTCATATTAGGTCTACTTCTTGCCTTTTGTTTTATTTCTGTAAATTTGATATTTTCAATTTTTTGTACTAGTACATTTGATGATCTAAGTTGAACTTGCCTAGACTGTCTCTATGACCCATTACTTCAATAGCTGTTGCTTCACATTTCTGTGAATGTGTACATTTCCTATATGGTCTTATTATATCCATTAATATGCATTTTGATTTTCTCATTTCTGTTAAACATCTCAATTTTATTGGCTTGCTGTTTCTATTCATATAATCGAGGCCACTATAAGCTTATCTACAACGTAATGTTCTCCCATCCTTTGCTTCTCTTTTCATCAAATTTAGTTCTTTACTCATTGAGATTTGTTATTGTATGGGCTCTTTTACATGGATGGGGCTATTGGAGTAGTTTCAGCTGAACTTATGAACAACTGAAAATCAGCATCATTATCTTGCACAAGAGATCTCTTGTGCAGTTTTTCTGGCTCCCATATTATTAAATACTGATATGCTTAGTGTCAAATACCTTAAGAAGAGTTTTGTGAATGATAAATATGTAACTGAATCTGCAAAGGGCTATTATGTACCTCTGGTAATTGATGTACGCATGGAAGTGCTTGTGCATTTCTACCGGACTGCAATACTGTTTGCTACATAATTTGATTATGCGAGACTGCAAACTCAATAAATATGTTTATGCTGCAGATTTCGGACATGGTGGCCATTGCACACATCATGAATGCTACATTAGTCATCCCCCAGCTGGATAAGCGTTCATTCTGGAAAGATTCAAGGTGATTGAGTATTTCTTCCACATATATAGTGTAGTTGGATTATTCTCTAGGTCTACTTTCTTTTGCACTTCTCATGTCATACTTATAACCCCTAGGTTTTTCTTTACTGACCATGGTTACCATGTGCAGTACATTTTCAGATATATTTGATGAGCTTCATTTCATCAAAAGCTTAGAAAATGATGTAAGGATTGTTAAGGAGCTGCCTGCTAAACTGGAATCTCTTCCTCGGGCAAGGAAACACTTCACCTCGTGGTCTAGCATGGGCTACTTTGAAGAGATGACACAATTATGGAGGGAATTTCAGGTTCAGGAAATAATTGTCTGCTTTCCAAGCACTCATATTTCTTATGAATTTCTTGTATCATGCTGATGAACTTGACATTTTGAATTTGAATTTTCCATGATCATTTGGATCTTTTTTGGTGTCGCATAAATTAGCTCACCGTTGGATAAAATAATATTTTAAAGTACACTCATAAGGATGAAACCTTCTTAGATAATTTAGATGCTTTATGTTCTCAATGACAGCTTCTCTAGAGTTGGCATATCTACATTTGTCATATCCAACTGCACGGTCTCTTCATCTAGTTGTTTAAGGTTTTTCTGGGATTGCACATTCAAATGTGGTATATGTTCCAACATTTGTTATTAGTATTGCGCTGCAACCCAGGCCCATAAATTAATTCTTAGGTTTCATGTGTAGGGAGAGGCTTACTAATCTGTATTTGTTATTTTGCAATGGTAATCTTGAGGTTTGTTCACCAAGACTTTCATGGTTTGTACAAAGGAGTAAAAAATTAGAGGAAAAAAGGGCATAAAAATTTAGGGATAATTACTATTACTCTCTGAGATTTGACCAAAATCACTATTTTGCACCTCCCTTTTTAAAAATGAATTAAATCCTCCTTAATTATAGTTTCATCAACTGTTTCCCCCTTTTGTTTTTTGTTTTAAAAAAAAGAGTCAAGTAACATAAGGAGGCATATTTACCTTCAATATTTGATTAAATTTATAATGTCATATCATACTTAGTCAATTTTTTATTTTCTCTATTTTTTTCTAAAAAAATCATTCACCTTTTTTACACTATTATAATATTAAAAATAATTGAAATTTCAGGTCATCGTTTAATTAAATTAAATCAAACTAAATTAAAAATTATAATCCTAATGAATTTTTTCTCCAATTATTACTACCAGCAAATATTAATTAAAAAAGGGATGTAATTTTTAATTCAGTTTGATTTCCAAGAAAATTGGAAATCTTAATAAATTCATTAGGATTATAATTTTTTATTTAGAAATTGGAAATCTTGTTTCTAGAACACCAGCAAATAATTATATTTGAACAGACGATTTCTATGGGGAAATTTTCTTGCAAGCTGCTCCAGTTTCCACTAGTAACAGGCTCCTTTGTGTAGGGTTCTATTACAGTTTCCCAATTTTGTTTTGTTGGCAACTTTTTGCAATTGGTCCAGCTTTAAAATTTTGAGCTGAAGATATTAATAAACACTCTGTTTGGAGGAGTTTGCTATTTTTAAGATGTTTCTTAATGCTTTGTTCATGGATTACACCTCATTAGTCATCAGTGTTAATCCTTTTTAAAAAAGAACTGTATATGCTTAATATTTTTTCATCAGTTCCTGGGCCTTTTCTGCTATTGTTGAAATTTGCAATTTCTAACTATCAATTGGTCACTGCAGGTGATTCATGTTCCAAAATCAGATTCTCGGCTTGCAAACAATGATTTGCCTCTTGATATACAGAGGTTAAGATGTCGAGCTTTATATCATGCTCTTCGCTTCTCTCCTCCAATTGAAAGCCTGGGAAAGGTCTGGAACACATCCTTTTTGTTGATATATTCAGCAACTATCATCCAAAATAAAATTGGTTTAATAATCATCAAGGTTTTCAAAATTGAATAGTGGTTTATTCAAAATTGAATGGTAGTTTATCTGATTGAATTCAGGATAAATTGTTCAAACTTTCAATGTCCATTTGTAACTTATAGTTGATATTCTATCATTGTACAACACCATGTGCATGATCCTGGGTTTGTCACTTATCATCACTACCAATGCATTGAGGTCTCCTATGGGGTCCTGTTAAATTAGGTTCTGAGAATGCGTGACGATGACACCACAGAAGTTGGTGGAGCGGCTGAGAATGCATGGTGGAAGATACATTGCTCTTCATCTCAGATATGAGAAGGACATGCTTTCTTTTACCGGATGTAATTATGGTCTGACGGAGGCAGAATCTGAGGAGCTACGACTAATGAGGTGAGAATATATCTCTGTTTAGTTTGTGTACATGTGCATATTTGTGTTATCGACAGAAAAGATGTACACATTTATGTTCTTGGTTATTTATTTTATTTTCAGGGAGAATACAAACCATTGGAAGGTTAAAAAGATAAACTCAACAGAACAGAGAGAGGGAGGATTTTGTCCCTTAACTCCAAAAGAGGTGGGAATATTTCTCCAAGCTCTTGGTTATTCTCCATCAACCGTAATTTATATTGCAGCCGGGGAAATTTATGGCGGTGAATCTCACCTTTCAGAGCTCACTACTCGCTTCCCAAATACAGTTTTCAAGGTTGGTCACTAATTTTGTAGCATTAATTGCATTGGCCAAGTGAAGCCACGTAAGCTGCTAATATTGGTAATTTACATTGGTGGTTGGATTAATTTCAGGAAACATTAGCAACTCCAGATGAGTTAGAGGCATTTGCTAAGCATGCATCTCAGACAGCAGCACTGGATTACATCATTTCCATAGAGAGTGATGTATTCATTCCATCACATTCGGGTAATATGGCCAGAGCTGTAGAGGGCCACCGGAGATTCTTAGGGCATCGTAAGACAATCACCCCCGAGAGGTATAGATCCAATTAAAATGTTATATAAAATTTCTATTCCGAACAAATGTATGTTGGTGCTAGTGTGTCCAATTTCTAGAAGGTAATCAACTGAGAAACAATTGGCTTGAAATCCATAATGGAACTACACCAAATATCCTTGACTTTCTGCATTCATGCTCAAGAAGAGTGCTGCAGGAATTCTTTTGTCAAAAATCTTGAAGCACCACATGCAAGTGCAACTAAATGATCAGTGCAACTTTACTGTGTCTTTTGTTTGCTGGGTTGATAATACGTGATATGCGGTTACAAATTCAGATTTACTACATTGGATGTTATACTTTTTTGATGGATATTTTCTTATTTTCTTGGGCTCTGGTTGTGCTGCTGGAAACATTATCTGGCAAAAAGCTATAAATTTTATCCAGTCTTTTTTTAGTACATGCTCAAAAATTGCTATTGGGAACTATCGCCTTGTGATGTCAGTTTACGGGAATAATTGCATCTCCACTAGAGTTCAATAACTTCCATTGCCTCTTGTGCAGTATGTAAGTACATACTCTGGTTATTGTTCTCTGAAGTATTGTATCGTTTGTTCTAAAACTCATAACCTATTTTTTGTTCCCTGGAGATTATTTCTTCTGCAATGCATTTGGTGATGTTATGTGGAAATGGAGGGAAGGACTGGTTTTCTTGTTTCTCATCTCACCCTCACCTCCTTACCTGATTTTTTCTTGGTGAAAATTATATGGGTGGACATTTTCTCTAATATCAATTTAATTTATTGCAGAAAAGGACTAGTTAAATTATTTGATAAGCTAGAAAGTGGACAGCTGAAGGAAGGTTCCACATTTTCAAACATTGTGCAGGAGATGCATAAGAACAGGTAAATTTGTTGTATGTTCTGTTAATTATATGATAGGTTTAGCACTTTTTTAATGTTTTAGTGATCTTTTTCCCCTTTGACCTGAAAGGAAGTCTTTGTATTTTATACCACAACTTGAAATGTGTAGAATTGGTGTTGTTCCATTGGTTGTGACATGGAAAGTGATTTATTCTACCACTAACATGCTAAATGAACAATGTGGTTTTGAACATTTTGACATCCAATAGGTGTATTGATAGAGTTTTGATCAAATTTTCAGGCAGGGAGCTCCAAGAAAAAGAAAAGGTCCATTGCCAGGAATAAAGGGTCGAGCACGTTTCAGGACTGAAGAATCCTTCTACGAGAATCCATATCCTGAATGCATATGTAGATCAAAAAAGGTTAGCTTGTGATGAAGTTCAAAAGCCCCAGCTCACATTTTTGGCGCAATTTTCTGAGACGTGGTATGTTTTGCGTATGGACTTGGCTTCATGGCTGCCCAAGTCATGGGGCAGGTAATTGATGACCCTGCAACAAGTTGGTACCTGGCACAGCCATCCTTCTCGCGAAGAAGAATGTGAAGAAAGGGGAAAAGTGTAAAAGTATTTCATCGATTCTCTTGTATAGTTTTGTATCTTTTCTTGTATTAGTTAATATATAATTTATTTGGTTGCCATATGATGCTTTGTGGCATTATGAGAAACATTTTTGTTTTCGAGATGAAGGTAGACGTAGTGGATCCTTTTGCAAGTCTTTGTTTTTCCCGTCTGATGGTACAGGCCATTAACCACAGGTGATCAAATTGTGTTTTATAGTGTTGTATTTTTTAATGTTTTGTTTAACAGGTACCCTTGTGTTGTATTTGAGTTCACTTCTTAAAGGTTTGGATTTACTGACGAATTTGGATTATGATCAATCAAAATATGTTCTAGGGATAAAGGTCAATTTCCCATGAACTATTCGATGAATCCTTTTGTTACCATATGGATCAATTTAACGACTCAATTATCTAATGAAAGGTCAAATTAGCCTTAATAATTATACTTGCCCCTTTATAATTTGACAGGTCAACAAAAGACCCCTGAACATTTACAATCACCTCCCTAATATTTTAATTAGTTAACAAATTAGACCTTATTTTAGTAGAAAATATTTAATAAAATTAAAAATTATATTTAAAACCTGAATTTTTATACTATATAAAATTAATTATTTACAAATAATTTTTCGTAATTTTAAAATATATATTAATTTTATTTTTAAATTATACTTAACATTTGTGTGTGTATTTTAAAATTATGTTTATGGTGAAGAGTGTGTGTTAGACATGTAGCCACAAGTTTGAGTGTAATGTGATTATGAGACATGTTTTGGTGTGTGGTTTTTAGTGTACATGAAGGCATGTCTAGTTTGAGGTCTTTTAACTTGAGTTTTGGACCTATGAACTTCATGTGGATGAGTCCTTTTTTACTATTCATTAACTCTCGGTGAGTTAGGTTTCATAGTTCCAATGACTTGAGCGTTATCACTCACATTAGATGATGACGAAGAAGAATGATCTTTAATTTTAACAAATATGGTTTGAGT
Organism: Mallotus nudiflorus; assembly: GCA_947683625.1. NCBI lineage: Eukaryota > Viridiplantae > Streptophyta > Magnoliopsida > Malpighiales > Euphorbiaceae > Mallotus > Mallotus nudiflorus. The sequence goes on from CANTUR010000910.1 coordinate 347,845, forward strand.
TGATGATAAGGATGGTGCTCCATTAGAGTAGAGCCCAAGCCATGTGTGTTGCCATAAAATCTTTATGAGTCTAAAAGATTATTTAAAGTATCTTTTCCCTTCTTAAACTTTGAAATTGAGCATTTTAAATCCAAATTTTCTTGTGGAAGCTTCTTTCTCATTTTCATGTTTAGCTTTCTCAAGCTCATTTTTCAAAAGAGAGGAGTTATTTAGATCATTTAAAAATTGTTCACTTGATAAACCAACTTTTGCAAACTAAATTTTTCAAGTTTTCAAAATCCTTAAACATTTTCAAAAGCTCTTACTTATAGTGTTTCTTCTTTGAAGAAGATTTTTGCACTTAAGCATAAGTTTGCTTATAATAGAGCTCTCATCATCATCATCATCATTGTTTAAGCAACCATATTCATTATAAGAATAGTGAGAAGTAGAGGGTACGTCATGATTTTCTTCAAGATACACGAAGTAAAGATTTGCTATTTCTTATTGCTCCTTTTCCTTTTCTGAATTGAAGGAGTTATCGCAAGTAGCTTTAAAGACCTTCTTCTTTTCTTTAGCTCCCTTACTTTTGAATTTCAACTTGGAGCACTCATTTCTAATATGACTTAATTTTTTGCATTCATAGCGAGTGACTTCCTTATTCTTCTTCCCTTTGTTCTTCTTATTATCCCTTTGCCTTGAGAAATTCTTTGTTCTTAATAGTTTCTTGAAGCTTCTAGTGATCATTGCAATCTTATCATCCTCCTCATTAAGTCTTTCATCATCACTTGCATCTTGAGAAGCTTTCAAGGAAATTCCTTTCTTCTTATCATCTTTCTCTTCTCTTTCATCCTCCCTTTGCTTGAAGGTGAGTTCATGAGTCAATAACTTCTTAATTAGAATGTCGATAGAAAGCTTGGATAAAACATAAGCTTCCTTAATTGAGGTCACCCTTGATTTCTAATCCTTCTTAGGTAGGAGATCTTGGTATTAATCTCCTCCTTTCAGTTGTGTTTTCCCAACTTCTTTAGAGATGTAAGAAGAGCATTAAGACGGTTAGATATTTCGATGATTGATTTTTATGGTTTCATCTTGAAGAGTTCACACTCATAAACATGGAGTTGAACCTTCTTGCTCCTCACCTGTACATTTCCTTTATAATGATTTTTAAGATTTCCCCACATCTCTTTTGTGGATTGACAATATTGTGCCTTGCCTCCTTCATCTCTAACATTAAGGCAAATAAATTAGTCATGGCTTTCTTATTCTTGTGATTCTTATCTTTTTACTCCTAAGTCCATTAACTTTTATCAATGAGAAATTCAACATTGTCAACCTTGGCCTTTGGATCTTACCAACCATCTAAAATCATATCCCATAACCTAATAGGATCACTATCAAGATAGAGCTTTATTTTGAATTTTCAATATGGGTAATCTACGCCATTAAAGAAAGGTCTCAAAGAAGAGAACTTTAGTTGTTGGGGATCATTTAATTCATCCCCAACTTCTTCTATCTTTATTGAATGACTTTGCAACTTTTTATAGAGTTTTATCTGCTTAAGATTGTAAGCAACCCTTCAGGACATGAGCATCAAATTTTATAACCATTGGAGTTGCAGGGAGCCGTTTTGGCTTTGTTAAGCCTGCCACAAGATCATAAGTGCATGCTCACAATCGTGAGCAGCCTTCTCATGATCCTGAGCAGGGATTGTGAGCACCCCAAGAACTTCAGTCTTAAGAGGCTTTAAGTTTGGGTTGGCTTACTTTGGTCTCCTCAAGATCGTAACCTACTGCTTAGGATTATGAGCAGCAGTTGATTATGAGAAATTTGATCCTTTTTTTTAGCACTTAGAATCTCCTTGCAATTTGAATTATTACCATGCTTAAAGATGCATACATGAGGGTCCTATTGAGCTTGATTCTCATGTTTGAAAGTTGAATTGTTAATCCTCCATTTTATAGTCTTTTAAATTCTAACTTATACTTCAATCACTTAAACAAAAATCATTAGTACATAAACATTATTTGTTAAAGTCAAAATAAAAATGGTGATTTAGTTGACCATGTAAATGCTAAAAAACTGTCACAATAAAAAATAATAAAATTTTTAAGAATATTTTTTATATCTTTCATATTTTAAAAAATATCAAATGTTATTTTAATCTTGATTAAATTTTTTTCATCATTTGCATGATCAATGATTAATTTCCCATATTTTGACCTTCACAAATCAATTTTTATATACAAATATAAATAGGTCTTAGAGGGGGTGAATAGGTCTAATTAAATTTAGAGAAAAATTAAAAAATTAAAAGGAGATTAGAAGTGATGTAAGGAGGTGTAAAAATGTACAAGAATAAGAATGAAGAAGATAACAAGACCTATAACACAAGCAATGTCAGGAATTTAGATTCTCAACCAAATTTACATCTCCCATTTAACTTATCCTCAAGTTAGAATCTTATTTTCAAGATTAATTACATAATAGTTTTTCAAGGCTCAATTTAAACCTTCACAGAAATGAGTTTTTCTTGGCTCAACTGAAACCATAATAAAAAAAAAAAAAAAATCAAGTGTTTTCAATGGATAACACTTAAACTATGCCACTAAAGTTGATCCTCACTTCCTCTTACTTAACATAAAAAAGAGATGAAGTAGAATTCTAACTCTAACTCACAACCCAACTCTCTTTAAGAGATTAATTATAAAGAAAATTGGAAGTGAGAAGTTTTATAAGCAATAAATTTGATAATAAATTTTTCCACCAAACTTCCTAACCTCTTCAATGTGTTTTCAATAGGTATTTATACCTAAAGACTTAAATTTTACCTGTTGGAGGAAAGTCAAAACATCCCTAATCTTTCTCAACTTTATTAAATGAAATTTTAGCTTTTTGTAATAAAATGGACACTCACAGTTGTGAGGAGCACGTTAATGGTTGTGAGCCTTGACAAACTAATTGTTGATGTTTAGATATATTTATTGGAGTTGAGGCAAACGATCCCTATGATTATGAAATCCTTTTCATGATCATCATCAAGCACCTCATAATCATGAGGGGCATATCATAAAGGGGCCACAATGTTTGGCTTTAATCAGGCTCTTGCTTGTGATGCTTCTTATTACCATAACCAAGATCATAAGGACTCTCGTGACTCCTAAAAGGCTTTGATTTCATTTCAATTCATTGCATATTGATTGTGGCTTTGAACATAACATAAATACACACTTAAACATATATATTAGTAAACAAAAAATTAATTGTTAAAGCTAAAAGTAAGGGTAATTACAAATTGATCATGCAAAGGTTAACAATCTCCCCCCTTTTGACTTTGACAATTAATTTTTAAAGGATAATGAGAAAGTACCAAGTGTATATATGTGCATTTGTTCACTATACTCCCCCTCAATCATATACTATGGGGTTTGAAAATTTCTCCCTCTTAATATATGCGAGGATGAGTTAATCGTATCAAATATCAATCAAACATATTAAGTATTTAGTTTCTTCTTTTTTTTTTGAATGCTAGTTATAATTCAAGAAAAAAATCATTATCATTTAAAATATCAAATTTCTCTCTTCCTTTGTCAAAGTGAAAATGGAGGAAAGGTAAGCAGAGACTAAACATTAATAAACATTAATGGAGGAAAGGTAAGCATACATCATAAACATTAATCAATCATAGTGGCACTAATTGAGAAAAGAATGAAATAAATTCCAAAAGAATACTAGAAGAGTAAATATACCAATTGAAGAACAAATGAACCAATCGAAGAATGAATGATACTAATTTATACCCAATGACAAGTCAAATGAAGAATCAATAATGAAAAGTGAAGTCTATGCCAAGCATATATTAAAGAATTGGTAACAACTATCATAATTATCAATATATAATTCAAAGTGGGCTTTTAAAGAATAAATCATATTAAGTGAAAAATGATGCTAAATAAGAGATACTAAATGCTAAATAGTAAAAGAAAATACGAAATAGTATGTCAAGATTATGCAATTTTGAGAAACATTTTGATTATGCAAAAGGTCAAATTCTACTTAGACATCTTAATATTTGCATGTCTATCCATAAACTATATAAGTTGATTGTTAATTTATCAATAATTAGTACAAAAGAGCAAGATAATCATTAAGTAACCTTTTGAACCCAAACCTCAATTAATATAAGTTTGTGACTCTCAAAGTATTATATAGATAGAAGGTTAAGATGAAGTTTTCCATAATAACATATGTCAAAATTTGTATGTCCAAATTTCATGTCCGTAAATCTATTTTGCCTACCAACCTTTGAAAATATTTCATGACTAAGATGGTTGGTGCCTTTTTTAGACATAGATAGTCTAGGATGAGCATTCATTTCATAAAAGCAATATATATATGAATTTTTTATGCGAATTAGGTTTATCTAACAAATAAAACTGGCAACAAACTAGTGATATCCACACCTTAGATCATCCAAGAAACAAGTGGGTGGAAATTGGAACCTTTAATTATCTAACAACTAAAAACTCTAGTTATCAGGAAGTCATTGCAATTATATATGGATCTTCTAATTGATAAGACAATTGAACTATCACATAACTTGTTTTCTTTAGAAAGTTCAAAGAATAAAACACTAAGTAATTTGAAAGAAAAATTTGTCACTTTGATTTAATTGATGAAAAAGATGCCTTAATTGGCTACAAAATAAACTATTTATATTTATTCTTAAGCCCTAAAGCTAATATAAAATAAATCCTTAAAAGATAAGGATAATAAACCCCTAAAAGATAAGAAAACAAGTCCTTAAAGGTATAGATTTATTTTGCTTGCCAACTAAGTTAAAGAAAAGTATTCCTAACTAAAACATTTAAAATTCATTTTTTTTGGACTTAAACAGATCCAAATTCTTTTTTTTTGGACTTAAACAGATCCAAATTCATTTTTAAACACTAAGTGGACTAAATAGCACTTATTTGGGCTTTATATTGGGTTGGAATAAGTGTAGCTATTACTTTGGGCTTAATACATCCAAATTGGTTCTAATAACACTACTTGGGCCTAAATTTTTATTTTGCACCAAATGAATAAGTTTAGGACCATAATGAACTTCATGTTTTCTAAATGGATAAGATTGAATTAAATTAGTATATGTAATGCTTCTTTTATCTTCTTAGCACGTGCTTTTATAATTAGACCTCCATTATAAGTTAGAAAAATCTTGAATCTTTGTTGGATTAAGAGTTCTTGTTACACTAAGATTGTCATCAATTTTTGAGGCCTAATGTGCTTGTATGTGCGCCTCTTATTGTAATACATGAATACATAATGTGGTTTAGGTTTTTTGAGTTGAGCTTTTATGGGATTAGCCTTTTAAGGCTTGGGCTTTGGATTCTTAAGATTGTTGATTTTAGAAACATGAGGTTTAAAGCTTTTATAAAGAATGAGGGAAGCATCTTTAACAAATATACGGGGACTTAATGATGTTTAAGCTCCATTAGAGTACTCAAAACCAAATTTCATCCTAAAGGATCTTTGAGAATTCAAAATCATATTAAGTTTTTCTTTCCTTATCTAAAATTTGGATAAAGAACTCTTTAAAAATCTCTTCATAAAGTAACTCAATTTCGTTTTTTGTTTTGTTAAAATTATTTTTCAAGGAAATATTTGATTTTAAACCAAAAGAAAATATTTATGGGAGGAATTAATTTTTGAAAATTTCTCCTTTAAATCCTCAAGATCTTTAGGTTATTTTTAAAAACTTTTGTTTATAAGACTTTTTCTTTAAAACTAATTTTTGACACTTTAAAACTAATTTCCTAACTAAGGAGCTCTCATCATTAAGATTGTCATTGCCATCAAACTCATTATCACACAAATTATTATAAAAATCACCACAAGAGGAGTAAGAAGTAGAGGGTACCTCATAGTTATCCTCTTATACTGTGAAGTTAAGGTTGATAGCTTCTTGTTGATCCTTTTCTATATCCGATTTGAAATAGTCATCCAAAGTAGCTTTGAAGGTTTTTTTTTCCTTTTTGCTTTTATACTTGACATTCGCTTCTAAGATAATCGAGCTTTTTGCACTTATAGCAAATGACTTCTTTGGATTTCTTAGAGTCACTTATGTTACACTCTTTGTGTTTACTCAATTTTTTCTTTTTTAAATACTTTATGAAGTATCTTTTAAATGATGAAATTTCTTTATAATCTTACTTGAGTCTTTAAGTTCACTTTCGTTATTGAGTATTGTGATGCTTTAAATGTTAAACTCTTCTTCTTTTTCTTTTTGTCTTATTGCTCCTCTTCCTTTTACCTCAATGTAAACTCATGAGTGAGAAGCTTACCAATGAGGATGCCGGTTGAAAGTTTGGAGAGATCATAAAATTCTTCAATTAAAGTCATCCTCGACTCCCAATCCTTTTTGGGTAGCACCTCAAAACCTTGGTGTTAACTTTTTCTTTAGAGTAGTTTTGCCCAACTTCCATAAGGTTGTCAAGAGTGTATTCAACCTATTGGTCATCTCGATTATAGACTTATGAGACTTCATCTTGAATAGTCCATACTCATAAACATGAATTTAAAATTTTTTGGATCTTAGATGGATGTTACCTTCATGATGATTCTTTAAGGTTTCCCACATTTTCTAGGCTAAAATGCAATGTTCAATCTTGTCTCCTTTTTCTCTTGCCATGAAAGCAATAAGAACTAACATAACCATTTTGTTCTTGTAGTTCTCCTTTTTCCTTCTTGAGACCACTCCTTTCTATCTTTTAGAACTTAGATTTCTTCCACCATTTTCATGGGAGAGTTCTATCCATCTAAGATATGTCTAATATTAGTAGGATCACTACCAAGATAAAAAGTCCCATTTTGTGTTTCTAAAAGAGTAGCCACTCCCATCATACAATGTTTTATAAGTTTGGAAAGAAAGAAATTTACTCTCCATAATCTTTTATCTAGCAATGAAGTTCCTAGACTCATTACTTTAATACTAATTGAAAAGCCCTACTAAAGGTAAATATGGCAAATTAAATTTAGAGGGAAATTAAAAAATTAAAAAGGAGATTAAAGGTGATTTAAGGAAGTATAAAAATGAACAAGAATGAGAATGAAGATGATAGCAAGAATTAGAACACAAATAATTTTAGAACATTCAAAATCTTAATCAATCTTACATCTCCCACCTAACTTATCTCTAAGTTATGATTTTTAAACCACACACTTTAATTTTATTTCCAAGATTGATTACATAAGAGTTTTTCAAGGGAACTCAAGCTCTCATAAAAATGAGTTTTTCTTGTCTTAACACAAACCATAACAAAAAAAAAAAAAAAACTCAAAGTGTTTTTAATGGATAAAATTTAAATCAAATTACTAGAGTTGATCCTCAATTTCTCTTACTTAACCTAAGAAAGAGATGAAGTAGAATCCTAAATCTACCTCATAACTCAACTCTCTTTAAAAGATTAATAACAAAGAAATTTGGAAATGATAAATTTTTTTAGCAATAAATCTGATCATAAATTTTTCTACTTAAGTTTCCAATCTATTCAATGTGTTTTTAAGAGGTATTTGTAGCTAGAGACTCAAATCTATCTATTGGAGTGATGCCAAAACATTCCTAATCTTCATTAACTTCATTAAATGCAATTGTAACTTTTGTAGTGAAACAAATGCTTACGATTATGAGGAGCGTACTCATGGTTGTGAGCCTTGAAAAACAAGTCGGTGGAGTTCAAATATGTCTTTTGGATTTGAGGCAAACAATCCCCACAATTGTGAGACCCTCCTCATGCCTCACGATCGTGAGGGGACCAAAATACTTTGCTTGAATTGGCTTCAATCAAAGCTCTTGCTCATGTTGCTCCTCACAATCATAACCAAGATTGTGAGGAGTCTTGTGGCTCCTAAAAGACTTTGGTTTCACTTCAATTCATTGCATATTGATTATGGATTTGAACCTAACTTGAATACACACTTAAATTTTTCATAATAATAAGCCTTTTTAAAAAATGTATTTGCATTTTTAAAATAAAATTTGATATATTCACAAATTAATTGATATAAATATTAAAGTAAGATATACTTCAAAATTTAACTAGAGGATAGGTTTAATTATTTTTTAAAATAAAAATTAAAAAATAATATTTTTTTAAAAAAAAAAATATAAACGTGCATGATCAAAACTAGGCGTTTGTGATTGGGTGTGAACTTTGGTTGGTTTGATTTGGTTCGGTTGATTTGATTTGGTTTGATTTAAAATTATATAAAACTAAACTAATAAAAAATATTAAGAAAATAACCAAATCAAACTAATTAAGGTTGAAGATTTTTAGAACCAAATCAAAATCTTTTGGTTCAGTTAAGTTCGGTTCAATCAATTTGGATTTTTTTTTTTTGGCTTTTGAAAGTTTTGGACTTATTTTACTTTTGTAATTTTGCACTATTTTAATAATACTTAATAAGATTTATTATTGTTATTTTGTACTTAATTAAGTTATTATTTTTAAAAAATCATCCAAACTAATTTTAAATAACTTTGATTTGAACTTTTCACTCTTAAATAATTTGGCCAAGTGATTCAAGTATTTAAAATTTGATACTATTGATCTAGTGTCAACTAACCAAAGTAAACCATAAATACTTATATAAATTAATAATTTATTAAGAATTAAATTCAGTTTGATTTAATACTATTTTCAAAAAAAAAAAAAATTTGAACCAAACCGAATATATTTCGGTTTTTAAAAGTTAAAATTGAAATAAATAAATTTACAATTGAATTGAATAGATTTGAACAAGTTGGTTTTGTTCAATTTTTGATTTTTGATTTTTGATTTTTTTACTCCATTAAGGATGTAATTGAATTAAATTGAGTCGATACATTTTCAAATTTGAGTTTGGTTGGACTTTCAAACTCAAAGTTTGAACTCGACTTGAACTCAGTCGAATTTTTTTTGAAGTTTAAACTTGACTTGATTAATAATTTATATATTCTAAATCAACTTGATTAATTAAAAAATTTTAAATTTTTTAAAAAATATATTTTAACATATGCAAACTATAATCAAATTGGAGTTATATTTATAATTATATTAAATAAAAAAATAAAATAATAAATATATAAAAACTCAATTAAATTTATAAATCTATCAAATTAAATATTTAAAACATCAAACTCGATTCAATAATTTATTCTAATAGCTCAATTCTAAATAGTCAAGTAAATTTCTATTTTTTTCCAGTCAATCACGAATAAGTCGGGAGTCAGAATGACTTAACTTGTGAGCAAGGATACGACAGCGTTTGATTTTTTTTTTCTTTTAATATTTTTTGAAAAAATCATCATCGTCGCAAAGTAACTCGTAATCATAAAAAAAAAACCCAGCATCCATAAAACCTCACTGAGCAGAAACAAAAGAATTCTCATTTGCTAGAAACTGATATGAGAGAGATTTTCCTTTAATTTAGTTTCTTGTGAATTAAATTCAAATTTCTTTTGGTATGATTGATATAATACAAAGCCGAAGGAAATGAAATCCCTCACTTTCAATATTATTAATCTTCACAATAAACCCATTGCTATTATCCAGACTCCACACTCTCTTTCTTTTCACAAGAATGTCTTCAGAACTTCTAAGAGATTAAGCTCCCAAAATCCCCTACTTCCCTTCATCAACACTAAAACAACACTCCTCTTTACTACTACTACTACTGCTGCTACTTTTGCTGCTTCCACCTCTAACTCTGCTGCACAACACCAAAAACATGAACATGAACAACAACAACAAGAGGAGGACGCTGAGTCAGTTCAGTTATTCGAGGTAATTTTTCTTTTAATGTTTTGAAAGAATTGGATTATAGCGACTTCAATGTTTCCAAACATGGAAGTAGACTGTAAATTATCCGACTGAATTGAATTCTTGCTTTGTTCTTTTGCTTAGAAATGATGTGCGGTTTAATTCAATCTATTATATAATTGACAAAATAGAAATACTGGACTTTCCGAACACTGTGCTGAAGGATCTTATTTTTGTAGAAATTGAAGGAGAAAGAGAGGGAAAGAGTGAATACTTTAGAAGAATTAGACAGGAAGGCAAATGTGCAACTGGAGAGGCAGCTTGTATTGGCATCACATTGGAGCCGAGCATTGTTGACAATGCGTGGAAAGTTGAAGGGAACTGAGTGGGATCCCGAGAACTCTCATAGAATTGATTTTAGTGATTTTTGGAAACTTCTTAATTCAAATAATGTTCAGTTTATGGAGTACTCCAATTATGGGCAGACAGTCTCTGGTATGCATTTTTTCCTCATCATCACTGTTTCTATTATATGTAGTTCAAGTGTATCCTAAAATTAATAATGGTTTGTTCTTGTCACTTGAGCAAGCCATTGGTTCTTGCTTTTATCGGCTTTGTATCCTGTTGGCTATATATTCTTGAAGGTATCACAAATGAGGTAAATGCTTCCTTGAATGGTGCACTTCGCTGAAAATATATTGCCTGTTGATGCAGTGATTCTACCTTACTACAAGGATGGGGGAGCAAAAGGAAATTCTAAGAAGGAAATTATATTTCGGCGACATGTGGTTGATCGGATGCCAATTGATTGTTGGAATGATGTTTGGAAAAAGTTGCATAATCAAATAATAAATGTTGATGTCCATAATGTGAATACGGTTCCTGCAGAAGTCTACTCTACTGTTGCAACTGCAGTCATTTGGTCTATGCGGCTTGCTTTAGCTGTTGGATTATATGTCTGGATTGATAATATGATGAGACCAATTTATGCAAAGTTAATACCTTGTGATTTGGGAAAGCCTAGCCAGACGACTAGGCAACCACTCAAACGACGTGCACTTGGGTCACTCGGAAAGAGTCGGTATGTGGATGATTAATTGATAAATGAAATGCTGTAATATTTGATGTCTTTTCTTTTGCTTATTTTTTAAATGAATTTGTTCATCAACAAAAATCATTCTCTGCCTTCTTTTGGTTGGGTTTATTGTTATACCTATTGTTTTGATAACTTATAACTGAAAAAAGACATCTCTACTTTCATTTAATTATCCTGTGTGCGTATACAAAGATGTGGCCGGCTTTGAATAAAATACATTTCCCTATTCTGGTATCTATGTGTATGAATTAAGAGTTAGATGTCAGTTAGACTGGAGCGTTTTAAAGTAAGCTAACTTTAGAACAAAAAAAGAAAATGTGCCTTTTTTTTTGTCTTATATTAAAGTGAAGGTCTATTAGAGAGGACAAAGCGCACTCTACATTATTTTTTTTTTTAACAAATTGTCAACTAATAAAAATGAAGCCACATCGAAGAGATTGACTATGCTATTTACTTCTTTTATATCTGTTAATAAAACATTACTTTATTCCCCTTTAATGTTACGTAAGATCTTTGTTTTGATCTACTGATTTTTATGTGGGGTTTACAGACTTAGGATCATCATCTATTGCTGTTTTTAGAAGTTATAGCCAATGGTTCATGATGACCACTGTTTCATATTTACAGAATTACAACTTTATTACAGTGTTGTAATTTTTTCATGCAACATTATTCTTCTTAAACTTTTATCTCTAAATTGTTGGAAAGAAATGGGTGGTTTGCATTTTTCAATCACAGAGGAAAAGTCAGTAAGGAAAGAGGTCTTAGAGTTGTCATCTTGATCTGCTTATGTCTCTTTTCAGTACCTCTTCCACTGGCCATTTTTGTCCAGTCTGTTGCCCCATTTTGCATCATGGTCAAATCTACAAATCCTTACATTTCACTCAAATGTGATGGTGTTCCAATTCCTTTATAAGTCTTATTATTGTATGCTAATGTCCGTGCTTTAGATTTAGTATGTTCAAATTTTATTGCTTTGGACAGATGAGAGAGATATTGATTTAATAGTTTGTTGTCAAGTGTCATAAATTCTCAACATTGCTAGAGTTTTGTTTGGACCATGACAACTTTGGATATTTTTTCTGTGAACATAGTTGATATGTTTTAACAATAACACACTTGCGGTCTAACTTTTTGAACTGCCTTTCTTCCAGGGCAAAGTTTATATCAGCAGAAGAAACCACTGGTGTTACCTTTGATGATTTTGCTGGCCAAGAATATATAAAGAGGGAACTACAGGAGATTGTGCGAATCCTGAAGAATGAGGAAGAGTTCCAGGACAAGGGTATCTATTGCCCAAAAGGTGTGCTTCTCCATGGGCCTCCAGGAACTGGTAAAACTCTGTTAGCTAAAGCTATTGCTGGTGAAGCAGGATTGCCTTTCTTTGCTGCAAATGGCACAGATTTTGTAGAGGTGAGGACTGACTTACCTTTGAATGGTTGGAATAAACCAAAATGGTTGTGAATGGTTGCTATAATACTTTATACAAGGCATTTCCTTGAGGATGTGATTTGTTGTCTTTTTACTAATAGAAAGGCTATGGATTGTATATTTTAGTTCCTACATGATATAAATTAGTCAACACCATGATCCTTTCTGTGGTCAAGTTGGTTATCTGTGTCACTGCATTATTACATGATAATTTTTTTTCAATACATAAAATGTTTCAATGCTTTTATAGTTCTTGTCACATTACATACATGAAATAATAATATTTTCTTAAATGAACTTTTTTGTTTGCTATTAGATTCCCTAAGTAGTAGTCTCTTTATGTCAAGAGATTAATAATATGTATATTTTGAGACATTCATATCATCAATAGATTTATGATATTTATATTTCTTCTACTAAATCCCATTAGAATATAAGCATTATCCACATATTATTTTTTTTCCCTAGATTACTCATTTCTATGATATAAAGTTACATTTATCTATTCTATCTTAGCTTAAAATTTACAGTTCTATCTTTATGCAAATCATTTTTAAGAGCAGTTTATTTATTTTTGTTACCTGTGAATTTTGTTAAATTTTTTATTAGAATATTTTCATGAGCAATGCATCTTTTTCATCTCTCAGAATTAATAAAAAGCCTATTGAGCTCCCCATCAATTTAATTTCAAGCTGTGACAGAATACTGTTATGATCAAGTATGCCATTGTTGATTGTTATTCAGCTAAAAAAAAGTGTAGCATCATGAAGAAACACAAAAATATTATGTTCACATTTATGTTATCTATGATAGATATTGTATGAGCTGTCAATTGAATTGAAATTGCCCTCATCATGAGAGTTCTTCTCATTATATAGAAAATGTTAGAGATTTACAGGGCTGATTTTCAGCACTTAGATCCAGCTGATTTCTAGTGATTAGGTTTACTAAATCTAGGCTGATTTCTAGTAATTAGATCTATCTAAGCAAGGAAGTTACAACTATACTGCTAATTACAATATATTTACAGTTATAATATTAATTAAGGCTTGATATATGTTGTCATCCCCCCTCAAATTGATGCTGGTCAATCAAGAAGCATCAATTTGCCCGCAGGAAACTGATGACGTTGTCGTGTCATGGCCTTAGTAAATACATCAGCTATCTGGAGGTTAGTGGAAGCATGAGGAAGAGAAATAATATGAGTGTCTAAGGCTTCACGAATAGAATGATAGTCCACCTCAATATGCTTTGTTCTCTAATGATAAACAGGATTAGTAGCAATCTGAATTGCACTAGTGTTATCAGCATGTAGTGGAGTAGGATTAGACTGAGAGAAACCAAGCTCAACTAGAAGTCCATGAAGCCAGACAATCTCAGAACAAGCAGCAGACATAGCATGGTATTCTGACTCGGTAGAAGATTTAGAAACATGATCTTGCTTCTTGCTCTTCCAAGAAATCAGTGAATGACCAAGAAACATGCACCAACCCGTGACAGATCGGTGAGCATTAGGACATCCAGCCCAATCAGCGTCACTATAGGCGACAAGATGAAGAGGAGAACCAGTTGGAAGGAACAATCTGTGACAAGGTGTCCCATGAAGATATCGAATGATTCTATGAATAGCAGCTAAATGTAGATGATGGGGATTTTGCATGAATTGACTAACTTGCTGAACAACAAAGGAAATGTTTGGACGAGAAATAGTCAAATAGTTCAAGCTGCCCACCAATTGTCGAAACATAGTAGGATCAGAAATAAGATCACCTTCTTCTCGATGGTACTTAATGTTTACCTCAAGTGGAGTATATACAGAAGAAGCATCTTGGAGACCAGCTAAATTAAGCAAATCTTGTGTGTACTTATGCTAATGCAAAAAAATACCAGAGGAATCAGTATGAACTTCCAAACCTAAGAAATAAGTAAGAGGACCGAGATCCTTCATATGAAATGAGGCTTGAAGATGATGTTGCAAATGAGTAATTAAGATAAAATTGGTCCCAGTGATTATAATATCATCAACATAAACTGGTAGAATAACAATACCAGTAGATGTCTTGCAAAGATGAATCATATTGGCTCTGCTTGAATGAAAATTGGAGCAAAGTTGATATGAATTTATCAAACCATGCTTGAGGGGTTTGTTTTAACCCATATAGAGATCGCTTCAACTTACAAACATCCAAAGAAGAGGAGGAAGAGAAGCCGGGTGGTAGAACCATGTAAATTTCTTCTTTGAGATCGCCATGAAGAAATGCATTCTTAACATCCATCTAATGAAGTGGCCAGCCTTATGAGGTAGTAATTGATATAACCATTCGAACTGTTGTCATCTTGGCAACCGGAGCAAAAGTCTCTTCATAATTGATGCCATACTCCTGTTTATTACCCAAGGCAACCAACCGTGCCTTATAGCGATCTAGATTACCATCAGAACGAAGCTTGATTGAATAGACCCATTTACAACCAATGGCTTTAACATTTGGAGGACAATGAACAATATCCTATGTGTGATTGTCCACAAGAGCTTGAAATTCTTCTTCCATTGCCTTATGCCAACAATCATGTTTAGCAGGATGGCTGATTCTGGAAGAGCATTGTGGAATGGCATTTGGGAGCTGATTTTCCATGGAAGAAGCAGCTGGAGTAGGTTCAAATGTTGGGGCAATCTCAGAAAGCTGTAAAGTTGGACGTTGTCGTCGTTTATACATAAATCCAGGCTTGAACTAGTAAAAAATAGTAGGTACCTCGTCAAAATTAGGGAGAACAGGTTGCTCTGGCAAAGATTCAACATGAGTAGAAAAGAAAAATTGATTTTCAAAGAAAACAACATGACGGGAAATGCGAAATCTGTTAGAGCATGGATCATAGCAAACATAACCTTTGTGTGACATACTATAACCCATAAAAGCACATTTAACAGATTGAGCAGAAAGTTTATGGCGTTCATGAGGTGGCAAATGAACATAGCAAACACAACCAAAAGTATGCATGTCTAAATAGTTAGGATGCTTATGATAAAGACGATGATAGGGAGATTCAAAGTTCAAGACACGTGAAGGCAAGCGATTAATCAAATAAACTACTGTACATAAGGCTTCATCCCAGGGTTTGGATGGAACAAAAGATTCAAGAAATAAAGTTCAAAGAACATCTAACAAATGGTGGGGCTTCCATTTAGCAACACCATTTTGTTGAGGTGTATAAGGACAAGAGCGTTCGGAAATAATGCCTTTTTGTTGAACAAAGTTATGAAATTCATGAGACATATATTCCCCACTATAATCAGATCTGAGTACTCTGATATTTGAAGAAAATTGGGTCTCAATATAGGCTACAAATGTTCTAAAGGCAGAAAAAACCTTAGATTTAGAACGAAGAAAATAAATCCAAGTATATTTACTGTAATCATCAATGAATGTGACAAAGTATTTGTAATTGGCATGAGATATAATAGAAGTAATGCCCCACACATCACTATGAATCACATCAAAACAACATTTGGCATGGCTACCATGAGAAGGAAAAGGAAGAGACTTACTTTTACCCAATTTACATGCAGAGCAATCAAAAGAAGGATGAGAAGAGAATTGATCTTTATTGCCCAATGAACCATAATTTAGTAAGTGAGATAAGACAACAAAATTAGGATGCCCTAAATTTTTGTGCCATAATTCACCTTGTTGGTTTATAGTGTTACAAGCTAAAGAAACAAAATTAGGAATGGAAAAATGTAAAGGAACCAAACGTCCAACTTTAGGCCCCTTCACTAATATCTTCCCTGACACTTGATCTTGCACAACACAACCATTACGAGAAAATCGAACATCACAGTTAGTCTCAACCAATTGTCCTACTGAAATGAGACTAGTAGAAAGCTCAGGAGATACCAGAACTTCTTTGATTGAAGAATTAATATCCCCAATAGCATGAATAGGTAACTTACTACCATTAGCTATCTAAATATTTCCATGATATTTTTTTAACATTGCTAAGAGTCTCGAGGGAACTGGTCATATGATTGGATGCACAAGAATCCGCAAGCCAAGATAAAGATGGTGCAGTATGCTTACCTTAAAGTCCTAAGGCTGAAAAAGCTGTAGCAATCATCTGCTGAACCATTTCAGGAGTAAGTGTTGATTTGTCAATAGTTGTAGAGCCAACAACAACCTGATTAGCAATAGCAGCCTGATTAGTTCGACGATTCTGTGGACGAGTAGGACATTCTTTGATAATATGCCCAAGCCTCTTACAATAGTTGCAAGATTTTTTTGAACAGTTAACAGCAATATGTCCATATTCCTAGCAGCTATAGCATTGAACTTGTCGCATGTCTTTACCCTTGCCTTTCCTGTGAGCTGCATAAGCAACTGCATTATCATGCATTTTGTTTTGCTGGAAAATTGTGTGTTGCAAGATGCTGCTCTTCATGAAGTAACTCTCCAAAGCACACATCCAAAGAGGGAGAAGGATCACGATTCATCAAATTAGAGCGGGCTGCCTCATATTCGGGATGTAGTTTCATAAAAAATTGATCTCTCTTGCTCTGTTCTTGGACCTCTTGAACCACAGAAGGAGAATCAGCTGGTACTTTGGCATAAATTATGTCAACATATTCAGCCCATAAATTCTGAAATCCAGAAAAGTAATCTTGAATGGATAGATCACCTTGAGAGTAACTAGCAATCTCGTGCTCTAATTGAAAATGTTTGGCTGTATTATCTTGATTGTAAACCTTTTTAAAATACTCCCACATGCCTTTAGCTGTCTTATATGGGCTCAGATTGGGAACAAGCAGCTGATCAACCAATCCTAAAATTCATGTCATGACTCTAGCATCCTTGACTTCCCACTGAGCCAATTTAGGAAGCTCAGTAGGTGCTGGATCACTACCATCAATGTGACCCCATAGTTCTTTTCCCATGGCAAATAAACGAAATTGAAATTCAGAGGCAGAATAATTTTTGCCTGTGAAACGCACACCAAAAGTATCCATGTTGCTAGTTGACATGATACCTGTAACTAAAAAAATATAACCCACCAAATGCAACAAGAAGTGCTGAAAATCAGCAGACCCAAGAGTTCAAAAATTGAACTAAAATAACACTAACAAGAATACCAGAAATATTCCCAAAACCAAGACCTAGACTTCACAAGAAAACACTCTGAAATTCTGAATTATGGCTTTGATACCATGTCAATTGAATTGAAATTGCCCTCATCATGAGAGTTCTTCTCATTATATAGAAAATGTTAGAGATTTATGGGGCTGATTTTCAGCAATTAGATCCAGGCTGATTTCTAGTGATTAGGTTTACTAAATCTAGGCTGATTTCTAGTAATTAGATCTATCTAAACAAGGTAGTTACAGCTATACTGCTAATTACAATATATTTACAGTTATAATATTAATTAAGGCTTGATATATGCTGTCATGAGCAAACATGCACAGTCATCTCCAAAATTCGATTGTTACAATTACATGCATTGTTGTTTCCTTGGGTTCCCTTTGTGAGAGATATCTTCTTTGCTCTCTATTTTTGGTTATTCTATGAGCAAACACAGACAGCTATTTGCAAAATGTAAGGGTTCTGGGCTCTAATAGAAATAAAGCGGCATTTTTGTTCCTCAGTATTTGAACTCTTATTTCTTCTATGCATATTTTACAGGGTAATATTTTTCCTCATGGTAAAAAACAGCAATATCCATAAATAATTTTAGCTGTTCGGAACTTGCTTCTGTATATGTTGTATACTTAATGCATGCTTAGGTGTCAGAAAATGTCTGCCTCACTCTCTTCCTTTCAGCAATTTTACAAACACATGCATGCATGTGCAAGAAGTGAATAATTAGAAGAACAAGATAAGCTGGCATGTTCTAATTCGTAAAACAGGCAGCTTTCTGATTAAGCTTCTTTCCTCTTTGTTCTTCTGATATAAATTACCTTTTTCTGACTGAAGTGTTCTCCTGTTGTCAATCAATTGAGTCGTGTGTCTCCACCCATTCCTCAGTCAATTCACAAAAAATCAAAATGCCTTAGAATTGTTTTTACAGGGTTGAACTGGTATATTAAGTCCATGAAAATTAATGTGCTTGGTTTTGGTATTGCTCGGATATCTTGCTGACTTTCACTTTAGAATTGCTAGTATTGCTCAGAACTTAAACCAATCAGACTAACTGAAAGGTTGATCTTCTAGATGTTTGTAGGTGTCGCCGCGTCTCGTGTCAAGGATCTTTTTGCTAGTGCCAGATCATTCACTCCTTCCATCATCTTTATTGATGAAATTGATGCTATTGGCAGCAAGCGTGGGGGCCCTGATATTGGTGGGGTAAGATCATACATGATGTTTGAAGTTATACATAATAATGTGATATTGAAAACTGGAAATTGTAAAAGTGCCTGAACAGTGAGGGAGCTCTGATATTCATTTGAAGTTATAATAAAATCTAGTGGAACTATAAACAAGTCACATAGCAAAAGGTGCCAAATGGTTATGTTTCATCACAATTTCTTGTATTGTTTGGATTTCGTACGTGCATTTTGTGTTGGAAGCAGAATAATGCAGCATCAAACCAATAAAATCATATGACTAATACTTCCATAGGGTTGCCTCCATGTATAAAGAGTTAAATGATAAAAAATTAAAAGGAAAAGGCAAATGTGAATTAGTGAATTTTGTCTCTTATTATGTAGGGTTTCTTTGCTGTATAATTTTATTTCTTTTCCTTTTATTTTTTTTTCTGTGGTGTGGATTGTGAAAGGTTGATGGACAAGAATAGGAATTTATCTATTTGATAATCTTGTGGACTTGGTATTTCAGGTGAGGTTCTTAAACGTTGATTGCAAGGGGCACTGCAGCAAACTGCTGTGCACAACTAAAAATATATATGAATACAGGTAGTCTTAGGAGGAGGCTTAGGTGTTTCATTTCATGACAACAGAGGCAAAGTAGGATGATAAATGGATACAGGTGGTGATGGCCTAATAAAATGATGAAACACTAGTGTGTCTAGATTCAGATGTGGTTTACCTTGAAAGTTGCCATGTTTCCCTGAGAGCGTATGGGTAAAAGATGTGAAACCAAGATGAGCTTTCCACATGCACTTCTTAAATCTGTAAAACAAATTCTCAATTCAAAATTACTTCTGCTATCCCATTGCTAATCTGAAATTTTTTTTCGAGCTTCGCAATCTTCAGTCATCATATTTTTTATCACAATAAATTGTTGGATGGGATGGGCCTTCTAAGCAGTCAACTGAACCATGAAGTATCATTAGATCAACTGGAGTAGTCATAATTATGATAGCTTGGAGTGTTCAATTTAATTGTTTTGCAAGAATTATGTCCTTTGATTTCAATTCTTGTGGCCTGAACTTGTAAGTTTTGTATAGGGTGGTGCTGAGAGGGAGCAAGGCCTCCTGCAGATACTGACGGAGATGGATGGATTTAAAGAATTCACATCTCAGGTGTGCTTATATTTTATGAGGATTAAAAATTTTGGGGATCTTTTATTGAAGTTATTATTATTTTTAAAATTATGTGAATGCTAAACTTGCGTCTGTCAGGTGCTAGTTATAGGGGCAACAAATAGACTTGACATTCTTGATCCTGCTCTATTGAGAAAGGGTCGTTTTGACAAGATTATAAGGGTTGGTTTGCCATCTAAAGATGGTAGATTAGCAATTTTGAAGGTATTGTTTTGAACATGTAGCCAGCATCTGAAAATCGTAGTTTAAATTTACACTGATCATTATTGAAATTAACTTGTGCAGGTGCATGCTAGAAATAAATTTTTTCGTTCAGAAGGGGAAAAACTGGCTTTACTGCAGGAAGTTGCAGAGCTGACTGAAGATTTTACGGGGGCAGAACTGCAGAATATATTGTATCTGCTGCTTGAGGGATACTTTTTTTTTTTTGAGTATTTTACATCAGAGGGTACATGCTAATTTTCCCATGAATTTATTGTAGGAATGAAGCTGGAATTTTAACAGCCAGGAAAGATTTAGATCATATTGGAAGGGAAGAACTTCTAGAGGCTTTGAAGAGGGTTTGTGCTGCCTTACCTTCCTCATCTTTTCTGTTTTGTGTATTTGCACATGATTTATTTTTATTTGTATTTTTTGTAAGTCCATTATTAAGTTTGACATACCTAATTCCTATATGCACATGTTGCCCGACTCTGCAGCAAAAAGGTACTTTTGAAACAGGCCAGGAAGATAGCACTGAAATTCCAGAGGAGCTAAAATTAAGGTTGGCATACAGAGAAGCAGCTGTTGCTGTTCTTGCATGCCACTTTCCTGATCCCTACCGCCCTTTTACTGAGGTCATTGTTAGGATACATTTGAATTCCAATTGGTTTGATTAAAAGTTGAAATTTGATTATATGTCGAAATTCTTATAAATCACTTGTTTAAATGTATCTCTTGCAGACTGATATAAATTCTATCCATAGCCATCCAAATATGCACTATGCAGAAACTGCAGGCAAGGTTTTTGCAAAGAAGTCAGATTATGTGAATGCTATAGTTCGTGCATGTGCTCGTAAGTTACATAACTCTTATTTTTATTTTTTTTTACCACATTATCTTCACTCTAGTTATTCTCTTTTCTCATCTGATTTGTGATTTTATGTTGCAGTCCCTGTTTTGTTATCTAGTAATTGGGTGATTAAACTAGAAAATAAAAGATAATAAGAGCTCATTAGGAGAGATCCCAATGATATCATTACAACTAGGACTCATTAGAGGAAACCCAATGATCTCGAGTTTTAGGAACTCAAACATTTCTCTGAAATCATTGCCTCTAAATAATTTTTGTACACTTAAATGTTACTATAGACAATGATAACTTGGTAAGTACCTATTAAACATAAAGAAATTTATGTCATGTTTATTGCAAACATAGAAGTTACATAAAGCTGACTTGGATAAACTCAGTGTTGGTAATTGTCAAATAAACTACTCTCATTTGCTAAATTTTGTAAGTCTGCAAACTACTTGATACATCTTTTTTAGCCTATAATATTTGGGACTTATTTTATTTACCATGGATTTGAAGATCTTCCAATGACTTGTTTGGTACAGGTCTTAGAATTTGTATAGAAGTTAATTAACATTTTGCTAGCATTATCCATAATGTGTATTGATGAATTAGAGATTGGTTAGAAGCTAGAACATCCTTCATAAAACTTGAGTTTCAATTTTTATTTCGTTATTGCACTCTGAGAGATACAAAACTAGCATCTGCATTTTCCTATTCCCAAGTAATTACTTTCTGAAGCTTCAAGTTTTGGCAATTTATCATTTGGAAGATTGATAATTGTATACTTGAACTACAAAGAATTGTTCAGTGATAATTGTTGTTGAACATTTATTATCTAAATTCTGTTGGCTAAAATAGTAGTGGAAGTAATATGGAGGAAAGGGGATAAGAAGATTTTTGCCATGGCAATATGGTGTGTGGAGTGTGGTTGAGGGGAAGAACTTTACTACTGACCGCTATTCAGAAAAAGACAAACACAAAAAGCCTTATGATGGTTTTAGTCTTAAGGGTTTCTCTCATAACAATCTTGACTTCTACACTAAACTCCACGTGGTGATCAATTTCTAACCTATAAAATTTCATGTAGAGTTCAATAATTTGTGTAATCAGAGCATAAGAACACAAAAATATGAATGAATTTTTTATTTAGTTATTCATCAAATATAAGGATATATATACAAGTATAGGAGACCTAATTTAGGAAGGAAAATCTCCTACAATCAGCCCTTATAATTAGCCTATATATTTACTTTCTATTCTAAATATATTAGCCTATATATTTACTTCCTATTCTAAATATATACAGCTGTAACACTCCCCTTCAAGCTGAAGCATAGATGTTAATCATGCTCAGCTTATTACAAAGGTAATCAATTCGAATCCCATTAAGTGCCTTTGTGAAGATATCTCCCAATTGTTCTTCAGTCTTCACATATCCTATAGAAATCAAGCTTTGCTGAATTTTTTCACGAACAAAATGACAATCAATCTCAATGTGTTTGGTTCGTTCATGAAAGACTGAATTAGATGCAAATATGTATTGCGGCTTGGTTGTCACATCATAATTTAGCTGGCATTAAAATCTTGAGACCCACTTCACTGAGAAGCTGATACACCCACGTTAGTTCACAAACAGACTGTGCCATGGTCCTGTATTTAGATTCTGCACTTGATCGAGAAATTACATTTTGTTTCTTGCTTTTCCATGCCACCAAATTTCCTCTAACAAATAGACAATATCCTGAAGTGGATCTCTGATCTTCCTTACATCCTGCCCAATCAACATCTGAAAAACACTAAACCCTAGTATGACTATGATTGCCATATAGAATGCCACGTCCAGGAGCTCCTTTTAAATAGCCCAAAATCTGTTCTATTGCCTTCTAATGATCGACAGTTGGAGATGACATATATTGACTAACCACACTAACTGAAAATGCAATATCTGGTCGTGTCACATTGAGATAATTCAACTTCCCAACCAATCTTCTGTATCTCTTAGGATCTTTAAATAATTCACCATCTTTTGTAAGCTACAAGTTAGGAACCATTGGAGTACATGTTTTAGCCCTTAATTTTCCTGTTTCAGATAGTAAGTCTAACACATACTTCCTTTAAGATGAGAAGATTCCTTTCTTACTCCTGGTCACTTCAACTCTTAAAAAATATCTTAGCATTCCCAAATCTTTAGTATGAAACTGAGTATCGAGAAATGATTTTACAGATGAAATCCCTGTAGTGTCACTACCAGTTATTACAATGTCGTCCATATAGATGACTAACAGAATGATTCCATCATTAGATCTTTTATAGAAAATAGAATGATCTGACTTACTCTTTTGCATGTCAAACTTCTCAACGGCCTGACTAAACTTGCCAAACCAGGCACGGGGACTTTGTTTTAAACCATACAAGGATTTACGTAGACGGCATACTTTCCTATACTCCCCTTGAGCAACAAAACCACATGGTTGCTTCATATAGACTTCCTCCTGAAGGTTGCCATAAAGAAAGACATTTTTTATGTCTAATTGATGCAAAGGCCAATGATGAGTAGCTACCATAGAAATAAAGAGCTTAATAGAAGTAAGTTTAGCAATAGGAAAAAATGTGTAAGAATAATCCACTCCATATGTCTGAGTGTATCCTTTAGCAACAAGTCGAGCTTTCAATCTAGCAATAGATCCATCAGGATTTACTTTTACTGCAAACACCTATTTACACCCAATAGTCTGTTTTCCTGTAGGTGAAGTTTCCAAGGTCCAAGTACCATTGACATCCAAAGCATTCATCTTTTCAATTATGGCTTTATGCCAGCCAGAATGAGCTAAAGCTTCATGAACAGTTTTAGGAACAAAAATAGAATTGAGAGATGCAATAAAAGAAGAAGAAGAAGATGACAAATGATTATAGGAAATAAAAGAAGAAATTGGATAAATGCATGTAAGTTTATTTTACGGAGAGCGATGGGAAGATCATCATTAGGAACTGGATATGATGACAAAGAGATTGGCTCATTAGGACATGGAGCAAGAGGATCAAGAATAGGTATAGCAACAGTAACAGGAGGTTGTGTCCGACGAGAATATGTTTGTGTGATAGGAGGCTTAACAGGAGTGGAATGAGTAGTAATTGTATAGACTAGCAAATCATCCTCCTCCCTCTGACCAAGAGGTCCTGAGAAGAAGAAAATGATGTATGTTCTAAAAACGTAATATCGGTGGACACAAAATACCTATTAAGACTCGGACAATAACATCTATATGTTGGGTTTCGTGATACAAACGCAGTGGAAAATTAAATGGTTCCCAAACCTGGAGCCATGTAATTCGACTACTTGATTAAATCTAGGGTTTCAAGAATCTCACTAAAAACGCAGAAGAGGCAAGATTTTCTGGAAGGATGAGAGAAGGTTCACACCGGTGACATCTTACCTCGAGCCTTTTTGCTTTGGTTGTTCGGATCTAGACGTCTCCAAAAGAATGCGTCCTTTATAGGTATCCACACGAATAGCCCTTCACAAAACGAATTGGAGTGTGTGCTAGCAACTTTCTTGATTGTCTCACAAATCAAGAACAAAAGAAAAACTCTGTGTTTGTTTTCTAAGAAGAAAGAAAACGAATTTGGAGGCAGGAAAAACAAGTCAGTTAAATTCTAGAGAATATAACATATTTATAGATTCCAAATTAGGGTTTCACCTACCAATGACCTTTTGGTAATTTCCCATTTATTATATTTTGATTTTGTTTTAAAAACAAATCAGAAATAATATCTTATTTATTTATTTAAAATAACATTTATCTTAAATAAATAAAACACTTTAAATATTTATTTTCACAGAGTTTATTTTAGGCTTATTAAACCCATAATCGTTTTGGATTTGTTCTAAGTGTGTGATCCTATAGATTCACATAATATTGGCAGTGGACCTAAATAAGTCATAAGTGGTCTTTAGTAAGACATTATGACTACCCAAGTCATGTGAAGTCAGTAATCCGACATAATCTAATTACAGTGAATTTTATCGTCCCTTTATCACATGATATCTTAATTGAACATAAGGCATAGAATGTCATTCTTATATAGTTCAATATTATGACTTGATTCCAAGTAGATTGAAAATGATAACTCTTTATCAATTCATTTCAGTATGGTCATGCATTTTCCTTCAGTCTATCTCATCAAGGGGCCCATAGATATCTTTCTCATATTAATGAAGGATACATTCCTTCTGAATCACTCACATTTCTCACATAACTAATTTCATATCCAACAACATCCTATTTAATCGTCCGGTTAAAGATAATGTTAGAATGTGTCAAAATATAAAATAGCTATATAGAAATCCATGATGATTTCAAGGTCAAAGGACTGAAATAAAATTACTGTGATGAAAAATACTTATGACAATAATCTATGTAGTATTTTTATAGTGGGTCAATTCAGTACATAATCTCTCATCATGTACCTATGAGTTGATTTAATATCTCATATTCATGATTAGTAAAACATAATTATCAGTTAACATCATACTAACCTTAATACTTTAATATTTATATAATGAATAAATGACTAGGGATAATTAGAATAGAACTCTTATTTTAATCAAAGAGTTTTACTATCAAATCACATATTTGATGGCCTTAGTAAGAATTAACCATTCATATAATTATCATAAAATCAAATGATAATGAAATACCTCTTTATTAATAAAATAAGAAAGTCAATACATAATCACAAATGATTGACCTAGTGCATATTACTAACACTATATCCCTTTTGAACTCGAGAATATCCAAGAAAAATACACTTCAAAATTTTTTGATCAAGTTTTGAGAATCATCTTTAGGAGGATCATCAGTCAAGTGGCTATCCATAGAAATACTGAGCAAATATATTTCAATAGTTTGACTCCAATTAAGATAGTTCATACTATTAAGTTTATGTTCTGTGATTTTTGACATCATCGGAACCATATCAGAAATAATAACACTCTCTTTCTTTGTCATTTTTCAAAAGAACAACCAACAAAAGAAGGAAAAAACTCAAAGAAATTAGAACTGAATACTAACAGATTTTGAACAGTTGAATACTCTCATAGTGGTGTAGATTCAGATCCAAACATTTGTGAAATCAAGAAGGACAGACAAATGTGAGTCGAACAAGGCTGATTGGAGCAAATTCCGACAGCTCACGCGCCTGTGAGTGGAATCTGAGCAGCAGCTTATGGCGGCGCGTGTGACTCACGTGCTTGGATTCTAGCGATCAGTCTCTGAGTCTTGACTGATCAGCGCATAGTGCTTCTCCCTGGGCTGGCGGTGTTAACAGGAAACCCTCCTAAAGTGATGAAATAGTCTCACCCTCACTCACACCTAACAACCCAGAACTTTGATTTTCTTAAGAGCAGAAAACAACTTGTTTTGATACCTTGTAATCAGAGTACAAGAATACAAAATATGAATGAATTTCTTATTTAGTCATTAATCAATTATAAGGATATATATACAAGTATAGGAGACCTAATTTAGGAAGGAAAATCTCCTACAATCAGCGCATATAGTCAGCCTATATATTTACTTCCTATTCTAAATATATACAGTTGTAACAATTTGTATAGCAGTAGCAGCTGTTACGAAAAGGGATTTCAGTCATGTTTCCTTGATCCCTAATATTTAGTGGGGTTACGGGACAAAAAATATAGGAGATAGTTGTTATGCCTCTTAGATACATTGAGAATCAATGTTGAAAGTTATTAGCTTTTAAATCTTAATCTCCATAAAATTATGCATAATTTTTTTATCTCCCTTTTTCTTCCTTTCTTTCTTTCTTTGTTTTTTTTTTTTTGGGTGCTTGCTTAGAGAAACAAATGCTCCAAGAGAGTTTGCTTTTGTAACTTTACTCTTGGATGTGCTGATATCTTTTCTCTTGCAAAAGGTTAAATTAAATTAATTACTTGTTAGTTTCTCCCCTCTTTCCTGCCTCCACTTACTGTTTTTTGCAAATTTATTTTATGAACATAGCAGTTGTTAATTGGGAATGCTTTGATTGAAACAAGAAGATGGATGATGTAATTAGAGTGCACAAAAGCTGGCCATAACTGAAATAATGAATACAAATGACAACAGTTTTCTTAATTCTATGTTAATATATTTGTTGCATTTGTCAAATTGTTTACTACTTGTGCTGTTATGCATTTAATCAAATTTTTATATTTTATATTATAAGGGTACCACTGACTGCTATCAGTATTTGTTCTGTTTGTGATGGCCCAAATTATGTGACAAGTGACATGCCTTAACTTAGAGCATATTCAATTCGGCCCTTACTTTCAATTATCTATTTTTGATGAGGATTCGAAATAAAATTTTGGAAAGTAAATTAATTTGACCTCTCAAATATGCAACTGCATAATAATGACACTTGAGTGCACAAAATTACTTTAAAATTAGATTTTATAATGAAAATACATGGAATATTTATTACTTCTCTCTCTCTCTCTCTCTCTCTCTCTGCCATTTATGTTTTTGATGAGTTTACTATGGTTCCGAGATTGCACTATTGTCATGTAGCTAGAGTAATTGAGGAGGAGATGTTTGGGCCAAGCAATTTGTGTTGGATCTCTGCAAAAGCAACATTAGAAGCTTCAAGGCTTGCGGAGCTTTTGATCCTGCAGACTGGGATGACAGCATTTGGGAAGACATTTTACAGGAATCACAGTGATCTTGTGCCTAATGTACAATTCTGGGATCTGAGTACTGAATTTGTTGCAGTCTTAATATATATATATTTTTAAGAGTTCTTAGACATAACTTAACTATCAGAATATCAAATGATAACTTATTGCAGCTCGCAGCAAAACTTGAAGCACTTCGGGATGAATACATGCGTTATGCAATTGAAAAGTGTTTATCTGTGCTTAGAGAATATCATTCTGCTGTAGAGACAATCACAGGTTATCTTTGTTTTGTTTTGTTTTATTTTATTTTTTTAAATATGTTCTCTTAACACTACCATTCATTGCATGATATTATTGTGGGATATTGATCCAAGAAAAGTTTGATAGATTAAACATACTTGTGAATCTTGCATTTTCTAAATTATGATTTGATATAAAATACCCAGTTATATTTATAAAATGTTTATACTTTAATTTTATTTGGTGCAGATGTTTTACTTGAGAAGGGAGAGATAAAAGCTGCAGAAATTTGGGATATATACAGAAGAGCTCCACGAATACCTCAAGTAAGTTTTTTTGCTTGGTGGTTGATAATCAATCTTCATAATCATTTGCTCTACTGGCATTAGTTCACATTCCTAGACAGCCAAAAACAAAAAAGTCTTCGCATGCCTTCCCAAATCAGTCCTGCCTTCTTACTTATTTCGTTTATGTTTTTTGAAAGTAACCTCTTAATTTTGTCAATTTTAGTCTATTCTTGTGACTTTGATAACGTTTTAGCCAATTTTGCAATGGACAAGAACATACATGTAAAGCCCCTGTGATTATCCCAATTAGCAAGATAATGCGTTTATTTTTACTTTGTTGATATACTGGAAAATACAAACTATTTATTTTATCCTTTCAAAAAAAAAAGTTCATGTAATTTATTAATGATTTACAAATCATAACCCTGAATTTTGATCAAATTTTCAGATCTCCACATCTTTCAATTATATCAATTTGCTCCATCATAAATTCAATCTGTTCTTATTCAATTCAAATCTTAATTGGAGTGTGAAATTGATATGACATGCTTACATGGTGGCTACCATATTTATGGTGTGTTTTGGTTGCCTTCCCTTTTTGTTTTAGGCATGGAAATTTGACTGAAATTCAGGATAGTTGTGATTATCAAGCCTAGGGAAGTAAAGTTTTGTATTATTAGCATTGCAAATAAATAAGAGCCATAATTTTTTTTTCCTAGTATTAAGCAAGCTAGCTGTATGGGCTTCGAGCATGAATTCCAGTTTTTAACCACTAAATTAACCTAATTTGCCATCAATATGATAGTATTAGGCTAAAGTTGAGACAACACTTGGTCTTGGATAATTTTGATCATGAGGCCAATTTGTATGTGTAATATGTATGTTCTCCAATGAAAATTTTTATGCTTGTTTGGAATAGGGGATCACAATGAGATCCTTAATTGATATCTGCCTTGTGCTTTCTTCTTTAAGAAACTATTTTATATATTTCTTTTTATTTGGTGGATTTTTTAGTGTCTTGATTTGATAGAAAGCTCCACTTATGCTATACCACTCTGGCAAAGATTATTTTCACTAGTTGTTTTGTGAAAAGAAGCATACAGGATCATGTTAATGGGAGGTTTCTCTCCTGCCTTGTTTTAGTTTCGTTTTTTTTTTTGTTTTCTCTGAACAATTACCAAGTTGTGAATAATTATTCTTTGAATGATCTCCTTACTGAATTTTTTATGATTGAAATGCTCTTGATTCTGATGTTTTCTTATAATTCAGCCTGCTGTGAACCCTGTTGATGAATATGGAGCTCTAATTTATGCTGGAAGATGGGGGATCCATGGGATTTCACTTCCTGGGAGAGTTACATTTGCACCTGGAAATGTTGGGTTTTCAACTTTTGGTGCTCCTCGACCTATGGAGGTAATGAAAAAGCATATTTTGAATTTAATTATGCTGCGTTAGCTTTCCATTTTGTGCTGGTAATGCTGAGAAAAGTCTTTTTTTTTTTTTTTCCAAATGGCTGAATGACAGACCCAGGTTATCAGTGACGAAACGTGGAAGCTTATAGATGGCATTTGGGATAAAAGGGTTCAGGAAATAAAATCTGAAGCTTCAATGGAGATTGAGGAAGACAATGAGAGGCCGCAACTTTTAATGGCCAGCCATTTCCTTTGAAGAGAAGTCATGTTTCAGGGATGGTCTATATGCGATTCCATGTCTCTTCTACCAAGTATGTAATTACATCTCCGACTTTATTTTCTATTTTATCTGTGTTATGGAGTGGCACATAAGGAACGTCTTAGAATAGGCTGTCATTTCTTAAAAAGGTTGTTTGCCTCTTCTTTGAGCACATTATGTATAAACACACACACAAAACAGACTGATAGTTGAAAACTCTTACCCAAATAAAGCATCTTGGTGATAACATTTTTTTTCTAAAAATTCAGATGCAATGATTTATATGCTTCTCCCAGCTAAATTAGCCCTGGCTAAGTACCATGTATTTAAAATAGTGGTATCTCTGTATGGGACTAGAACTCTCGTTAGTTGAGATGGATGTGCAGTGGCTTTTAACTATTTTTGGATGTGCTCAAGTTGATTGAGATGGCCATGAATTTTTGTCCACCATGGCCTGGGACTCTCAGTTCCTATGTCTGTGCTGGTGTACCTATTATATACATTCTGTCAACCTCTTCTCATGTCTCGTGGTTCATATGCTGCAGTAATTTGCCTTGAGCTCCTCGGTTGAGAAAAGTTTTCAAATCTGAGAAGGCCAAGATTTGAGTAAGCTTCACGGTGCAGGTGAAAGAGAGAGGGAGAAGAAAAGTTCACCCATCACTGAATGGGGTTGGATTTGTTAGAATTAACTACTGTTGTACAACATGAAGTATTGCACAGGGACGTCAATATGGCGATGGAAGAAGATCACTGTTCGATTGTTTATTAGCATTAGTTCAGGTTTCTGTCAATCAATTTTGGCATCTTGATTTGGACTGAAAAGAAAAAAAAAAAAAAGTAAATAAAGGAATTGGCATCTTCATTTTTTTTTTTCAACTTTAATTACAATCTTCATTTTTTTCTCAAATTTAATTACAAATTAAACATTAGATTTCAATTAGGCAACTCTTGTACACTTTACGATTTCGGGCTGTAAATGGTGTCATTAATTTTATGATTTTATTTTGTTTAAGATCGTGTTTTTGGTATAACTAAATTTTATACATTCAAATTTATAAATTTAACTATCCTGATTTTAGTATTTTATTCTTTTTGAAAATTAACTTTTCAAGAGTTGTACACTCTTGTATTCTTCATATGGTGGTTGTGGTTCTATTTTTTTTTTTTGAAAATTAATAACTGATATTTTTAATATTTGATAATTAGAGGTTCTATTGTACTGAATGAAAAAACGTTTTACAATAAGAGTTTCCAGTTTATATGATTATTCAATATATATATATATATATATATATATATATATATATATATATATATATATATATATATATATATATTTTATTCAAAAAGATTATTTTTTTTTTGGAAAGCTTATTCAAAATACATCGAAATTAATTAAGCATTGATTAATTATCATACAAGTAGTAATGTAGTAGCCATAAATGAACTAGTTATATTAATGTACGTATTATTTGTATTTCAAAATTATATTTAGAAATAAATTAATCTACGCAAAGGGGAGATCATAGACATGCAAGAAGAGAATACGTAGAAACCCAATAGAATGAGAATGGTGTGGCTAACTAAACCCTAAAATACAATAGATTGTAATCTAAATCCTGAGGAAGTTTACGCGGAGAAGGGAATTTAGGAAGCAAAGTAGCAATGTTTTTGGCAATTTCCAGATAAGAAGCATGCATACTTGCAACATCTCTGCAGTCTTTAGCAACATCTGCCAAGGGAAAAGCAGTGCAATTGTTCTCTTTTCCTACTACCAACTCTTTGAATGCTTTTTTCCTGAAAGACCAATTTCCTGTTTTCAAATTGAAGCGATATAATGGTAGAAAACGTTGTCCGTATATCCCAATAAATTCCACTGCTGCAATGATGAACTCGAACTCTTCATTTGACATGTAGTAGGGAAAGCTAATTCTTGTCCATCCTGGTTTTACTCCCACATATCCCTGCAATTTAATTATTTGAGCTAATAAGTTGCTATAAGAGCCTTCTTCCTTCAAATAAATCATGTTTTAAACAAAAAGCCTATTGATATAAAAGATTACAAGATACCCTAATTTTGAAATTATACTACTAGGCCCTAAATGAAGATAATGTTATATTTAGCACTTACCTTGAGTATGGCAGATCTGATTGCAAGGGAGGTACTGTCATCAACATTGAGCAAAACATGGCCATAAGGTCCAGCACAGGCACACCCGCCTCTAGATTGAATACCAAACAAGTCATTAAGCAAAGCTGCAACAAAAGCACCATGAAGAGGCTTATCTCTTTTGTTCCCCGTCTCTGCCCACATGTAAAGATCATCTTCTTCTTTTGTTTCTCTGCTATTCCCCTGTTCAGGGGAAGATGAATTGGTGGTAGAATACACAAGGAAGGACAATATAGCTTGTCTTTTGGCACTTGTACTTCCTAAGACCCATATGTTGTCATTAGCCTTTAGTCTTTTCAGGGCTTTGGATATGTATATTTCTTCTTGTTCCTCAATCACATCGCAGCTTATGTATTCTTTAATCCAGAATGCCAATGCTGCTCTTATGGTTTGGATTATTTGAGGTGTCCCCCCATTTTCCCTCTCCTCTATGTCATCCAAATACAAAGTATCCTGCATATAATATTGTAGAAAATATTTCATTATTCAATACTACACACTAGTTTTTGTTCCTTAATTATTAGTATATTCAGACAATATTTTCTTTTTTGCTTTAATGACCCAAAATTAATTATAGTGTATTGCTCTTCTACGAGTTTAATACCATCTCATGGATGGAGAGAATAAATCCGCCCAATAGACAAGGTTAGTTAGTCGCTCAAATGAGTAAAGTGGTAAACAGAAAATATCAAATAGTATTGAAATTTTAAAATAAAAAAATTATATTAAAACTGTATCAAATTAAATAAATTTATTTTTAAATTGAATCAAACTGAATAAAATAAATCTTTGATCTTTTATAAATTTTCAAATTGAGAACTGAATCTGGTATGAAAATATATGTATATGTATAAAATTTATAATAAAAATAAATTGATTTTCATGTATAAATTTTAAAAAAGGCATATAACACATCAAATATAAGTATTGTTGTGTTAGATATATTTTGCCAAAATTTTGAAGTTTAATATAAATTTATAAAAGTTGAAAAGATACCAATATATATATATATATATATATTATTGTTTCAGTGGTAGAGCTAGTCAAGAAATTTTAACAGCCATAAATGTAAATTTTAAAGTGTTAATAAATAGAAGAAACATTTTATTATATATTAATTTGTATGTCCATATACGTGTTGGTGGATAAGAGTTGGGTGATGTCTAAATCCAAATATAATATAATTTATGGACAAATTAATATTAGAGTTGAGGATGGAGCACGCAACTGACCTTTTCGTTAAAGCCATTGACATAATTGACTGTGCCACCACCGCAGGTGGACGGGGGAGAAGATCCTAATTGATACAGTGCTTTGCCCATAAGAAGAATTCCAGGGGATCCTGGTCCCCCTACAAATTTATGAGGGCTCAAAAATATTGCATCATACCCCTCAATCTCCCCGCATCTCATGTCTATTTTCACATAAGGACCGCTGTAAGTTGGCAACAAAACTTCAATTACAACACCAAAAAAATCAACCATGCAAATAATATATTAGCTAAAAATAATTATGTTACCTTAATCCACAAATTAAATGGAAATAAAATTTATTATAGTGTGAAGAAAAAAATAAAAACAAAGAAAGAAGTAAAGAACAACGTTGTGTTTATACCTTGCCGCGAAATCAAAGCAAACAAAACCTCCGTAGTGATGAAGAAGCCGAGCTATTCGTCGCGTATCAGAGTGAATACCAGTAACATTACTGCAGGCTGAAAATGACCCCAAAATGGGGCGATTCTCATTTCGGTAGGAAACAAGTAGCTTCTCAAGAACAGTCATATCTAGTAAGCCACTCTCATCTACTCCAATCTCTATCACTTCAACCAAACTTTGCCGCCATGAGAGAAGGTTGGAATGGTGTTCATGTGGCCCAACCAAAACCACCCATCTCTCGTCCTTCCTCAGGCATTTAATGAACCTGTCTCTCATTGTCGAAGGTACTGCAACGCCCATTACCTCTTGTAAGCGTTTGATGGCTGCTGTTGTCCCTGATCCGCACACCATTATCGCATCTTCTTCTCCGCCACCTAAGCTCCTTTTAATATACCTCGTTGCTTCCTGTACCATTTTTGTTGTTCTGTTCCCCACGTAACTGTCACACGTGTGAGTGTTCCCTACACTCAGAGTCGGAGCACGTTTTAATGTTTATAATTAGTTAGATTATTGCCCGCAAGAAAGCGGGATAAATTTAATAAATAAAAAAGGAACAAGAATTATTTACCGTAAAAGGGCAGAACATTATTAACGATAAAATTCTCTATATAGTGAAGAGAGCGGCCGGAAGCTGTGTGATCAGCATAAGTTAGTCTTCTTTTCCCAAAGGGAGAATCGAACTGTGTACCGTGGCCAATGATTTGAGAGCGCAACCAAGCAAGCCTTCTCTCAGACGAAATGCTTTTCGGCACACCCATTTCGAGAGCCCGAAATGATTCGGATCCATGGCAAAGATCATAATTGGATGATGTAGCGGAAGTTGTTCCTGCTAAGTTGTTCTTTTTTTGGCCAATATATGCGTCTCTGGGGATGGCTTGCTCTAGCTCCATTTTGTACGGTAATACTATATAACAGGTAAAAAAAAAAAAAAGGATTAAACTAGAGAACAATGGTGATATTCAAGAAATTAGATGACGATGATGATGATGACGATGATGAAAATTCTTAATGTTTTTAGCTGAGATTAGAAGCGTGGTTATTTAAAGCAGAAGACAATAGAGCATTCGTTTCCGGTGGGTTGACTAAAATAAATGAACAATTGAATTCGATGGGCTTGTCAACAGCTGCGGCTGTAGCCTATGGTTACTTTTTTTTTTTTTGGCCAATGCCTATGGTTACATTTTGTGACATGTAAGCGACTGCAAAGATATCGCTTTTTTTTGTTTTAAGTATTTGAAAAAATCTAGCAGCCTTTTCTTTTTTTTTTTTTTTTTTTAACTGCCATTGTAATGTTCATTATTGACTACTGTTTTGTTTTTTTAAAAAATAATTTTATTGAGCTAGAAATATAAATATAAATTCATTAAAAATTATAGAATATGAAATAACACTCAAATTAATAGTATAATAAATAAGTTTAAAAATTATAAATTTAATAATACTATAATGA
Source organism: Mallotus nudiflorus (assembly GCA_947683625.1). Taxonomy (NCBI): domain Eukaryota; kingdom Viridiplantae; phylum Streptophyta; class Magnoliopsida; order Malpighiales; family Euphorbiaceae; genus Mallotus; species Mallotus nudiflorus. The sequence continues at coordinate 382,845 of CANTUR010000910.1, forward strand.
TTAAAATACTTATAATTTCAGTTTTATAATATACTGACAATCATAATATAATTTGTTGTCTCTTTTTGATTGAATATTTTTTGCCAGTCCAATCTGAATCGCCATATACAAATAAAAAGTCGTACAAAGGTAATGAAAAACAAAACTTCCTAATAAAACAATAAAAAACCAAATGTCGCAATAAGATGATGAAATTTTAAAAAATAAAATAAAATATAAATTTATGTGGAATAATAATTTATTTAAGAAGTAAAATGATAAAAAGAGATGTAGATGAGTGATTTTTTAGGCCAAAAATAGTAAAAAAATCACTTCTTACTTAAGAAAAATGAGTGATTAGAAAAAAAAAGGAGGCTAGGGATTTTAGTTTCAATCAGAGATGCACACGTTAGTTATTATGGACCACTGTTTATTACCTTTTAAATCCAAAATGGTCTTCTATTATTTATTTATATTTATATTTCATTTTTATATTTAATAAATACATACTTTTCATCTATTTGTTTTTCTATTGGATGTTTAAATTTTCCTTTTACCAAGTTAATATTTTTTTTAATGAAATTTGGGTGTTTATTTATTTTTTTTAAATTAGAATATCTTTCTATTGTAAAAATTTTATTAATATTTTTATAATCAAAATTATCTAAAAATTAAAGAGTGAATTTACAACTAATCAAAACTATTGAATGGACTGGCGCAAACTATCAAGTTCCACACCTAACAAATTATATTAACACGATTGAAAAATAATGATGATAAATTTCATGATTTAACTTACTTAGGGGATGCATATTTAGTTCATATTCCGTAATTGAAATCGGAATGAAAAAGAATTGAAAAGAAAATAAAAATTTGAAGAAAGTGTTTGATTATGTAGGGAATGAGAATGAGAATAAACATCATTTAGTAACTAAATTTTTTTAATGAAAAAATAGTTTTGTAATTATTAACTCTTAATATATATATATATATATATATATACTATATATATATATATATATATATATATATATATATATATATTAAGAGTTAATATTATAATTATCCATTATAAAAATATTTATTTTTGTTAAATAATTTTATTCAACCATTTAATACATATTTTTATTAATTTATATATTTTATTTATAAATTTAAAAAATAAATGTTAATATTTAAATGTTTGATCAATTTTATAAGGCTTAACCCAAATTTTGCCCCATACACTTTTTTTTTTTTTTTCTAGATTTTCACCTATGCTTTTATTTCTATAGATTGACACCTTACATTTTTATTTTTCTATACATTAAGTTCTTCTATAACAGTGAGTGAGAAAGTGAATCTTACTAGTTGTTATATGAGAGTAAGACTTACCTGAATAATAAATATACTTTTTAAAAAAAATTTACTTTAACTGATGTACTTTTATTTTTTAAAACATTAAATTTTTACATTTTTATATTTATATACATTAAATCCCTAGTTAACGCGAATTTGCAAAATTTTGTCATTTATATATATAATTTAATTATTCATACTTATTGTTTTAAAATAAAATAATATTAAATGATACTCGCTCTTATAAACATTAAATCTAAATAATATAACAATAATTTACTTTTTAATTATTTTATTTTATTTTTGTAAAAATAATTCAAGCAAAAATTTAAGTAGATTTTATTTTAACTAATTTTAAGTAAAAAAATGATTAAAAATTGTATATGTGCGAATTTTTAACAAATAAAAAATTTTTATATCTCAAAAACTAGTTGGTAATAATTTTTTTTTTGAAGAAAGTTGGTCATAAAACTTTAAGAAATAAAAAAAAATGTATTGATATAATTTTTAAAATTTTTTTGTCCAAGTTATTATTTTAAAAAAGATAAAGTTTCAATGTATTTAAAATTTTTAGAGTGAAAATAGGTACATCCTTTAATAATTTGTTGTTTAAAATTAAATTAATGGTAAAATGTGTAAAGAAGTATAATATAGATTAGTATTAGATTACAATTAATAAAAAGACAAGCAATTTAAAATGTTTATGTTAATAATAAAAAATTCAATTAGAAGTTTAAATTAATTAAATTATAAATTTATTAACTAAATATATAAATGCTAATAATTAACTAAAATATTTATTGAAAGTAAAAAAATTATTTAAAAAAATTAAGGATTAATTTCTTAGAATTTTAAAATATGTAAATGTATTGAAATTTTAAAAATTATATAGACTAAATAGGATATTTTACTCTCTATTTGTAATGCCGTTTCTACCTATTTTTAACAGAAAGACTCAATGTGCAGAAAAATAAAAGTGTGGGGAGTTAATGTATAGAAAAATAAAAATGGAAGGTGTCAATCTATAGAAATATAAGTGTAAGGAAAAATCCAAAATAAATAAATAAAAGTGTAGAGGGTAAAACATGGTATAAGCCATTTTATTATTGATATAGGAAAGGAATGACATTCCTATTCCCATGTTGAATTTTAGCCAACCAAATATTAGGAATTGGAATCATCCATTCAGATTCCACTTCCTAAACTTATTTTTTTTTTAACAAACAAATGGACTATTATATTTTATTTTGACTTCTTAATAGTACTATTATTTAAATTTTTTTAGGCTGAATGCATCTTTTCACTCCTAAACTTTTCCACTTTGGTCCATATCAATTTCAAACTTTCATTTTAACCTATTACATATCTCAACTTTTATTTAAAATTCTTTTAATACCTAAATTGATGAATGCATGTTTTCATTCCTAAACTTTTTCACTTTGGTCCATATCAATTTCCAACTTTCATTTTAACCTATTCCATATTTCAACTTTTATTTTAAATTATTTTAATACCTAAATTGGTGACATGGAAAAAATTTCCAATTGGACATACATTTCTGTGTGTGTTTATGTGTTCACTTTTCTTTATTATTCCCAATTCTCAATTTCTATTTTGGTATCATTAAAACAAACTCCACGAAAGTAGTAATAACGTTATTGTCAACAAAGATGATGAAGAAATCTACTGTAAACTCCACCAACCAATTGTCATAAGTCACTTCACTATCAACTTATAGTGTTAATTATTGCTTTTAGAGTTTATTTAATATTCTTTAATTCATCCTTGTTAGAGCAATTTGGTGCTTATGTCTTTTGCATCATCACAATCACTACATCAATAGATTATTCTTCATCAACTGTGCCACTAAACCTCACCAATATCTTTATTATATTGTAGCCTCTCAACACATTTGAAATGAGTACCAATGTGGTAAAGTATGAATATTTAACTTTTTTTTAGAATTAAAGTTTCATTAAGAAATAGAAAGCTCTAGCACAACTAGAGAAAATAGGAAATACAAAATACAACCACACTTGAATAAGTGGGGCAAAAAGGGATTACATGACAGTAATCACTATGAAAATATAGTCTTTTGCTTTGAGAGATATTAATATTTTGAACAAAAAAAATATAATAGAATAACCAGAGTTTACAAGGGAAGCCATGGAATACAAGGCATCATGGGTGTCACTAACCTTACTTTTATTAAACATAAAGGAAGAGTAATGAAAATGCCATCGACAAAAACCACTTATAAAGCAAAAAACCAAACAACTAGAAGGGAAATAACCAAAAAACTAAAAAGGCAGAAAGCTACATCAAGCAGCTGAGACCTAGTCAGAGGTCAAAGGAGTACTGCTAGCTGAGGTAGCAGTATCAGAAAAAGTAAGTGCCCTAATGCTTTATTTCTTACGAGCTTGGTCCTTGAGCTTAAATTTTTTAATCTTCCTATTCTTAAAATCAGAGGCTAGGTTAGCTATAGTTAATTTTTTGGCTTAAAAGCTTAATCCAAGCAAAGCCTCTTTAGATAGAGTATCAGCAGTAATAGGAGCTTTGGGCTTAGCTCTATTTTTAGCTAGGCTAGAAGATTTTTGATCCAAGTGTTTTGAGCTTCTAAAGGATTAGTAATAGAGGCCTCTATATTCTTAAATGGAGAGGATTGTAGTCCAGCCTAGAGGGCTTCAAAACTTAGCTCAATCACTTCTTTGCCTTTTCCTTTAAGCATCAAATCAAGACTAGAGCATAATGTACTATCTCCCACATGAAAGCTATCTTCACATGATTATTTTTCCTACCCAAGGCTAAGATTGGCGAGTTGTGTCATTTTAAAGTCTAGCAAGGGCATGGCGTGGCCAATTGCTTTACCTACTGAGGTGGGTGGACTTTAAAGGGTTTCATTTTCTTTTGGAGGTAAGTGAGAGCCACTGCCTTGGGTAAGAAGAATAAAAATTGGAGTTTACTACTAGAGGTGAGTGTTATGAATCGTGAATCTAGTTGGTTCATCCTTAAATGGGGTAGGAGAGAAACCTCTTTTCTTCCTTGGCATTGCTCTTATCCAAGGTCCAAAAGTTAATGATTGTTAACTTGGGTAGAGATTTCTTCTTGAGTTTTAAAGATAATGCATGAGGAGGTCATGTGGTTATAAAAACTAAAAAGATAACAGAAGGCAAAGAGACATTCAAACTGGAATTGAACCCAGTCTTTTTTTAATAGCCCGTGATTCATAAACCTTTAAAAGGGGGTTTTTTTTAAGTCTAAAGAGACTTTAATTTGCATTAATGGTTGCCAATTATCATTTAAGTACATGGAATCTTCCATTTTAACTAAACTAATAAATAGTTTAGTGGCTATGCTAATAACATTAGCTTGTGTGAGCTGTGGTAATGGGAGGCCATGAATTTGAACCCAAATATTTTTAAGAGTAAAATCAATTTCATCTAGAGTGAGATGAAGGTTCCATTCTATCATCAAAATAATGCTATAATGAACGAACCAAAGAGTTCCATTGATCACTCTATTCTTATCCTCAAGAGATGTAAACTTGATCAGAAAGGTGTTGAACTTAGAAAGTTCTTGTACTTGAAAGGGTTCAGGAAAAGACTAAACCTATTTGAGGATATGTTGGAGAGGGTTTGTAATGTATTTAAAATCATTATAAATCATCCCAACCAACTGGTGGTGATTTGGTGGAACATCTAAATCCTTGGTATCTTTAATCTCTAAAGAACAAATATGAATACTGAGTTATAAGATTTTTGGATGTGTTTGTAAGGTTAGGCTTTTAGGCACCATGGGAAGTTTTAAGGATGAAGCAAACAATTTACGAATAAGGAAAAACTAATTAAGGTGATAGTTTATGAAAGTGAGATTTGAGGATTCTATTATCTTATAATGATCGAGAAAGAGCCCAAGGGTTCCTCTCACTAAAGTTTATCCAACAAAGGAGGCTCTAACCAAACTCTAAAATAAGAAAATATTTAACTTATTATATTTTACTTGTTATAAACTTATGAATAATTATACACTTGTATAACAACTATAATATAAGTTAGAACAATGGCAAAACCATAAACTTCACTCGCTCACTACGTTAGGTGGTATCAAAGTAAGTAACTTGCCTAATTCAATGGCAGGTGATGATAGTAGAGTACATGATCATGTCTATAACAATGATTAAAAAGTAAAAGTCTTATAAATTAGTCCCCAAGATCAAGAGATGACATTGAGAGCTTGGAGCAAATTATAGGTCACAGAATCCAATAATGCTTTTATGCAATTGATGATTAATTCATGCCTTGATATTAGATATAGAAAAAATAGGAATGGTAATAATAGAAATGCTTATGATTATGATAGAGAAAATCACAATTTTAAATAAAAATATGGACATTCCTTACTTTAATGGGAATCTAAATATTGAAGATTTTATTGATTGGCTTGCATATATAAATAGATTCTTTGAGTACATGGAGATTATAGAAGAGAAGAGGGAGAAGTTAGTGGCTTATAAATTAAAAGGTGGTGCTTTTGCTTGGTAGGAAAGGCTACAAAGTAAAAGGGTATGTGAAGGGAGTGCATTAGTAAAATCCTAGAATAAAATGAAGTAACCTGTAAGGAGAGATTTTCTCCAACTAAACTATGAGCAAATCTTATTCCAATAATGCCAGTGCTGCCATCAAGGTCAAATATCAGTCTATGACTATACTATAGAATTCATGAGGCTAGCAGAGAGGAATGACTTAAGGGAGAGTGAAGGCCAATATATGGCTAGGTACTGTAAGGGGTTGAAGCTTTAACTCAAAGACAAGATAAGCATAAATGTTTTACACAACTTGAATGAGGCAAAGAATATGGCTTTAAAGGCATAATAATGACAACTACAAAGCACTTATTGATAAAGGCAAACTAGTGCAAAAGGCAATAACACACATTAATAATTACAAAGAAGATAAGGCTGCTATAAAGTAAAAGGAGATAAAAGATAAAAGGGTGTAAAAGACAATAAATCTATATACTAAGTTAATACTTAGAAAGCGTTCAAGTGTAATCAACAAAATCACTGATCTAATGACTATCCTTTTAAGAAATCACAAGTCCACATGATTGATAGGGAGGAAAAGAAAAAAGATAAAGTCTATTATAGCCCAAATGGTGATGATTATGAGTACAAGGAAGAAGATAAAAAGTAGGCTTATATGGTGAGAAAAATGATGTTACCACCAAACAAGAGGTTACACCCAACTCCATTAGCTATTTGGAACTAGATGTACTATTAATAACCACTTATTTGATTTTATTATTAATAGTGGTGTTGTAGGAATATAATTGGAAGAGATATTGTGGAGACCTTACAACTACTTATAGAGAAGCATCTTAATCTACACTCAATTAAATGGATTAAAGTTGCTAAAAAGATTCAGGTGACAGACCAATGCAATGTGCCTTCCTTTATTAGCAAGTACAAGGATGAGGTGAATTACGACGTTGTAGACATGAATGCTTATCAATTATTATTTTAAAGACTTTGGTAATATGGCATCAATATGGAATATATAAGTAGAGAGAATATCTATAAGCTAGAAATATAAGGCATAAATTTCATGTTATTACTCATGAAGGGAAGTCCTAGTCCTAAAACTTGAAAAGTGGAGGGTGAAATTTATTTATTCTCACTTATTATGAATGTAAAAAAGAAGCTACATGCAAGGAGACTAAGGAAGTTCATGCCTTTAATTATGAAACAAGTTTCGACTGTTAATACGAAGAAGCAAGCAAAAGAGCATTTAGATATACTTAAACTATTATTAGAGGAGTTTAATAAGATTATGCTAGAAAATTTACCAAATGGATTACCTTTAATGAGGGATATCCAGTACCATTTTGACATGATTCCTATAGCTAATTTACTAACCTTGTCTTATTACAAGATGAGTCCTTAAGAGAATGAGATCTTGAAAAAAGGCGGAGTTATTATAGAGGAGGCATTTTTAAAAAAAGGCATGAGTCTATATATAGTTCTAGCCTTGTTGATGTTAAAGAAAGATGGAAGTTAGCGCAGGTGCATGGATAGTAGGCTATCAATAAAAATATAGTTGGGTACAAATTTCTAATTCCTAAACTAGATAAAATATTAGATCATTTAAGTGAAGTAACTATCTTTTCTAGAATTGATATGAGAAGTGGTACCATCATATTCAAATTAGACAAGGAGATGAGTGGAAGACAACCTTCAAAATTAAAGAATGACTATATGATTTGTTAATGATGCTTTTTAGGTTAACTAATGCTCTAAGCACTTTTATGCAAATTTTGGATCATTTATTGAAGCCTTTTGTTGAAAAATTTATTATGGTTTATTTGATGATATTTTTTTTATCTATAGTTGATTAGAGGAGGAGCATGTTTTGCATTTGCATGAAATATTAAAAGCCCTATAAGAAAGTAAATTGTATGTGAACATAAAAAGTACAATTTTATGACTAACAAATTATTATTTTTAGGATTTATTGTTTGTTCAGAGGATATGCAAGTGTATGAGAAGAAATTAAAAGCTATTAGAGAATGGCCTACTCTAAAAACTGTAATAGAAATTTAAAGCTTTCATGGATTAGCAACTTTCTATAGATGCTTCATAAAAATATTTAGTAGTATAACAACTCTAATAATAAAATTTCTTGAATAAAGGAAAATTCCAATAGGGAAAAATCCAAAGCTGCTTTTGCAATTTTGAAAGAGAATTTATATAGTGCCTTAGTACTAATGCTACTAAATTCTAATAAGCTATTTGAAGTAGATTGTGATGTAAGTAGTGTAGGGATAAAAGCTATTATTTCTTAAAAGAAGAGGCCAGTGGCATTCTTTAGTGAGAAGTTGAACAATGCTAGACATAAGTGGACCATTTATGGTAAAGATTTTTACTCTGTAGTACATGTTTTATGGACATAGGAGTATTTTATAATTCGATGATAATTTATTCTATGCTCAAATCAACATGCATTAAAGTATTTTAATAGCTAGAAGTGGATTAATAAAGACATGCATGCCAAGTGGTCATAATTCCTACTTAAGTTTCCTTTCAAGCTAGAGCATAAGTCAGAAGTGTAGAACAACATAGCAGATGCATTGAGTCAACATGCAGATTTGCTTATCATTTTGAGTTATGAGATTATGGGTTTTGAGCATTTGAAAGGAAAGTGTGGAATTAATAAGGATTTTCAACATAATTGGGAGAAGTGCATTACGATTCACCATGTGAAGATTTTCATTTTCATGATGGTTACTTAATATAAGGCAATCTGCCTTACATTCCTAAATAGAAGGTTATCTGTGACTTACATGGAGGAGGATTATTTGGACATTAAAAATATATAGGAATAATTATTTATGGATTTTATGCTTGGCTTACTTTACACTCAATGAGGCATTTATTTTATTTTTATTATTGTTGACATGTTTTCCAAGATTGAACACTTTACTCCATGTAAGAAGACATCATAAGCTAATGGTATTGCCAAACTATATTTATGAATGTTGTTTGCCTACATGGTGTTCCTAAAACAATAACGTTAGATAAAGATAATAAGTTCCTTGGCTAATTTTGGAAAATTTTATAAAAGATATTTGACTCTTCCTTGAATTACAATAATACAACGCATTCTTAAATTGATGGATTGAGCAATTTGATATGTAGCATTTGTGGAGATAGACCAAAGCAATGGGATTTAGTGTCACGACCCAAAATAGGGGCCATGACCGGCGCTAGGGAACGAGAATTCTTTCGAATCCGGAACTCGTAGCAAGCCTAAAAATAAAATAAATCATGCAATAATAATAATAACAATATTAAACTTGCAGCGGAAATAAAAATCGTAAATATAATAATAACATTTCATCACTGGATTTAAATCAAATCTCATCTCATCGCATATATATAAAATCTTTCAGTACAATCCAGTTTCAATATAATACATCTCTTTAAATGAAATACTTGAAATCCCACACTTATATTTCACAACTACTGCAGTGTCTAGATTATAAAAATAAGACTCAAGTA
>CANTUR010000911.1:0-45000 GCA_947683625.1 Mallotus nudiflorus
CAGGATTGCTTTTGATGGTACTTCTGATCCTTTAGACTTTCTGCATGCGATTGAGACTAGGACTCGGACTGCTCATACCGAGTACCAGCGGATTATGATCGTTGAGTTTTCTGTCGAGGGACCAGCCTTAGATTGGTTCATTCAGATGATCTAGCCCTTTATGATGACGATGACATGGGCTCAGTTTCGAGAGCGATTCATGAGGAGATTTTATCCCGAGCCTCTTCGTTTGAGTTATCGTCTCCGTTTGACTAGTATTTCTCATGGAGATCGATCTGTAGAGGAGTATACCCAAGAGTTTCTTCGTCTGGGTAGATATGCTGAGGATCTGATGCGAGATCAGTATTTCACTGTTACTACGTATGTTACTGGTTTGGGTTCTGCTTTTGCTGGTATGCCTACAGCAGGTCTTACTCTCAAGTCTGTGATTGAGCTAGCTAAGGAGATTGAGCTGAGATTAGTTAGGCAGGGAGCGATGCCTGATTATTACCAGTTGGGAGTTCAGTCGAGTGGATCGTAGGCTACTCCATATTCGAGTTTTCATGTTGGTTCGAGTAGTCAGCAGCGAGGTTCGACTCAGCAGAGTCAGAGACAGCAGCAGCGAGTGCATCGGAGCAGTAGACATGGCCGTGGAGGTCAGCGTAAATCATTCAGATTTGGATCAGGTGCTTCGAGCAGTAGCAGTGGTCGTAGTTATGGATCAGCGACCAGCGTTTGTCAGACTTGTGGTAGAGTCCATCAGGGGACCGTGTTATCTGACGCCACTGACATGTTTCAGATGTTGGCAGATAGGACATTTTGCCAGATCGTGTCCTTATTCCGGGTATCAGCAGCAGCAGATTCCACGATTCCCATAGCAGTCGATTGCTAGTGCAGCACCCTTGCCATTTCAGTTACCACCAGCCCAGCATCAGAGTTCCACTCAGTTTGTTCCACAGCAGAGTCGTGGTAGAGGTACTAGAGGAGGTGCCAGAGGTGTTGGCCAGGCTTCTACCAGTCAGCAGGGGAGGTCGAGGTCAGGCCAGAGTTTTTCATCTGACTCAGCAGGATGCTCAGGCATCTAATGCAGTCGTAGCAGGTATTCTTTCTGTTTGTTACCTGGATGCATGGGTTTTGTTTGATCCGGGTGCCACGCATTCGTTTGTTTCTCCTATTTTTGCTTCTAAATCTTGTTGGCAAGCTTCGAGGATGGCTTTTCCTTTGTCTGTTGCCACTCCTCTGAGTGATTCCTTGGACACCGATATTGTTCTTTCAGGTTGTCCAGTTCTCGTGGGAGATAGAGAATTACCCGCTGATTTGATTTTGTTGGATGTGATGGAGTTTGATGTTATTTTGGGAATGGATTGGCTATCTCAGCACTATGCCGTGGTAGATTGCAGGAATAAGGAGGTGATTTTCAGAATTCCTGGTGAAGAAGATTTTAAGTTTGTTGGTGATAGGAGTTCAGCACCTCAGAATCTTATTTCTGCTATATCAGCTAGGAAATTGTTGAAGAAAGGTTGTCAGGGGTTTTTGGCATTGGTTAGGGATACGTCAGTGGAGAAGTTGTCACTCACAGATGTTCCTGTTGCTTGTGAGTTTCCTGATGTTTTTCCCGAGGAGTTACCAGGTTTACCACCTCACAGAGAGATTGAGTTCTGTATAGATGTGGTTCCAAGTACTACTCCTATATCTATGCCACCCTATCGTATGGCTCCTGCAGAGTTGAGAGAGTTAAAGGAGCAGTTGCAAGAGTTGTTGGATAAAGGTTTCATTAGACCTAGTGTTTCTCCTTGGGGTGCACCAATCCTGTTTGTGAAGAAGAAGGATGGTACCCTGAGACTGTGCATTGACTACAGAGAGTTGAATAAGGTGACGGTGAAGAACAAGTATCCTCTTCCGAGGATAGATGATTTGTTTGATCAGCTACAGGGTGCACAGTTCTTTTCTAAGGTTGACTTGAGGTCAGGTTATCATCAGTTGCGGATTAGTGAGGCTGATATTCCTAAGACAGCGTTTCGCACTCGATATGGTCATTATGAGTTTCTGGTGATGTCTTTTGGTTTGACTAATGCACCAGCAGCTTTTATGGACCTGATGAACAGAGTATTCAAACCGTATGTGGATCAGTTTATAGTAGTCTTCATTGATGATATACTGGTATATTCGAGGAGTATGGAAGAGCATGTATATCATTTGAGGATTGTACTACAGACACTGAGAGATCATCAGCTTTATGCTAAATTCTCGAAGTGTGATTTTTGGATGGAGAGTGTTTCTTTTCTTGGACACGTAGTGTCTAAAGAAGGTATTCAGGTTGATCCATAGAAGGTTGAGGCAGTATCTGAGTGGCCTAGACCTACTTCTGTTACAGAGATTCGGAGTTTTCTGGGTTTAGCCGGGTATTATAGGCGGTTTGTGCAGGATTTTTCCAGGATAGCAGCCCCTATGACTCGCTTGACTCAGAAGAATGTTAGATTCGTGTGGTCAGAAACTTATGAGAATAGTTTTCAGTTATTGAAGGAGAAGTTGACCACAGCGCCAGTATTAGCTTTGCCTAATAGTGTGGATAAGTTCACAGTTTACTGTGATGCCTCTAGAATTGGTCTTGGTTGTGTGTTGATACAGAATGGAAGGGTGATAGCCTATGCTTCGAGGCAGTTGAAGAAGCATGAGCAGAACTATCCTACACATGATCTTGAGATGGCTGCAGTGATCTTTGCTTTGAAGATTTGGAGACATTATTTGTACGGGGTGACTTGTGAGATATTTACTGATCACAAGAGCCTTAAGTATATTTTTCAACAAAGAGATTTGAATTTGAGGCAGAGGAGATGGTTGGAATTATTGAAGGATTATGATTGCGAGATTCTTTACCATCCGAGTAAAGCTAATGTTGTAGCAGATGCCTTGAGTAGGAAGTCCTCAGGTAGTCTTGCTCACATCGGTGTTGAGAGGAGACCATTGATCCAGGAATTGCAGTTGTTGGTGGATCAAGGTCTGATGATAAAGATTAGTAGATCAGGTGGACTGTTAGCTCAGTTTAAAGTACGATCTGTATTAAGGGATAGGATTAAAGCAGCTCAGAGCCGAGATCCTATTCTAGAAGAGCTTGCAGAGAATGTCAGAGTAGGGAAGTTCACTGATTTCACACTCGATGATGATGGTGTGTGTTGTGGATCAGTGGTAGATTGTGTGTTCCTGATGTGGATGATTTGAGAGAAGAGATCCTAGAGGAAGCACATTCTACAGCTTACAGCGTTCATCCAGGTGTTACTAAGATGTACCACAGTATCAGAGATTTATACTGGTGGGATGGATTGAAGAAGGATGTCGCTGATTATGTTCCTAAGTACTTGACGTGTCAGCAAGTGAAAGCCGAACATCAGAAGCCTTCTGGGAAGCTTCAACCTCTTCCTATTCCCGAGTGGAAGTGGGAAAAGATAGCTATGGATTTTGTAGTCGGTTTACCTCGTTCAAAGGATGGATACGATTCCATCTGGGTGATCGTAGACAGGTTGACGAAGTCTGCATATTTCTTGCCTGTGAAAGCCACATATTCAGTTGCTAGATTGGCGAAGTTGTATGTGAAGCATATTGTATGCCTTCATGGAGTACCTGTGTCCATTGTGTCAGATAGAGGTTCGGTGTTTACTTCTCGTTTTTGGCAGAAGTTGCAGGAAGCGATGGGCACTAGGTTGGATTTCAGTACTGCTTTTCATCCTCAGACAGATGGCCAGTCTGAGAGGACGATCCAGACACTGGAAGATATGTTGAGGATGTGTGTCTTGGATTTGGGAGGTAGCTGGGATGATCATTTATCGCTTGTTGAGTTTGCATATAATAACAGCTAACATAGCAGTATTGGCATGGCACCATATGAGGCGTTGTATGGAAGGAAGTGTAGATCCCCGTTGTGTTGGGATGAGATTGGTGAGAGAGTTTTGACTGGACCAGAGATGGTTCAGGATGCTGCAGAGAAAGTCGCCGTGATTAAGCGCAGATTAGAGACCGCAGTAAGCAAACAGAAGAGTTATGCGGATCCTAGGCGCAGAGATGTGGAGTTTCAGGTTGGAGATTTCGTTTTTCTGAAGGTATCTCTGATGAAGGGTGTGATGAGATTTGGCAGGAAGGGTAAGTTAGCACCGAGATATATTGGACCGTTTGAGATTCTGGAGAGAGTTGGCACTGTTGCATATCGGTTGGATTTGCCTCCGAGTATGTCACAGGTGCATCCAGTATTTCATATCTCGATGTTGAGGAAGTATATCTCAGATCCTTCACACGTGTTGCAACCCGACAGTGTGGAAGTGAGTGAAGATTTGACGTTTGTGGAAGAACCTGTGGCGATCGTTGATTTTCAAGTTCGACAGTTGCGATCGAAGCAGATTCCGATGGTCAAGGTTCTGTGGCGTAGCGACAGAGTTGAAGAGCATACGTGGGAGACTGAAGCTGAGATGCGAGCTTCTTACCCGTATCTCTTTCCTTCTTGATCTTGTTTTATGGAATTCGGGGACGAATTCTTGTAAGGGGGGAGACTGTAATATCCCGTGTTTTTAAAAATATTTTTACACTGTACCGGGATATGCAGTGTTAATAATTTTCGTACATTATATGATATTTTTACGAGTTAATATGTATTTTAAACCTATTTTAATTACGGTGTATTATTTTCAGTGTTTTACGTAAAATTTTCCCGAGACTTGCATTTTCGGGAAAATTTTTACGTAAACAATTTATTATTAATTATTTTAAATGTATTTACGGACTTGCATGAACTCATGCGTATTTTTAAATTATTAAATAAAGCCGTGTGTGAATATTTATTTAATTAGGGTTTAATATATATAACCCTAATATTTTATTATTTATTTATTTATTTATTGTTATTTATTTATTTTATTTATTATTAAATTATTTTATTATTATTTTATTAATATTTAATTATTTTATTTTATTTTTTCTTTTTCTTTTTTTTTTCTTTTTCTCTTTTCTTTTTCTTTTTCTTTTCTTTTTCTTTCTTTTCTTTTCTTTCTTTTTCTTTTTCTTCTTCTTCTTCTTCTTCCCTTCTCTCCCGCGCGCCCGACCACCCATCTCACTCCTCACCGCTGCAACTTCCGATTTCCGACCGTCGGTGTGCCGCCAGGAGCTCCACCTTCCTCAGCCAGCCACTCCGCTGCCCCCAGCTCCCTTCCCCGGCGCCGGCAAGCCCTTTCTCCTCCATTTCCGACCGAAGCTCCATTTCTTCATACCTTGCGATTCCGGCCACCATTTCGTGCACCGCCGGTCTTCATCGACTCCTTGAGCTCTGGTGATTCCAATTCTAAGCTCCTTTTGGCCTGAAATCAAGTGGATTTTGAGGTTTGAGCTAAAACTCAATTCGGTCACATTAGGGTTTTCATTTTTTTGAGCTTTGAATTGGATGATTCATGGAAACTTCCTTCACAAATGTTGTTCCTAGTAGCTTAATATTCATGTATGAATTTTTGTAGAATTTTTGGATTTTTGGGTATTTTTGAATATTTTAATATTATTTTCTAATTTTCGGAAATTAATTATTTAAATTATGAAATTGGAGTTTATGGTTGAATTAGGTGTTGAAATGAATTATAGGAATTTATTTGGAATTTTTATGAATTTCTAAGTATTTATTTTGAATTATTGAAGTTTATGTGATTTTGAGAAATTAGGTTAAATGTGTTTTAATTTGAATTTAATTGGTTAATTGAGTTTAAATATTAATATTATTGATAAATATGTTGAGAAAATTAATTTTGGATAATTGTATGATTTTTGGTGAATTTTGAAGTAATTTAAGTATATTTATATATATAGGGGTATTTTGGTAATTTTACCCTAAATTGTCTAAAAATGTAATTTAATTGGTTTTATTAGTTATTTAAGGTATAAAAATGATTTCTACAAAATATTTGGTATTTTTAACTAATTAAAACTATTTTTTCGGGAATTATTTTTAATTATATATATAATATACGATTTTTCTAATAAAATGAGTTTTAATCGGTTTTTATAGTGTTTCAAGGTCAATTATGTAATTTTTACCTATAAAATGTATTTCTGTGATTTAAGGATATTTTTGGTATATCTGGAATCATTCTGTGTTTGTGGACCCCGGTCGGTGGACTGTAGTTTAAAGTCCGATCGTGGGATTTTGATTGTGTTGAGCTCGTTTTTCGAAGTGTATTTTCTTTGCAGGGTCGGCTCTACTCTTTTGAGTGGAGAGATGTCCGTTTTACAGGGGAGGTTCTGTCGGATTTTCGGTAGAATTCTCGTAAAACGTGATGTCCAGTCGAACCCTAATTTTCGATTCTGTGTTTAATACTCTAGATTGAATTCTAGGATTTCTATTAGGTTTATTCTAATGTCGATTATTTATTGCTTGTTTAGTTGCGCCGAGACCGAGGGCTAGTGGACCAGGCCCGTCGGACCTGTCTCGTGGAGCGCATTAGGTGAGTTACTATATTATATATATATGCTTAGGATGCATGATTTAGAAATGCATGTTTTATGTTGATTAAATATGCATAAATAATTTGATTATTTCTTAAGTTTATATTAAGTATATTTTCGGTTTATTTTTGGTATATAATAAATTATATGCATGTTTTGTGAATAAAATATATTTAAAATGTTTTTAAATATATTTCCAGCTTAAGTTATAATTTGATGGGATTCATTTGACATATATATACTTGAAATATACCTAGTTTACTGTCACGACCCAAAACAGGGGCCATGACCGGCGCTAGGGAACGGGAATTCTTTCGAATCCGGAACCCGTAGCAAGCCTAAAAATAAAATAAATATGCAATAATAACAATAAAAATATAATATGCAGCGGAAAATAAAATCATAAATATTACAATATCATCCGTATCAACTGGATTCAATTCAAAACTCATCACATCACATATATAATCTCCTTTAAAATAAAGTACACGAAATCCAATACTTTAATTTACAACTATTGCAGTGTCTAAATAAAATAAATAAGACTCAAGTAGACAATTTACATAAAGAAGCCGGGGGCGGAAGAAATCCGGCGTATCGACCTGCTACTGAGGTCTGAGGAAGTTGACTCTCCTGAAAAATAGTCAACGGAGGGGAGTCAGACCTCACTGAGTGAATTAGTATAATATATATATACATACACTCTAAGTGATAATGCATACAGTCAACAGTATATATATATATCTAATATATATACAGGCAAATACACACAAATGCAGAAAAATCATTTTTATATATTTTACTGAAAAATCCCAATTTATGAAGGATCACATAGAACCCTAGAATATCGCAACCTCAGAAAATAGTGTTAAACAACACTCTGGCCATACAGGCTCACTTATTCCAAATATATCCCTCAATCTATTTGGACAGTAGACTGGCCCCGAGACACTAAGTCAACCAAGCTCCAGCAGTCTGACTGCCAGTGTGATTGGCCCCGAGACACTTGGTCAACCGAGCTCCAGCAATCACACCCAAACCACATCTCACATATATCAAATGATCATAATCAATTCAATATCCACAAATAAGTTAGTAATATAGCCTAAAGCTATAGGCGTACCGGTACGTACTCGGTCCTAGTGCTGCCCACTAGGTAGCACGTTCTATTGATATCCTTCATTAATAAATAATAAAACATTCATTCACAAATATAAATGATGCATGAATATAAATGAAACAACAATATAAACCATATATATACCGAAAATATACCAAACATAAACCAGGTATATTTTGAGTATATATATGTCAAATAAATCCAATCAAATCATGAATTAAACTAAAAATATATTTAAAACATTTTAAATATATTTTATTAATAAAACATGTATATAATTTATTATATACCAAAAATATACCAAAAATATACTTGAATATAAATCATGTTATTTATGCATATTTAGTCAAAATAAAACATGCATTTTCTAAATCATGCATCCTAAGCATATATATATAATATAGTAACTCACCTAATGCGCTCCACGAGACAGGTCCGACGGGCCTGGTCCACTAGCCCTCGGTCTCGGCGCAACTAAACAAGTAATAAATAACCGACATTAGAATAAACCTAACAGAAATCCTAGAATTCAATCTAGAGTATTAAACACAGAATCGAAAATTAGGGTTCGACTGGATATCACGTTTTACGAGAATTCTACCGAAAATCCGGCAGAACCTCCCCTGTAAAACAGACATCTCTCTACTCAAAAGAGTAGAGCCGACCCTGCAAAGAAACACACTTCAAAAAATGAGCTCAACACAATCAAAATCCCACGGTCGGACTCCAACTACAGTCCACCGACCGGGGTCCACAAACACAGAATATATATTCAAATATACCAAAAATATCCTTAAATCATAAAAATACATTTCATACGTAGAAATTACATAACAAATCCTGAAACACTGTAAAAACTGATTAAAACTCATTTTATTAGAAAAACCGTATATTATATATATAATTGAAAATAATTCCCGGAAAATAGTTTTAATTAGTTAAAAATACTAAATATTTTGTAGAAATCATTTTTATACCTTAAATAAATATTAAAACCAATTAAATTACATTTTTAGACAATTTAGGGTAAAATTACCAAAATACCCCTATATATATATATATACCTAAATTACTTCAAAAATTCACCAAAAATTATTGATAAGTAGTACCAGCCTAAGACAAGTTGCCCCTTTCTATTGTTTTAATAAGATAAAGGATAAAGGGTGATAGTAAAAACAAAAAAATTAAGGATCCTAATGGAATAAAGAATCTTGGCTCTACTTAGGCAGGAAACATAATGGAATTCCAAAGACAAAGAAGGTTGGTTAATCGCTTCATACTTAGCCCCTAACTCCTCAGAAGACCAAGCATCGGAAGCGTCGAAAGAGGAAGCCCTCTTGAGCGGATACGACCCCTCGGTAAGGGCCTGCCATAAGCAAGCACGAAAGAAAAGAAGGCAACCAGGAGAAGCAGCGAAGCTTCGTAGACAAGGCGGCTCGCTCAGTGCTTACGAACGAAAAAGTGTTTGTCGATTAGGTAGGGGATACCTAATCCACTGGAGGGCCTCTGCAAGGGGTTTCTAGTTGATCACTAACCTTTTCATTCCCCTTTCTTGCTCATTTCTGTTATTGACGTATTTTGCAGCGCTGGACCATGGACTCTTACTTGGCCTAATTAGGCCCTTCTTCAAGAAAGAACCCACTCATTCCTGATTCAACCTTCTTAGATCTTCGGGCATCTAAACTCTTGATTTAGTGGGGATGCTTTTTTTCGTCGAAACCCTTGCGATAAGGTAGCCGAAGTGCTTCCCACGTGTGACGTTCCCAAAAAGCCAAAGGGGTAAGGGAACAGACCGTCTTGTCAAAACTCTCGCGGACTTCTTCTATTTTCGCCTTAAGACGAGGAACCTTAGTAGAAGTGGGCAGCAAGGGGTCATTCTCAGTCTTGGGATTTCGGCCTTGATGCTGGATATCATAGCATCAATGGCCTCCTTTTCTTGTCTGAGTTGCCTTCTCCTCGAGCTTCTTGGCGGGGAATTCAAAGAAGACTCTCCGGCCTTGAATTCTTCCCTCTCCCTTTCTTTCCACCATCAGGACGAAAAAAGGCAACATTTTTCTCTTTGCAGACATGTACGCCTCGAACTAAGTGCGGAGTCTTAAGCTTAGAGCCATCCACACTCTATGCCTCTTCTTGGCACGTCTCCCAATATCTGGCTGTTCCAAACAAGCATTCCATTTCAAAGGATGTGGCCGGGCTCCATCTCTATGGTTGACCAACTAAACGGCCGTTGTTGGGAGTTGCAATGAAAGAGCTGATCAGTTGTGGATGTACATGGTGAGACTTTATATATGCCTACATACCGAATCAGACAAGTGAATCAATCGGTGGTTCTTCACGTGATCGTGCTCTAGACCTATGGGACTAACAGGGCTTGCACTCACTCCCTTTATGACCAAGATCAGGAGCTATTCATAGAGCCCGCCTAATGGCTAAGAAGAAGAAAGAGCGGTGTATTACCTAAGCCGAGTCCTAATGCTAAGAAGCAGAAAGGCAATGACAAAGGTGTTGATGTACGATTCAATGGGGATAGAAAACCCGTAACCACGCTTTCACAACCATAAGACATTTCAACAACTAAGGAAGAGGGAATGCACCTTTCCTTTATACCATACCATAGGGCAATGGAAATAGACCAGGAAAGCCATGAACATCAATATCCGAGTCAGCAAGCAAGACTCAAAGACGGACTGCACTGATATAGTACTGCCGGCCTACGTGCAGCTAGAAAAAGAAGTAGAAGTAGGGTTGACTTCTTGCCCCGCTTGCGAACCCTGACACGATGCTGCTTTCTGATCTCAAGCTTACTCTGCTCACACGACACGGATTCCGTTTAGTTAGCCTTAGTTTTTTTTTCTCCTGGTCGCACTAAAATTCATTTGTCTGCTCACAGGCTCTTGCCTCAATTTTCAAACCCATCTTTTCTTTTTTATAGCTTACAAAACCGGGATCCTTAGCTGACCGCTTGGTTTAGTCTAGATGAGATCGCTACTTAGCCTGGCTATTATGCCAGCTTTGCCCTCTCTACGGCTCTTTCCTGCCTCTTTCCTCCTTGTGCTATTCGCGCTATCATACTCCTCATACCATATAGCGATGGCTCGGGTCGACCTATTGAGTTGAGATAGGGTGCTCAAGCCCTACTAAGCTGCTCATTTCACACAAACCCTGTCTACGAAGCAAGGGAATCCGTATTCATTGCCTGAGGTGAACAGACGCTTAAGGAAAGGCTACCTCTTTCTAAAGAGAATTAACTAGTCCATCCATAAACCCATCTATAGGTCCAAGTATACTGCCATTAGTGCTTCTAGCCCGATTCTGGACAGTCTCAGTTCTTTAGAAAGGAAATGAAAGTCATCCAATCACATGTATAGTGATCGGAGGAATCTTTCTTCTAACGAGAAATGGTTATGAACTGCCAAGGTCAATCTCAATCACCTCCTTCCCCGGAACACAAAGGGTTCAGGAAGTGAATGAAGCAGAAAGATAGACATTAGTCTTGGAGTTAGCCTCAGAGGGCTCTTTCTGTTAACCATACCACTAGGACAGGTTTGGTCTGTCAACCGAAAAAGTTGAAAAGAGATGTCTTGAGCAATTCGCAAATGGAACCGGGATCAAGACAAGAGGTACAAGAACCTGTTAATGATTGCCCTGCTCAACGCACAGGAGCGAGAGCAAGCCAGTTAGGAAAGACAAAAGACAGAGAGTGAGAGAAAGTTTTTTATGAAAGCTATTTCGCTCTTGGACTAAAGGCATGTCTTAAGGAAGCTCGTGACCCGAAACGCAAGCCCATCGGTCATAGTTTCTATTTATATTCCTGAAGTTCAAACCTATCTGATTGGATGCCGGTCTTTATTAGAATATAATAAAGTTCTAGTTAAAGGAGCCTTAGCCTTCGTTACCCCCCTTCTCTCTCGAAAAAGTAATGGTAGGCTTTGGAGCCAGTGAAGTGTCAACAAAAGGGAGAACAGAATCCCACCGGGTCACCCAAGAACGCATCTGCTTCTATTGAATCAGGTGCTAGAGAGAAGCCTATAGTTTGAGGAAAGGAGTCCTTCTCTTTCTATGCAAGTATAGGCAAGCAATTAACTCTGACGGCCCATCACCGGATGGAGTCGAAGCGACTGCTTTCTTCAACACTCCAATGTCTTCCTTCAACCCGTCGATAACACTCTGGAACCGATCCCTCAATGAGTGCATCTCCTTTCTAAACCCAAGCTCTGACTTACCATCCCGCCTGGAAGCGTGTAAAAAGCTCATGCATTTCACCTTTCAAAGTCTGTATTTTGGTATCCATCGTTTGAACTTTGGCATATACCATCTGTCTCTTGGCGTCTGCCGTCGCAGCATGCATGGCTATTGACTGCGCCAGGAGTCCGAGTTTATCCTCCAGCTTCTCGATCCGTACGTCGTTCGCCAAAGCATTTTCCTTTTTTTATTTATAAGTTATAAGAACCACTGGTCCTCACTACGCGCTCATCGAGTCAGTCCCCCTTCTTTCATAACCTTACCGGGAATACTAGGGAACAGAACCGCCTTGAAGACGTAAGGAAGAGCCTATTCATTTGCATTCATGTGCAGTTACTTCTTTCAAAATGATTGAAAAGCACAACCGGGTTTCAGGCTGTGAAGAAGCCTTGGCCCCAATTGGTCTAAGACTCACTGGTCAAGCTATCAGGTATAGTCAAGGTATCCCAATTCACTAGGAATAGAGAGACTCTATATAGAGTAACTATAAAAAAAAATCTATTAACAACCGATCTGCGACATACAGATACGAAGCATAAAATAGAAAGGAATAGAACGAGGAGATCCCCTTTTTCTTTCGAATATAGAATCGCTCTTCTTTCTCCTTATAGAGTGGAAGAAGCTTTTGCCCTTATCCCCTTCCATTGAATGGATTATGGTTACTAAGAAGTTTTTTATAGCTTCGAGCTGCCTGGATTGAGAGTGTTATTCTATCCCGCTGGGGAGGTACTTTTTCCTGCTCTGAAAAAGAACCTGTATCGAGGAAGTGAAAACCAAGAATGCTAATCCTTTCATTACTCTAATGGTTGTGAGTGAGGTGCGAAGCGAAAGCCATCTTTCAAACTGTCCTTATTGAGTCTTTTCGCAATAGAAAGAGCTTCCCTTCCGCAATTGCAAGAACTAGACTTCCTTTTTACTGGCTATCTTCACTAGAGGAGTGACCCGAGCCTTTTAACGAGACCTTAGATGTATGGTTACCCAGGTTGGGAATTAAGCTTATCAATCTAGATAAAAGAACGAAGACTTTGAAAAGGTTCCTAGTAAATAACAGCAGCTTATTAAGCCTAAAGGTCTTGTCCCTTCGCTCCTTTAATACCTATATCTATTGGTTGAGTTAGTACCATACTTGGATGCCTTACTCCAGGGAATAGGGTTTTTGTCTTCAACTAAAATAGGATATAGGGTTCACTTGTCTCTCCCTTCGGCCTAAAGCCTAGAGTTCGGGTTTAGCAAGGAGTTCTTCTTCTTTATCTTTATACCGGAGATTTCTTTCTTTGATTTGAAATCCGAGACTAGAGCATCATCAGAAGGATCTTCGAACGTTGGGATCACAACCTCAACTGAATAAAGATTGGGAGAAGGTTGACTCCAGCTCATGACTTTATATTTCCTTTCCTAGTGAAAGAAGACTGAGGTTACCACCTCAAGAGCCATATTATCTTATAATAAACTCTCCGTCTTTGCCGAGTAGTTCTCAACTCCAAGAAAAAACCCCTCTCAACTAGAGTTGGAGTCAGATGCGGATCAACTCCTCTACTAGCTTCACTCCAAGAAAGATGCTCATCTCTCTTGGGCTTCTCTGCTCCTCCCCGCACTCATTACCGGTGAAGTTTGAAACTCCGAGAGGAGAGTCTTCATTCCACCCCTACCCCCAAACTCAGAAGAGTGACTTGTTGAAGAAAATAATTCTGATTGACCCTGTTTGAAGAAATTGGTATTTTTTCACGAAAAGCAAAGATCTCCTACTTGCCCTGCTTTTCTCAATCTTCTATCTCGGACTACGCCATGATCGGGTTATGGCGGTCTGATTCTACTATACGCTATTCCTCTTAGTCAACTAGTAGTAGTAGTCTTAAAGTCGGAAATCGCTTTCACATCTCATATGACATCCGTACAACAGACTTCTTCGGGCACCAGTAAGGTAAGTTGCTACTCCAGCCCTCCATATGATCCAGCTTATTTTAAGGATAGGTTAGCCCCTTATCCTTAAAATAATAATAAGGTAAGCTTGTTTGTGTTAGGCTTTCGACACCATATACTAGTGCGGGTGAAAGCTTCTATGGGAGAGGAAGGGAATCGTTGAGGGCATTCCTGGTCTTACCGTGCATTCATGCAGCAAGATTCAAATTGAATGGACATAGAGGGAACGGAGTCTAGTTCAGTTTTCGTAGTGAGGGACTAACTAGTCGTTAGGCCCGAACGGGTACTTTGATGTTACTGAAAGTACTCTAAAGTATGAATCGAGTAGCTAACGGAATTCCTCAACAGGAGATAAGGATCGGAATCAATACAAATCAAATAGATGCAGTAAAAATATAGAATATATAGAAGAAAAAGCCCCAGCTAAGGTTAAGGTAGCGATCTGATCAAGGAATTGGAACAACCCGCCCGATTCGAGTACTTCTTGTTTTGTTCCACCCCTGCCTTTTATATTATATTAAATTATATTGCAAGGTAAAGAAATTATTATCCCCTATTTAATGAGAGTTCGACTTGGATGTGTTAAGCATATATCTTTCTTCATAAGTCATCAAGGATCTTAGGCTACCGGGGACCGGCTCTACGACCCCGCAGGGCACTACTGTAGAGCGCTATTGGGCGGAGCTTTCTCGATCAACTTGAATGAAGAAAGCCCTATTGAGTAGGGACTCTATATCTTATATACGATAATACTAAAGTGAACTTAACCAGGATGAAATAGGAAAAAATTCCTCTATCTATTACTATAGTAAATCACAGGTGCCTCCTTCCACTGGCGAGAATGAGTCAACTCGATCATGCTCACAGAGCTACTCCGGAAAGGCGCATAGGATTAAAAACTACTTTTTGGCTTGATCCGACCTCTTAGTCTGGTGAAAAAAGGCATCCACGGGTTCTGGAGTTGACGATGAGAAAATCCCATCACCTTTGAGGTCCTCCTTCTTCCCAACGAACTTCTTCGTTTGTTTACACTCTCTCAGTAGGTTCAGTTCCTACTGTAATCCATAAGATAGGATACACGGCCTACTCTTCTGCGGGCGTTTACACATGGTAATTTGTATATTATGATGATCAAGATTAAGGCGATGCGTCAGTGGCCCGTTCCAAGGACCCTTACACTATTTTGGGATTTTATGGGCTTATGCAACTGGACTAAAGATTCATCAGAGGTTTATTGGCCCGATCTCACAAAGGGGCTTTTGCATGGCCTTATCTCAGTAGGGCAGCGCAGCAGGCATTTGATAAGTTAAAACAGGTGATTACTTCGGAATAGGTTTTGGCTTTTCCATAAAAGTATATTCTTTTGATTGAGTGTGCAGCATCAGGGATAGGGGTTGGAAACCCTGGTCTGGGTCTAATTTAGGAGAAGAGAGAACTCATCGGCCTAGAATAGAATCGAGAAGAGCACTGGTCTTTGTTCGTTGGGTTAAAAATATGAAATTTCTTCACCGTTATGGGAGTCATCCCAATTTGTAGAACTGGAGCAGAAAATCCAGATAAATTACTAGATGATTCCGGTCTCTCTTTTAGAGTGCCATCCGTGTTGGCGGATCGATTTGATATAGTAACCGCAGAGATTTGGTCCAAAAAAAGTATTGAACCCAAGTCTTCGTGTCGATTTCGGGCATTCTTTTTATGTAACCCTAGATCGACTTCCTTAGCCTTATCTTGAGTGGAAAGCCGGCGAACGCAATTCTTTTGCCAAATTCCTGTTCAAAGGCTCCTGAAAAACGTTTGATGGCACTTTCAGTCGATCCTCCATAGGAGGTTTGTACCTTGTGGGAGTCCGAACGTCTATTTCGTCAAACTGGAGTAGGAGTAGGGAAAACCCTACCTAAGGTCGGCCCGGTCAATCAGATGATTTTGTCTGGTTGAAAGCAGTCAACCGGCTTCTTCAAAAGAAGAGTCTTCGGGGACATTGACCTCCAACTCAAGGAAAGAGAAGCGTAGTGAGGAAGGAGATAACAAGAACCAAGTTGGTGGTATCTGGTAAGGGGCTGAACATTCATGCCCAGAATCCCTTGTTGGAGGCAGTGGGATGCTTATCCGGCGAAAGCGTATCCGCTGCTAAGCGCTGCTATCCCCGTCTCAGCTGTTGGCCTATTCGCTGCAGTCCTTAGGCCTCAAAGAGCCTCGCTGTATATATTAGAGGAGTTCATCTATTCTAGTTCTAGTCGGCGTAATACATTCCCCATTCCCTGTAAGGGAATGAAGTTCCCCTTTGCTACTTCATCCTGCTCTTAGACTAGGCTTGGTCAATTCGCCTTCTTTCCATAGGACTCAAGTAGTGGACCAATTGCTAAATCATAAGCAGTTAACCTCTACTGTGTCAGACTACACGGCTCTTTTGATGAGCAATTCTTGAACTCGAATCCATCCTCCCCCTTTACAGGCTGACCTTACTCCACTAAAGCTAAAGAACTTTTCAAAGTCGCTCCGCACCTCATTATACGCTAATCTTCTTCGCAAGTAAAGATCAACATCAGTTGATATCGGTAAAGTAGAATTACTGCTTACGCGTGCTAATCTACTTCTTTATACACGAATTCTACAACTTAGCTGTTATATCTAAAGTTGAGAAAAGAGCTCGCATTCCTCACACAGTTGCCTAAGGGAGTGCCCTATTGGGCATCGCGCTAACCGCAGCAGCATTAAATAAAGTATGAGGGTGGTGGCTGGCAGGCAGCCCTCGTAGCAACGATTATGTAACTGTTCAGGGAGCTCATAGTACTATGGGAACTGTAGGTATAAAGTATCTAATATAGTAGTTCTTTTAGGAACAGAGAGGTGGCGAATCGATCTCTTTCCCGTAAACTGATTGACCGAATTTGAACGAACCTGAATCCGCTGTCCCCTACATATGGGAAGGGTAAGTGAGAATACGCATCCGAAGTTAGGAAATAAGGACTTCTTTCTCAAGCCATATTCTCTACCGAATTACACCTATTAAGGAGTTTCGAAAACCGAAAGCAGAATGACTCCATGCGGGACAGCAAGGGCAACCCAATTGGTCATTGGGGACCTTTCGCCGATACATGAGTCAGATAAGAAAGAACGACTATAGCTTCCATCGTTACATCCAATCTGATACGCCCGAATCTCTATGTGCCCATGTTGCTCCTCGACCATTAACCGGTCCAAGACAAGACCTTTTGGGAAGACCATACATTATGCTCGCTTGTCTTGTGTTTACTTCCTAGACACAAACCCATTAAGCTAGAAAAAAGTCTATATCTTACTTACCACCCACAAGAGCTAATAGCTAAAGCTACCAGCTGAGGTGAGGATGCTAACTGCCCCATGAGATCAAGACATAGCATGGTAGGCGAAAACAAGGCCAACTACCTGCGCCTTCCTCTAGCTTAACTATACTTTATGGAGCCTTGCTCACGTTCCAATGCGGGGGATAGTTTTTATGTCCATCTCCTTGTAAACGACTGAAAGCCTTTTTGAGAGCTTTGCGATCCCGTATTTGACCGGTTCACGCTGCTACCGGCTTCAATTTTCTACTTTTGCTTTTTTTTAAAAAACGCGATGTTCAGCAACTTGACGATAGAGCAAGGTGAAGTTGCATGGCAAAGGCCCCTTTCTATGTCTCATTCCCTCGAAAACCGGCAAAGCAGCTCATATCATTCTTGTCGAGACGAGTTCCGAAGGCTCCACCGAGTTCCATCTATCTATAGCTCCTTTTAATATGTTTCCTTTTTCTATCATTTTTCCATGTAAGATGATTGACCTAGGTTTTTCTGGACTAACGATTTACATTGGCCAATTGTCGTAAGAAGAGGAGACTCATGTTGGAACGGTTATATAGATGTCTTGCTAATGATTGTATTCTACTTTACCCGGATGGGCTAAGCTGAATACAGATGGCTCTTGTCAGGGAAATCCTTGACCTGGAGGCGCAGGAGGAGTACTTAGTCAAGGTCAATGGATAGGTGCTTTCTCAAGGAAATTACCATGGTGTACTAGCGTACAAGCTGAATGAAAAGCTCTTCGGGATGGCCTACTGATTTCACTAGCAAAGAAAATAGCCTCGAGATACATCGAGATTCAAAAGTGGTAATTAACATTATACACACTCGGTGCAACTCACGAGACTCTACTATTGCCGATGGCTCATAACTCAATTCAAAGAAGTTAATATGATACACACATATAGGGAGAGCAAGGACGTAGCTAATGCATTAGAAAATGAGGGGCGGGACCAATTCAACATACTCACTATGTATACTACACTTCCAAGCGTTGCGAAGGGTTTTGACTAAAATTATATAAACTTGAACCAATTCGTGAATATGTGGAGGTTCCGCTCCTCTCCTTTCTTTATTCGATAAGGCGAGACTTTCAGTACCTTTCTTTAGTCTTTACCTTTGAATCGGGGAAGTTTATCTGCAAAGGTTATTCTACCTACCTTTTAATATTATACGGCTTTGGCAGGAACGAACCTGAAACCTTCACTTCAGGATAAACAGAGTATTGCGGGGAAGCTGAGATGGTGCGGAATTCAACAATTGCATTACCTTCGGCTGCACTGTATTCCTGGGCGGGCGTAGAAACCCCTGCTTGAACATGAGCTACGGACCCAGCTCCCTCTCAGCGTGAATATAACCAAATCCTGGATTTCGAGAATCGTGATCTCCAGATCCGGGAGCTGAAACACTCGTGTTACACCATTTATAAACAATTGCTTAATGAGCATCCTGCCTTGCTCGAGAATGCCGCCAACATTTACCATCCGGGGGAAGTCTTTCAAGACTTTATGGACGAGGAGCGTAACGAGATCGAAAGAATAAACCAAGGGTTGACCCCGGCACAAATAGATGATTTAGAAATCCAATTTTTGAAAGAAGTCGAGAAGGATTTGAGAGAGCGAGGGCCCAACAAACCTCATCCGGACCGGCCTCCACCATCTTCTGATCCAGATACCCCAAGCCACTACCCTTGAAAATAGACTTTTTGCTTTCTAAAGTGCGGAGCAATGCAATTGAAGCAAGTAATGGAAGCCCCAGAAGCAAGGTGGTTATGGTTATTAGTGGAACTCGGACTCTTTATCCTCAATCGAAGGATCAGAAGGCACTCTACTAAACACGGATTGACTCTCTTGCCCAAGCATTGCCGCCCGGTTAACTACTTTGGTTCTTCCTTACTGCAGCAAGGGGGTCTTAGGTCTATTGCTTGACGGGAGTAGTAGAGAAAAGGGGAAAGCTCTTTCTTTTCTGATCGAAAGGTCTTTTTTTTTACTCGCTATCGCTATAAAGGTTACAACCGGCGGCATTCAAAAGGAAGGTTATTACATAAGTAATTAGAGCGATGCCCCTTGCTTTGCAAAGAGTTGAGTTCTTCCTCTTGAGCGCAGGATAGCCACTGACTCTTCCGATTAATTAAGATATAGGA
Source organism: Mallotus nudiflorus (assembly GCA_947683625.1). Taxonomy (NCBI): domain Eukaryota; kingdom Viridiplantae; phylum Streptophyta; class Magnoliopsida; order Malpighiales; family Euphorbiaceae; genus Mallotus; species Mallotus nudiflorus. The sequence goes on from CANTUR010000911.1 coordinate 19,190, forward strand.
CAAGCCAGAGCAAGCTAGCAAGCAAGCTTGCGAAGCAAGCTAAGCAAGGGTGGTGGGCGGAAAAAGATAAGCAATACGCGAAGAGAGCAGAGCTAAGGGCGGTTGGTCGGATGGATAGGTTTGGAAATGTGAGACCGCCTCCTCCAGATTGCTTCAGTGATGACAATCTTCCAGCGGGGGTCGAGTCCGGAGATGACTTCTGGGATATGCCGGATCCCCCTGTGTTCCCAGCTGGCCCCGGTCCTATAGCCCTTGCAGAGCGCTTGGTGTATCGGTTCACTGGAGAGGGCGAGGATCCGTTCGTTGGCGAGGACTTGGAGGATTTCTCGGAGATGCACGATGCTGGGTTCATTTCCAGAGACCACATAGCCCAGTACGCCGTCGATTCTCAGGTATTTTGCTTGTCGCAGTCCTTTTCATTCTTCTTGTCAGATTGCCTGTTTGCATTGATTTCAGCATTTATCTGTTTGTTCGAATTTCCGGATCTCCTACTTTGCATGTAAAGCCTTTCGTAGAGTCGTACCATCGAGGGAATTGGCGTGCTGTTTACAATCTCTATCACAGTTATCCTGACGATATTCAGAAGTATATTGGTGACTTGGGCTTCCGGGCACTTCCTTTCCATCAAGCCCTATGTCATTGATGTGCCTCATGTGGACGCCGGAGTTGAGCGTTGGCGATTCGAGACCAACACCTTCCATCTCTCTCGCCGTGAGTTGACGATCACGCTTCTCGACACGGTGGTTTTGACCGGTCTTCCTGTCATAGGGCGTCCAGTAGTTCGGCCTCGGTCGATAGATTATCATCGCCTGAGCCTTCGATTGTTTGGCGAGTCCTTTCCTACTTATCAGAACCAGTAGTCGAGGGCGCTTTTGAGCTGGTTTCGAGACCGAGTCATTCTCCCACCGAACACGTAGCTTGACAGTCACCGGGCTAGGAGAGCCATCAGATCTTTCTTAGTTGTTCGGTCAGGTGCTTTTCCCGGAGGCCGGCGATTATACGGTTAGTGCCCGATGGTTGTACTTTGTGCTGGACCTGGATCGGGTACGTGAGTATGCTTGGGGAGCAGCTTTGCTAGCATACACGTACCGTGCTTTGTACACTCGAACTCATGTGGATAGTCGCAGAGCTCCACGTTCAGGACTTATATGCTTCGTCCCTTTGATTCAGGTAATCACGGTCTTATAATTCTTCCGTTAGTCCTTGTATTTTCGATTCTTCTTGACTAACTTGTGTCTTGGGTCTTGCAATGGTGGCTCTGGGAGCATATCGATGTTGGGCATCCTCGTCGAGCAGAGGTTGATCTGAGTTTCTTTCCTCGGAGCCGTACTTGGAGTGTACGGGAGGGACAGGGCGACATGCTTCGTCGTCTTCATCACTTCCGTAATCAGTTCGAGATCCTCCGGTCTGAAAAGGTATGGTTCTTCGACTTTTCCTATCTTTATTTCTTTTTCCTTTGATCCTTATATTCTGATATCAAAGGTTTCTGAAGTACGCTATTCTCGGTGATGACATTGTCATCGAGGATAGGCACGTAGCAGAACTTTACCAGGAAGCCATGGAGGAGCTTCAGATGACCATATCAAAAGAATACTCTATTTAGTTACGTTTTTTCGCTAAATAGAGTGGATTTAGGCGGCATGCAATTTAGTCGACTTTGAGAACTGAGTGTAAAGAGGCCGTTTACTCCTTCTATCCTCCAATTCCTTTCCCCGGAATGAAAGCCTAGAGCATCAACTCTCTGTCTTACTATGAGAAACCTTCTTTTCAAAGAGCAGACAGAGAAGGATCTCTAATCAATGGTTTGCCCAAGCCCTTCTTCTCGAAGCAGCCTATTCTATCAAAGGCAAAGTGCACATATTAGGAGTGGAATTCCCTAGTGATACACTTTCCTAAAGCAAGAAGCTCAAAAGAAAGATAAGGCCAAGGAAAGAGGCGAAACTCCACTAGAAAGGGGAAAGAGTGCCACTCGACCGACAATCATGAACGAAGTGAGGGAAGGAGTTCGGATTGGATCCCTTAGGAGAGAGACGGAAGGTATTAAGAAATGGAATCAGGTCTTTGACGATCCAGTATTAGCTAGTAAGTGTATGGACTCATACTTGGATGACTCCCTAGTGGCCAGGGAAGCAGAAGCGTTAGCTTCACCCTTGGAACGTATCATTTACTCTCTCTAGCTCTCGACTTGACTAGAACATTTCTTTAGCTCTTTCGCGGGTCGGGCATCAAGAAGCGGAATTTTTCTCACATATGCCCTTCTCTTTGGCCCATAGCTAGCAACTTACCGTACCAAGCGCGGCAGTCTCATCCCCTCGAGAACGGAATCCTACCCTTTTGATATGTCAGCCAAAGAGCCCAGATGGGACGAGACTAGTCCGGTCAAGAGAGACTAGATGAGACCTCGCGTTCGTAACAGCGAGCTTTGCACCCTTCGCAGCAGTTCTCCAATAGTCGATGCTGGACCAATCGATGGAGTGCCATGGAAGATGCCTTAGAACGAACAACACACCAGCGATCATATGGGACTACTTTCCTTCCCTTTCAGGTAATAGGTCTAATCCCGTTCTTTCCCGTACGTTCATCACAGAATACTTCATATTACCTAATTCTGGAGGAATACATGACGAAGTCAACTACCCCTCACTACTTTTTTCGTAATTAGATCCTTTAAAGTGCTTGCAAGAGGTAGATGATCCCCTTCCAATAGTCGATGGTTCCAGTGACTATGAGTTCTCTAGATCGATCGGCCTCAAAGAGTTGGGTCATAGCAAGAGTTTTGTCAATCTGAAAGAAAGACTCAGGCCATGATTGGTCTATAATAGAATAAGGTTTAACCGCGGAACATACGTCCGGAAGCACTAGGTCTATCGTCCCAACCCTATCACTAATGATGGACTTATGTCAAGGGCTGGTAAGTCTAACGGGGTCCTCAAACGAAAACGTTGATCTCAACAAAAAAAGAAAAGTACAAGCAACTACATCAAAAACCATAATCTATACCGAATAGGAGCCGGTCGCTTCTTTCCCTTTCCCGAATTTCATAGGATAAAGCATCTCGCATCCGAGAGCAATGTTCAACCAACCATCCAATAGCGCGCAAGCTTTCGAGTCAGAGTGGTGAGGGACTTCTATGTCTTTTCTTCCTAAAGAAATGGTCTTACAGCCATCAATGCCCGCCGTCTTGTACTGATGTTTTTTTAGTAGGCTAGTGATTGGTTCTTTTCCCGACTTTTCTCAAACTTTTCTAAATAGGATATCCTCATGTCACATTATAAGAAAGTAGCAAGGTTTTTATTCGAGTTACTTTATATGTATCCTTTTTGGCAGGAAGATTGATAAACAGAGAAAGAGAAGAGAAGCTCTATCTTTTAACGAAGAGAAGAGAAAGCGTTATGCTTAACACATGCAAGTCGGACTCTCTTTTCTAGATTCACTCTCTTTCTCTTTGAGTTAGGAGTTCCAGCGGCCAATTATGCGACAATATAGGCTGATTATGCGAGAATAGCATAAGTGTGTTATTAGCATTTTTAAGAAGAAGGTTTGGCAAGTAAACGAGGAATTGCAGGCTAGTCTCCGAAAATGCCCCGGACCGTGTCGTTTGGAACAAGTAAGATTTTTCAGGGTAGAAGGCCTTTCCTTGAAAGCGAGAAGGACTCCGCTTACTCACTAGGTTTACAGCGGCGGCGCGGCTACCCTCGAAGGAAAGAAAAAATTGCTCTACACAGAGCGAGGAGAAGTACCCGACAGCACTTACTGGCTGAATTAAGATAATGCTTGTCTTCTGACTTCGAAAAGAGAGAAAAGAGAGAAGACCGGGTTCTCGAATCCCCTGCATGTGAGGGTGGCTTGATGTAAAAAAGAATCCCGCGGACAAAAGTGAATCAGAATAGGCTTTAAGGGAGAAGGAATCCCCAGCTATTGACTCAGCTACTATTGAAAACAATCCTAGGGCATTCAAAGAAGAGTACGAGTTAGCAGGGCTGTCTCACCTTGGGCTTCTTGGCCTAGCTTTTGGCGGAATAACCGCAGTAACCTAAAACTCCCCTAGCTGCATTACCGGTCTTAGCACTTTCCCTCTTTTCTCGCACGAGGCAAGCAAGGCCAGTCAGAGTGAATCGTCGAACAGGAGGAAGCGTGGCAGTATCGGTTGTTGTGCTCGAATCAATGGCTTCGAATGCAAGCTGTGACTGAACTGCCTGGCTTGGCTCGTTTGACAGCTACCCTTGGAGAGCTTGAAAGCTGATTGGCTATAAATCACACAATACAGATAATCAAACCTTAATAAATAGGGGGAGCTATTAGCTAAGCTGTAGAAGGAATACCATCTATGGATGGAAATGCGGGGTAGCTAAAGAGTGGACGGCACCCAAGGGAAAGAGCGAACCCTGAATTAGGTATTCAATATTCAAAAATAAAAAGGGATACCAGCTGTTCACTTAGCTATGCACACTTTTCTATATATCTATCTTCATCCAATCAAAGAAGCATTTTAGATTCCCCGATCCACTCTCGTGCTAACAGCGGTTAAGGTAAGCTCGGAGCTAAGCGGTTATGCCCTATCTAAGAGCCTACTTCCTTCTGATCTCTCGTTCTCGGCTCGTTTAGTAGTTCACCAATATTCAAAAATGAAAGTGAATAGTAGATCTTTCCTCCGTTCTTTTACTTTTATCGTACCGCCGTTTCCGTGTCTATTTGGATAATACCTTACCATGTCAATGCTCAGCCTTGCCAAGGCCTAATATCCCACGTCTTGCTCGTAGCGATGCCGATTCCTCTAGCGGCTCAATCGTATGAGATCAATCAATCCTTTCGGTTGAATGTCCTATGCTATGGCCTGGCCTTCTTTACGCGAACGAATCCGTATTATTTTATGTAAATGTGAACGGATCCTTTATTTTAAGCAATTATTCGCTCCAAGACACACGACAAGACCTTCGAGTCATACCATAAGCAAAATTCGCTCCATGCGAATGCCCCATACGTATCCTCACTCACAGACTGTGATCCAAGCTGCACTTCGAGTTAGAGATAGAAAGCCGGTTATAGGGATAAAGCGCTCTACGGGCCGCTCATGGACGAAGCGATGAATGGACAATTTTTAATCCTATGTGTTAAGCATTGATTGCAACATCGGTTTCGACGGATCCAACACGTAATCGACTCGAGGAGAAATGGTTCCTTCGGATCTATTAGAGCCTTCCCTATGCAATGGTGCTTTCTGGTTCGTATCTGTGGTGCGCCCTATCGCCCTAAATCTAAGCGATGGAAGCGTCACTATCTATGTTTCGCCGTCAGGCGTATTCCCGTTACCATTGAAACTGTGGTTAGCATTTCCAGATTTGGGAGCCGGGTGTCGCACGGAGCTTCATTCTTTAATAGGGCTAAGTAGCGCCTTCTCTTTTCTTACTCGAGGATTGCTTTGATTAGACTCCTTTGCATTGGGGAATACCTTTCGCCTTACTAGATCCGTTCTTGGAAACGGAGCATAAACCCAGCTCGGTTATTGACCCTTTTACGGACCAATTTCCGACTCCCCCCACGAAGCACAATCTGAGAGATGGGGATTAGCGAGAACCATCCATTCTTAGCCCCCCCTTATCTGACCGATTTGAATCGAGTCATCCCATTCCTTATGGGAAAGAAGGAGGGTTTTGCAGCCATTCTTCTCAAACTCAGGGATTCCTGCTTCCTTCCAATCTCATCCCCGTCTTCGCTTTACAGGGAGAAGCAGCCTAAGGGAGGATTCAGAACCTTTTTGTGCGCATAGTCAATCAATTCACTAAGTGGAAAGGCACAAGCCCCTTACAGTCCTTCGATTGTTCAAGATCTCCAATATCCCCGCATGAGACAAAATTGTTTAGGCCTGACAATAACTACGAATCCCCTAGATTGATACCTTACGAAGTCACCATCTCGACCGAGTGGCTCAATGTAAGGACAGGAAAAGCTGCTGAAATTCGTAATGAAGAGCCCTGATCTTACAACTTAGAATTCAATAGCAGACAAGGAATGTGCCTCTGATGGGACCCCGTAGATTGGTAGAATACAAGATAGAAAGGACGGTATAAGCTCGACATAGGGAAGTGTTCCACATTAGCCATCCCCTTTCCGGCATTCTAGCTCAATTCCAAACACACTTGTTAGCTACAGTTCCCATCTGTCTTGTAAAGAACTCGAACTCGAACTGCCCGCAGTTACGAGACTAGCTCCCCTGGCCGTAGCAACTACAGTTACTCTTGCTCCTGAGCTCCCAAATCCAATCGGTTAGCGAGGGCTATCAGTAGGTAAGCTGCTCCTCCAAGTTCGAAGGCAATGAGCTCTATGTCTTTGTTCTGGGGTTCCCATTGAATACCGATAAGCTGGGGATACCGTACCGGTCTATCAGTATAGCAAGGTAAGAGGAAATCCATTACGAAAAGTGGATAGGTTTAAGTTCGACATAGGTGTTTACCATCATTGGAAACAAGAGGTTAGCCTCCAACTCCAGGCGTATTCGACTTCAAGGCTAGGTTCCCCCGAGCTGCTCTTACAGAAATAGCATAGTATAAAGATAAAGCAGTAACAGCTGTATTGAGAAAGCAGTAACAGCTGTATTGAGCGAGAAGCTAGGGTTTATTAGCGCATGAAAGCAGTATTGATACCCGGCTCGAGTCGGTATGTACCCCCGATAAGCAGTACCACGGTTACCATTGAATATCATAAAGTAAGAGGTTCGCCTAACAGCATGAATGAAAGCCTACAAGAAGGTTACTAGGAAGAGGTTACAACAATCCTTTAGGAAGGACAACAAGACAGCCGTAATCGAAATGTATGGATAGCCGCTTTCATTTGAATCCAGGTAGGTTTGATTGTCGTAAAGTAAGCAGTATAGCAAGGGAAACCAGTAGGTATTCTATCTAACTAGCCCGTAGACTAGCTGTTCCACGGTAAGCCGTTAATCGGTTAAGTAGGTGCTCCGATATGCGATATGTAAGAGATTCAGTAAAGCAGTACATCGATATCGGTAATCCATATGTAATCTAATCATTGGAAACTAGTTCTCATGGGGGGATTTACTTACTTTAGTACTTGGCTTGAATCGCTACTTGTTACTTGTTGGCGGAAAGAGGTTAGCAAGCAGTTAAGCCGGTCTAGCAGTATAGCCGTAAACTCGGTATAGCAGTAAAGCCCTAAAGTAAGGTAAGAGAGATCTCATAGGCGTGCTCTTTAGACTAATTAGATTCAGAGATATTTTCTGCTCTTGACTATCCCGCTTCTACTTTCCATTTTCCCGTGGAGCCAGCTTTTTACTTACTTATAACCAACCAGCTTTCAAACGTAGGGAGAAGAGCTAAAAATAGCTTGATTGAAACCCTGAGACTCCCTATCCATACCATATTTTAATTTTAGTACTCACCACGGGGAAGAAACCTAGAACTACCCCTCAAACTTGATTCTGGTTTTCTTTTCCCTAGTTGATCTCATCATTGCAAAAGCCAAGGAATTAAACTTTAACATAGTAAAAGAATAGGCCCTCACTGCCCTCTGTCGGCGTATCAGCGCTATTCCTCAAGCCCTGTGGGAGGGATATCCCCTATTTGGATTAAGACGAAGCAGTCTCCTAATCGCTAAGCATTTCTTGGGGGGGGCTTTTTAGGCATTAAAAGACGAGTACGACTTAGCTGGGCTGTCAGACTCCTTCAGATTAAAAGTAGCAGTAGGAGGGCTTTTGGCTTGCAATGAAAGACAGAGAAAGGAAGGAATTGGTACCGCTTTGCCTTGCTTGGCACCTTTGCTCCGATATGAGTTGATCAGTCTCCGGGGAAGTCCCCTATAAGGCTAGTCTCCCGTTCCACTCTTCTCTCAATGTCAGTGCTTGGGGATCGGGTACAGCGAGATCACTTTTCAGCTTGTTAGTCTGCTATGCATGAAAGCAAGGAGGAGAGATCTTTCTTCCTCGGGAATCCGGTATGTGAGAAATTTGTATACAAGGTCTCACATGTAGAGATGCCCTATCCATAGAGGAAGAAGTTGGTAGCGGACAAGTCATTCAGCAATGAAACTTCCATGGCGTAGATTGACCTTTCACGAATCCGTCTTGAAGAGTGAGATCGTTATTGCATAGATAAGGTGCCTATCTCTACACGGTACTTCCACAATGAGATCAGAAAAGCAAAGAAGGAGCTTTATATCTTCCTCGGTATGGTCCACTCGATGAGTATCCCTGGAATTTGCGTTAAAAATTGTAAACAGAAGGTCTTACTCCCTACCGTTGAATGCGTGTGGTCAACTGTGTAATCGAGGAAGCCAACATTGACTGACTTTCATGGTTAAGGTTCGAAAGAAGAAGAACCAACAAGATAGGGCGGTCTCTGCTCCTCTCTTTCCTGGCCATTAGGCATTTTAGCTATATGCTATTATTCTTCTTCTAGTAGCTAGGTATCTAGATCGAGTATCATATCATTTCCAAAGAAAGAGAGTATGCTAAAATGTATGCTCTTCTAGGGATAGAGCACTCTGTAAGAAGGTAGTCTGCCCTCCATACTGAGCTAAGTCTGCCCTTTCTATTAGCTATAGTAGCTATATGGGAATGTAGCCTAGCTGCTAGTAGCTCTCCTCGAACCATTTTTGATGATTGAGCCTTTCCTGAGTCAGTGAGAAAGCTCTGCTTTAAGCCTTTCTTCAGAGTTCTAGCAAGGTTTAAAGCGGTAAGGCATTACGCTGTGGTCAATCTTCCTTCTTCTTTGGCATTCAATCTTCCTTCTTCTTTGGCATCTCGCCTGGGGAGCATGAAAACAAGACTGGAAGAGGGAGAAGCAGACGACGACGCGTAAGCACCACAGGAAAAACGGAGCACCGGTTGAGAGGCAGAACTGCTTTACTACCCTTTGTAAATGTGTTGCTCTAGCTTCGGCCGATCCTTCGTCATATGCCTAGTCAAAACCACTCTTGCTACGATGCTACTTTTTGGAGAGAGTCCCTTTTTCGGGATAGGCAGGATATCTTGGTTTGGGAAAACTTGTTAAAAAGAGGAATGAATGCTCCTCCATCTGTGGTTATTGCTTTTGGATCCTATAATTCATCGCTACTAACTAGCTGAAGCTAGCAACCTGGGCTAAGAAGAGCTCCCCTGTAAAGCCTTTGATTCTACTTTGGGCAATGCCACTTTGAAAGAAAGGGAACCTGTTGGGATATATACCTGGATATGTCGATTTAGAATAAGCCTATGCATATGGGAACGAAACGTGAATGGTTTTCAACTCCTCGAGCGGGTACACTTTTTGCCTAGGAGTGATTCCTTCTCGGGAGAACCTTCTTTCTAAGTCGAGTGACTGGGGACTACCTCCTCGCTGGAAAAACTACATTCTTGCTTTTGGCATCTTCCCCACCCCAGCCAACCCTTTCCTCAGCTGATGCCGACATGCCTCTTTTGGGCTATTCTCTAATCACATCTGGGAATACTCCTCTTTCCACTCAGATCAAGAAGCAGATCACTGTGAAGGCTGATTTATAGCCATAAAGATGATAAGGCCCAAATTCACGGTAATTAACTGATCAGAACTCGATTGCTAATTGAATTACTACCTTTACAGTCGAGACTTTCAGTACCTTGAGTTTCCGTCCTGGCTCAGTAAGTTCAGTTCGTCCCGAACGTCAGGCTTCGAGACTTAGTGCAGCGAGGCTCGTTCTGTAACGATTGGTAGCACTCGTGTAAGGTCTGGTTTACTTGTTTCATCATCCATCTCCTAAGGGTTAAGAGAACTATGGCTAGGATAGTTGGTAAGGATCATAGAGAAAAGGAGTGAGTCTTCTTCTTCCGATAATCTGAGTTCCCCGCTTCGGTGAAAAGAAAGAGTGAGCGTTGGTTAAGAAGCACGAGTCGAAGGGTGAATCCCTTAACTTAATAGAATATCCCTGTTCGAGTTCGTATTCAAGCTGACAGGGCCACTGCCATTCTTCCCTCTATGTAAGCTGCTGCTACTTCGCTTCGTCCCCTTCGTTGCCTGCTTCAATCAATCGTCTTTCTTTCGTGAAAACGGAAACGTACTTTATTTTATTAAGGCTGATGCCTGTCCCCTTCCGAGTGAAGGAGAGATTGTCGTACTTATGGGGATCAAAAATGACTAGCCCTGGTCAGGGAGTACTGAATACGAGGTCTCATCTAGTCTCTCTTGACCGGACTAGTCTCGTCCCATCTGGGCTCTTTGGCTGACATATCAAAAGGGTAGGATTCCGTTCTCGAGGGGATGAGACTGCCGCGCTTGGTACGATAAGTTGCTAGCTATGGGCCAAAGAGAAGGGCATATGTGAGAAAAATTCCGCTTCTTGATGCCCGACCCGCGAAAGAGCTAAAGAAATGTTCTAGTCAAGTCGAGAGCTAGAGAGAGTAAATGATACGTTCCAAGGGTGAAGCTAACGCTTCTGCTTCCCTGGCCACTAGGGAGTCATCCAAGTATGAGTCCATACACTTACTAGCTAATACTGGATCGTCAAAGACCTGATTCCATTTCTTAATACCTTCCGTCTCTCTCCTAAGGGATCCAATCCGAACTCCTTCCCTCACTTCGTTCATGATTGTCGGTCGAGTGGCACTCTTTCCCCTTTCTAGTGGAGTTTCGCCTCTTTCCTTGGCCTTATCTTTCTTTTGAGCTTCTTGCTTTAGGAAAGTGTATCACTAGGGAATTCCACTCCTAATATGTGCACTTTGCCTTTGATAGAATAGGCTGCTTCGAGAAGAAGGGCTTGGGCAAACCATTGATTAGAGATCCTTCTCTGTCTGCTCTTTGAAAAGAAGGTTTCTCGTAGTAAGACAGAGAGTTGATGCTCTAGGCTTTCATTCCGGGGAAAGGAATTGGAGGATAGAAGGAGTAAACGGCCTCTTTACACTCAGTTCTCAAAGTCGACTAAATTGCATGCCGCCTAAATCCACTCTATTTAGCGAAAACCTTTTGGAAACTAAGACTAAAAACTCATTTGCGACTAATACAGCGCATATGAGTTGTCCCATATCGGCTGTTGAGGAGTGAAGTGAGTTAGCTGTTAAGGAAGAGACTCCCGATCGCTTCAAGTAAGGCAGCTAGTGAGAGGCTGTTCGCATATACGCTTTCTTTCCTAAGGGTCGTAAGTTAGCCGGCCATACCGCTTACATGCTATTGTAATCGGCAAGCCTCCTAACCCGTGGAACCAGCTTGCCCGTTGGCCAAGAACCCCTCTATCACGTGAAGTGAAGCAATCAATTTCGCTTCGCGGGTAGGAAGATTTACATGCTATGGAAAATGAAATAAGTAAGCAAGAAAGCAAACATTGATTGAAAGTATAGCGCGAAGAAAGCGGAGCAGCAAGCAAGCAAAGCTACAGCGCGCTCCGAAACAAACAAGCTTGACCAAATGCTTTAGCAATTGCGCGAAAGAAGACTAAGCTAAGGGGGAGAGATTCTTTCGTCCGGACAGACCGACTTGCCCTTTCTGCCCATTCACCTCTTTTCTTTAGGGTTCCTTATTCCTTGCCCCTACCGATGGGAAGGATACGATGTGCCAAATCTCCCCTCCACTCACTCTTTGCTTGCATACATATAAGGAGTTCTAATCCCGATCTTTGAAGATAGCCGAGTATGTTGACCTTCTCTCGATGAACAGATCTAGAATTGTCTCTTTCCGTCTGTTAACCAACCGTTGGCAAGTCTCTTTCATGATCTGATCTTATGCACCTTGATTTGAAATCGATTCAGCTAGAACTATCAGAGTGGTTCAATCTACTTCTTAAGCGATAGGTGATAGCAAAAGGAAGACTTACCGACCCTTATCCATCTATGCAGCATTTCTTCCGATCTAGTCACTGGTTTCCATTTCGCGGAAAAGGCTTAAAGAGATAGAGAGCACCAAGATCCTCTTTGTATGAACGGGATTTACTTGTTTCACCGACAAGGGATTCTACCAATTACCCTCTTTTCATCTGGCTAAGCTGAGGAATCAATGAGACTACCGTTCTCTTCATTCAATTCTTGAAATGGAATTCCCTTCTCTCTTATTCTATTGACATTACCAAGCAGATTTTAAATGTTTGATCTCTAGCTTCACCTGGGGGAGCCTTGCCCCTCGCTGACTGCTGAAGTGACTCATTCTATCTTTCTAACTCACTTGAGAGCCCAGTTGGCATCATTAGAGTTCTCTTTTTCGTCTTTCTCAGCAAGAACCACGTGGCAGATCGCCATAGCACCCTTGGTCTGGACCAGGGCTTTTTAGGGATTCCCTGAAACCAGAGCAAGAATCGCTTTCTAATTGGATTCTTATTAGAGCTCCTTGGCTTTCAGTTGAAGCTCCTGGCCTATTGGTTGATGATAGGGTTCCTGTTGGTGGACTTCCTGCCCTTGGCCTTGGTTCCAGTCTCGTCTCGCATGCCGGCAAGTATTCTTTCAAAATGATTGAAGAGCCGGTGATATGAAATAGTTCCGATTTTATCTGCCAGAGCCGCGCTTTAACCCCTAGCCCTAAGACGGAGTAGTCTTAGTAGCAGTAAGATTACCTTGCTTTATGTCTGTCTTTCAACCTTTCCTGGTAACGAGATCGCATAGGTCCAACCTCCTCACAGGCAGCCAAAGATGGGCGAGGGTCAAGAACTTAGTTAGCTAACGAAGTTGATGTTGAAGTGGAAAGAACACTAAGAAATAGGAACGAAGTCGGGGAATCGAAAATGCTTCTTTGATTGTTGAGGAAGGAAGCGTAGCAGGGCATTCAGCTAAGAGCAGCCAGCAGCAACTAGAGCATCCCGTCTGAAGGCCGAGGGCAGGAAAGCAAGGCAAGTCTGAAGGCAGAAGCTTTAAGAGATAGTGGAGGTAGCTGTTGCTACTCTTGCTGTTATTAGTGCCTTAGCCGGTGTTCCCCTTTAGGAGGAAGCCTTAAGGCAAACAAAAGGCATTTTAGGTTAGGAAAGAGTCATTCATGTAATGTCATCCTAGAAGTTCAAGAAAAATGAATTCTTTTCAGGTCAGAATCTGATTGATTTTGCCCTCCCTCATTGGAATGGATGGCTCATAAGTCTATGCTCCAGCATCAGTTTCTCACAAGCAAGACCTATAGAATGAGCTTAGATTCATCCATACCGTTTCCAACCTACCTCAACAATTTTATCCTTCGTTGCTGGGTTGGCTATCTCATCTTCATTTCTTGACGCATGAGTTGGGAAAGGAAGATTTTCATTTTTTATATTGTATAATTGTACTACCTGAACGTAGCCATCCTTGCTCCATTACATTAGAACTAGAAAGAATTTACTATCGTTCTCGAGCTTTCTGCCATCTTCCATTGCTATCTCCTCCTCCTCTATAGATAGCTGGCTGGCAGCAGAGGACACTGGTAATTATGCTCTTTTCTCTTCCGGTATAAATTGGAGTAAGCGGTACCCCGCCATCAGATTCTCTCTCAGAGGTTCTCAGACTGTAAGGCGGATGTGGCTGGTTTAGGTGCCTCTCTTCTTTCTGATGTGGGAGCCCCTTTTTCCGTAAGCGAGAACACTAGCTCCATCCGACTCAACTGGTATTATTCATCTATATATAGATCGTGTGTGCTTTCTCCCCGATCGAATGACTTCGGTACCTTGCAGAACGACCTCTAAACATAAAAATGACGACTTCTGTCTGAAAAGCGTTCGATAAGTCAGTGGCCGGTCTAAATTAATGGGCGAAGATTAGAGGTTTTTACGCAGCTGTACTCTAACTCTAAGCGCCCGCCTTTGAGAACAAAAAGTAGGATGAATTTCTTGCTCTGTCCTCCTGGCATGCAAGTTGCAGTAGAGTTTCTCCCTTTAGCTCTTAGGCTGGAAATAGGGGTTTTGGCTTTTTTTCCTATTTATCAACCCATGCCAAGGGCAGTAATCCCATCTATGACTCTGGGCTGGGCTTGGGTACGAAACTAGGCATTCCAACAGGGTTTCTATTTAAATAGTATAGTTATAGTAAAGAAGTGGATTCCTGGACATGGTAAAAGAGGGCTTTTGGTTGAGACTATTGATCTGGTATGGCAAAGCCCTTTTCGAAAGGGCAGGTAGGGTCCCAGTCACTCGACTTGGAAATTCTCCTAATAAGAAACCCACTTCTTGGCGTTCTGTGTCAAGCACAGGCATACGATTGAAAGAAGGTTTCTCAGTAACTATTAGCCAAAAAAATCCCAAAACCATCGATTGGAACAGGGGTTTTTGAGCCCATTGTGATGAACGTGAAAAAACTTGCTTGCTATAGCCGTATGGGAGCTTCCTTCTATCACGAGTTTTCGTCCGGAAGTGTTGTCTTGTTTTTCCTATTCAAGTTGGCTTCCTGGGCCTGCCTATCGAGAATAGAATTCTTTCTTCACTTTCACTCGGAGTTTTAAAGCTCCCCGAAAGGGCATTTCTCTCTATCCATTACTGAAGTAAAGAAAGAGAGATAACTAAAATCAACCTTGATCAACCCTTACGTTAGCACCAGGCCCTGCTCTTGCACTTCGATCTGCTAATGTGAGACTAAGCTTATTAAACAAGAAAGAAGATACTCTTTCTAACTAATCCAATGCTACTATTCCTACTCCCACTACTAAGATGCCATACTTCACTAACTAATTGGCCTGGCCTATCGGTGATATAGACTATTCCTACTGCTGTGCTACTAGAGCAATCACATCTTACTCAACAAGAGCAAAGAGAAGACGAGCAAGAACAGCTTCTTCAATACAATAGAAGTTTAACATATGAAGAGCTAAGCCCGGAAGTCACTGAACTACCTTAACCCAGCCTGGGATTCTCATAAGCTTAAAAGCAAAGTCTTTCATATAAGAGTTTACTGATTGCCCCTTGGGCTAACTCCTTCGATGCCTTTCCAAAGGAAAGTCTTTTTAGGAAGGTCCTATGCCAGTTAAACTCAAATGAAACTCAAAACCGGGAAAAGTTTTCTCCATATAGCTGAAAAAGTCTTGGCCTTGTTTTCCACTGGTAGCAGGTCTTTCGATCGAGGAAAAAGTAAGTAGGCGGATATAGCTGCAAAAGTCCTCCATTCAGAGTGAACCAGTGCAGTTACCACTCTGCTCCCTTTCAAAGAGCTTGCATTCGATGCTTATCTATGTGATAAGATTCTCATGCAGTTCAGTCACAGCTTGCATTCTCAGCATCCACCGTTTCTTTCCCCTTTCTTCTGAATCCTCGTTGGTCCTTTCTTAGGAAAGATTTACGTATGATTCCCCTGCTAACTAATGGGGCCTATATTCGATTCGTGCAACATCATTTACAGCTGCTCGTAGCGCACGGGAGTAAGGAGGTCTTGATTTCACGAGCTAGCCAGCCAATAGAGAAATTTGACTACGGGTTATATTGAATATGGATAGTTCCCTCTCTTTCTTAGTCACACGCCCACTCATAATCCCTCGGAATGGAAGACCATAGCAGTTTACCTTAGAGGTAGGAGAGACCTATAGGTGCAGATTTACAGAGTGGAATTCTCTACTGTAAACCATCAAGAAGGAATCCGGCACGTTGGACGTCTTAGCTGGTTTACAGCCTAATCTGCCTGGCGAGCTACTGGTAAAGGCTAGGGGACTTCATCGTAACTTGACAAACCTCAGCTGCTCTTCCAAATGGCAAGATCCTTACCCGGAATCTCTAGGGTTCGAGCTGGGGCTTTCAAGAGGTTAGGGGACTAAGAACCTAGTTGGAACGATCTAAGCATCAGTGTTTTCGAACATCACTCTACGATATAAACGGACTGTAAATCTCTTCTATAAAATCTCATCAAGCAGTCCCCCGTCAGGCTCAAAACTCGAAACTACAGCTCTAACTGGAACTCAAAAAGCACCCGTAACAAGAAGATTTGGCTTACAGTTCATACTGAAATATAGGCCTTTCAAATCAACACCTGGTACTGACGAGCTAGCCCTTCCGAAGATGTGGGGAAAGTCACTGCGTACCCTTTCTCTAACAAGTAAGCAAGTAAACTACCTTCCCTAGCTCTTGAGTTAATGAGTTCAGGAGTAGCTGAGTTCTGACTTCTTACCGAGCTATGTGACTCTATACCCGGGGGAATTGAATACTTGAAAGGAGAAAGAGTCACAACCGGTATGCGAAGCCTATCTGACAGCTGAGATGCGACACTGTGATGAAAGAGGTAGGTTTCCTAGCTTAGCTTTTTTCTGCAATTAGAAGATGGCACCTTAAGACTGGATCGAGAAGAGAAGAAAGGTATTAAGAGTTTCCTCCGGGCGAGATCGCAAAGTGCTAATGTTTCGGACCCTCTGAAATGGGAAGTAGGTGCAATAGCCTTTTTTAGGGCAAGGAACCCCTCTTCAGAGTCAAATCAGTCCCAGGAGACCTCCGGAGGAGCTACATAGAAGGAGTGAGGTTACTATCGACGAACGATGATCCTTTCCAAGTCGAATATCTGGTACGAATGACGAAGGCTTCCAAGGCCTAAAGCAAAGCTAGACAAAGAAAGCGGTTAGCCCGAAAGAGAGTTACTTTACTTATCTGTCGAAGGAGAGTTCACTTATCTATCCGTCGAAGGAGAGTTCCATAGGTGCTAGCCGAGGCAGGAAGCAGTTTCCAGTGGAACTATTGACCGAAGAGCCTTACTACCAGAGCTAGTAAGCTAGCGGGAGAGCTCAGCTCCTACTATAAGCTGATGAAGAGCTACTATCACCAAGAGAGGGCCCTTTCCGACAGACTGCTCGAATGGACAGACTCATTAAGAGAAGTGCGACCTCAGCACCGCATCTATCGACCGGGCTAACTGCCCCCCGTTGACTCCCGTTTCCCGATATACTTATTTTGCATGGGCATATTCCTATCTATAAGGGGAATTCCCTTTCTAGGCCTAAAAGAAGGTCATTTATGGAGGGTTCATGTTCCTATAGTGACCTATTGCATTGCACGCACCTCTTTATCTTAGGTTTCACACTAAGACTAATGAGCTCTAAAATGATGCTTGGGGATTGCTTCTGCCCGTACTGTGCTTCCAACTACCGCCCACTACATCAGTCTAGTTTAAAAGCAGCAGCTAGCTTTATTGACTCAACCAGAGGTGCGAAGCGAAAGCGAGGTACGTGCCGATTTCCTATTAGCTGTACTGATGAGCTAGTTTGCTATATTTCTTGTGTCTACATGGTTGATTGGCCAGCTTCCCCACTACTTGTATTGATTTCGTCCTCCTGTATGCTGTGTACCGCGTGCTGGCTTCCCCATGTTCTTATTCAATTATTGTCATTATTGGCTTACCGATGGATGTCCCTATCTCTATGTGCCTGGCTCCCCGACTACCATGTATTTTTTCTTAAAAAGAGGGAAGCGAAAGCGCCTCCCATGTGGCGCACCCGGAACAGCATCCATTAAAAGAAAGCGGAAGCCCCCATTCCCCAATTGATTAACTGATTGCGCCTATGAAACACTAATAAATTACTACTCTATTTGGGCAGATCTTGAACCATCCTTTTAAAGGCAGTGCATTGGTAGAGAGTGTGTCCAACTATTCCTTGGTGATATGGGCAACCTCTTGTGGGATCATCAGTAATCCTCTGGGAGACTGGCAGACGTAATGATCAAATTGCGCCTTATCAATTCCGCAATATCCCCAAGGGAGTGGTTATGGGTTCCACCCTTCGCACAAGGCGTCTTCCTTTTCAGTTGTTTAATCACTTCGTCTTCTTCGCCTAGCCTTTCTTTGGGACCTCTTCCCCCTTCGATTGCTATCCGGTCCAGTCCAGCGCCATTCACTAGTCTCAGTCTCAGGGACAAATGCACAGAAAGACTAGATATTTCATAAGAAAAGACAGTATGAATCTCACTCGAACAAATGTGAGAGGAGCGAAAGTCTGTGATCGAATTTCACCGACAGAGATGAGGTCAGGTGCTCCCGGGATGGGTAACATAAAGGAGAGAGGGGCGACAGCCGCGAGGCACTTTTGCTTTGTTGTTTCGGGAGATGGGCTTTCGTATTAGTTGGGTTTGATTCTACCGAGGCAATGTTCAGGAAATTGGGCTTCCTTTTTTCTAAGTTTTGAATATATCTTTGGTCTTGTGCAAGTAATCTGATTTTGCTTCGAGCACAGGGCTTCACAAGTCAAGTAACGGATCCCATTACTGTAGGGCTTCCCGCCCAAATGCTCCAATAGAGCTCTTCCCGCCTTCCAGATAAAACCTAGTGAAAACTTGTTTTATAGGTTGGTTGGAATGGGGGGTTGCTCCTATCTTGACTCGATGCTTGGTCACTAGCAGACTTGTCCCTCCGCGGATTCGTAGACCCACTAAAGTCAAGGTAGGTCAAAGAAAGGACTATCTCCGGTGGATCTTCTAACTTCAGTCTGTGGTTGTAGAGAAGGTAAATAGCCTCATTTCGGGGCAGGGGAGAAAGGAGAAGCGGCAGTGTCGGTAAAGCCGCAAGTCCTAATCGTAGCACATAGGCCGTTGAAGAAATTCGGTAAGCCTTGGTAAGCCGCCTTGTACGGGGGTTGGGCGGAAAGCATTTATCGTATAGTAGTAATAGTTATACCCCTCGTTCCTACTTGAGTCGGCTAGTCCCGTCCCGGGAAGCTAAGAACCGTCATAGCCCAAAGGTGCGAATTCAAAAATGTCTTCAAAGAAAGAAGACTAGGGCACATGGGACTCTCAATAACGGGGAATAAAGACTCAGAGTGGTTCTCTGTCTGTGCCCCTTTTTCCAGCCATGTAGGTTTTCTTGAAGCACAAGCCATTCTAAGAGCGCCATTCAAGCCTTAGCCTTTTTCAGGCTAAAGACTGTTCTGTTGGGAGAGTCCAGGGCGGTCCGGCGACCATTGCCCCTTTTGGATGTAGCTATTTCCTTACATATAGAGGAATCGAGGAGATTCGTATACGCCCAGAAGCTCGCAAGACCCACGGCGCCTTGCTACAATAACGAGTGGCTAGTTCGTTCGATATCTAGGGGATACCCATCTACTTCGCTTCACCAAGCAGACCCCACGTACTTTAATTGTCCGTCTGCTACTACGAACCCGACCCATAGGCCCATACCTTTCTCGACCGAAGCCATAAGTAGTAGTTTAACGCTTGATCGAAGCGGCAGTTACCAGGCCCGGCCCAACTATCCCAGGGCAGAAGGACGCAAAAAGCCAAATGTTACAGGGGCTTGGGATGCCTCACCGTTCAGGAACAGGATGAGGCGGTAGCACTTGGCGTGAGTGCGCTAATAAACCAACCCATTTGATAATAAAAGTTCCCTATCGAGTGTACGCTTTCGGTTAAGTGAAGGGATAGACCGTCACTAACGAAATTTCAGATCAGGGAATGTTACCCGAAGCATATCTCGTTGGATGGATGTCGTTGCCGCGAAGTGAGCTTTTATGGGACTTTCACAAAGCGGACTACTATCAGTAGTATATGCCTTCCCTGGGAAAAGGGGTAGAACATCCTGATCTCAAAGGAGAGCCTTGCTTTTTCTGTGCTGAGTCTATAAGCAAAGAGGGGGCGCCCAGTACACTTGAGATGCGTCCCAAGGTCGCCAATGACCAGTACTGCAACTGAAAGCCAGGGTATCTTACCCTAAAATAAAAGGCAGAGTTGGAATACTTTCTTGGTTCAAATCCAATTCGTGAGAAGAGTCAAAGCGACAGGAAAAACATTGGGTTAATAACAGACAAGAAAGCCAAGCTGCAATAGCAATCCAGGAAGAGCACACCTTATTATTCTTTAATAGAAAAAAAACTCTAAAAAGGGCATAGCTTCTAATAGAAGATAGCCATAGCCCATGTATTTCAGTTGCCAGATTACACTAATGAAGTACACACGCACGCGGCAGACAGTTGAATTAGTAAGACTTTGAAGCGACTATATGAAGTGAGGAATTTATGATTGCCCAGTGAGAGTCATATTCAAAAGCATAAAGCTACTGACTTTCACTGCACTAGTTTAGTCTAGTGGCTGAACCCTCCTTTCCCTATAATAAGGTGCAGGCCCCCGGGGATAGATGCCCCATATAGCCTCTCCTCTCCTGGGATTATCAGAGTGTCCGATTAGCCTTTTGATTCGTTCTGCCTTCCACTCTATATCCAATCTTTTTCCCTACCAGTCGCTCTCTTTGGCCGGCCTATTGATGGAGCGGGAGTAGGGGTTAAGACTTTTAGTCTTTTATTTCCAGTTGCTTTCTCTCTTTCCTGGGGAAAAAGTTCCAGTTGGTGGGCAAGCAATTTTTAATTATATGAGTTTATTAAGCTAGGTTTAGAGCTTTCCTTGTGTAAGCGAACCCCCATTAAGGATATAAGAGTGGTCAGGAGTGTGTGCAAGGCAGTTTTCTTTATAATGTTTAGTGAGGTATTGATTTCCTAGGGCAAGCGCAGTTTCTTGACTTGAAAGCCTTTAAGTCTCTTGGGTAAATAGGGATCCTAATCCTAGGCAAGCTAGTCAGTTAAGTTTCTCTTCATTTCCCGAGATAAGCAGTTCCATTCCTTCGCCTTCTCCAGGATTTGAACCTTCGCTTTCCACTGAGCTGAGGTCATCCCTGAAGCCCCTCTGGTTGCAGTGGCAGTTGCCAGCGAGTAAGACAGTGAAAGCAATGGCTAGGGAAGGGATTTTTTTACTCTTCTTGACAAGGAGAGGAATCGTTTTGGACTTTAGCTTCTCCCTGGGAGAGAATACTATACGATTAGTTTCCCCAGTTCTCTTCTCTTAATCTAATCTACTGCAATTGAAAGCTATTCTCCAGTCTGTGCTAAAGATATTCCCAAGTTTGTAGGTTCTTCTTTAGAGCCAGTTCCACTCGATCCCTCTGAGCCTGTTGGAGTTGCATAGTAGAGCATCTTTTATATTTCCTTTCTTTCTCCAAGCCGCGCAAACCCGAATGACGATGTTTAGCTCGTCTAGGACATAGTTCGGGGAGAAGATGCCCCAACCCAACCCCCATGAGGGAAACCTTCTGTCGGGTGAGCCAAAAAAGCGGGGGCGTGTACCCGTTCTTCCAAGCAGGAACCCGTCAACTCACTCATAATCCTTACAGGCTTTATACCTACTATCGCCTGGGTTAAGGAATTCTTCCTCATGAACTGTTCCCCTAGGTGGCAATTCAAAATACTTCTTCTCGCACCGAAACCTGGAAAACGGATACTAACCGGAGGGGCACTGGATAGAACACATTATACCGCGACTGCTCAGCAGATGTCATTTGGCCACTTCTTCGACGACGATGGGGCAACTTCCGCAATTCTTTTGCTATAGGAAATGGCTTAGCAAGAGGACAAAGTACTGGCAGGGAAACAACAACTCCATCGAATTAGAATAGGGGATATACATGATATGCAATAATAATTGTACTCTCTTTCTTACCTTGATTTGAATAAGGCTGGAAAGCCGCTTTTCTCACTTTATTACTTACTTCTTAATTCCTGGATTGTCCCACGTGATCAGCCCTCTAACCCTCCTTTCAAACTGGATAGGTTGCTCACCGATCACAGGATTGGATTGGTCTTTCGTGAACACTCCTCTTGAGGGTGAAGAGCTCCTTAGCTCTGGTTCAGACATGTGATTTAGCAACATAGAAACTGGAGTATAGGGACGGTTTGCTACTTACTCGAAAGGTAATCTGGGCACTTGATTTGAAGACGGGGATTGGGGGCTTGGATGCCTCGGGTTGGAACTCTTTCTCGCATTGACCGGTAAAGCCTAATTCAAGAATGCTGAATCCTGGACGAGAGAAGCAGCTAACAAGAGGGTAGCAGCCCTTATCAATAGCAGTGGAGTCGCTAAAAGACCCCTTTTTAAAGCGCTAATTCAATAGCAGTCTTCCAATTAGACTGAATAAATCTTAGTGTGGTTAAGCCGGGGCCAGGGTCAGAAGTTGTTCCATCTCCGGGGATCAGATCAGGCGGAGCCTCTACGCTTTCTTCCTTTGCTACAGCTACCAGGTCTTCATTCAAAAAGAATGCATTTACCTTTCTCCGGGAGGAGAACTTGAATCTAGCTAGGGCTATTTTCCATCCTTGCCTTTAGACGCATAGGATAATGTCATATAATGACTACTCCGAGCCTAGTAAGAAAGTAGAAGCAGGCTAGCAGGTTCTACCCCCGCTGTATTGTCAATCAAGATGTAAATGTGTGGCAAAGGGAAATCCTTTTTGGGACTGACTTTGTTGAGATCGCGAAAGTCAACGCACATGCGGACTCTGCCGTCCTTTCTTCAAATACCACGGCCCAGGGCCAGACCAAGGGTGCTATGGCAATCTGCCACGTGGTTGTTATTGAGAAAGACGAAGGGGGGAGCAAGAAGGGGGGTTGGGGGTGTAGGGGGGTCGGACCCGTCCTCGTCACAAAAGTCGATAAGCCAAAAATGATAGAGGAAGAAAATGCAGTCAGGGATTCCGAGTCGGATCCTACTAATGAGGAGGACGGGCTTTCTCACCTGGTCGGGAAAAAATTAGCACCGTGATTGCACAGAAGTGTTAAGGAGATTGGCAGAACCTCTAAGGCCCTTACAAAGAAAAGAGCTCGCCAGAGGGAGCAATCCACCTAGTCTGAACGAACCGTTCGACTATGACCTGGTGACTCAATTGGCCACTATTCCTGCCAGAATTTCGATGTACGACTTCCTACGTCTTTCTCCTGAAACCAGAAAGGCAGTAGTCAAAGCTCTCTCGCAAGCCCAGAAGACACTTACGTAAATCAGGTTGAAGCTAAAGGGAAGAAGCCTAAAGAGTGTGAGGAATGTATGGCAACCAGAGAGTTGGTTGAAAAGAGGAATCCCAGCTCGTTAATCAGTCAATCAATGCCCGCTTGCCTTGCCCCACCTTTAAAGCCCCCCTCTTTCCTTAGATCAGGTTAGCGCTTATGCTGCTTCACGCAACTATATTGAATAAATTGAGTCGAGAGGAAAAAAAAGCAATTGAATCAGCCGTCATCCTTCCTTTCGCCCCTTAGTTCGCTAGCTTCGTTGTATGGAATGACCGGACTTACTTCAGGGAAGAAAGTGGTGACCTACCAAAGGAAAAGAGTTGGGTTCTCTACCGCACCAAGCAAGCCATGCTATTTTGATCTTGTGAGTTCTCTGGGGAGTTGCCTCCAACCAGTGCTAATTGCCTTCCTGTAGCAGTGGTTAATACTTATAGTGCTCTTTCCTAGTCTCATTCCCCAGAGTCCCATTTTAGGAGTCTTTCTTCCAGTCTGTAAATAGGAAAAGTCTAATAGACTGACTAGTCAGAGTGTTGTTAAGGAAGAATGCCCCATATCTGTCCTTTGAGTCTGTGTAAGCCGGAGTGGATGTTTCAGGGAGTGGTGATAAGGGTTGAATTCTTTTGAAACAAGCGCTAAGTCTTTATGTGGTTGGATAGTAGGTCTAGGAGGTTTTGAGGATATGGATACGAGCCAATCAAGATTGTTTCTGCGGGGTTTGACCATTTGGAGTCTTAGGGTAAGTTACTCCTGTTGAAAGCCTATCTAGTTCTATTTAAGTTCTCAGCCATTCAGTAGGAGTTGGATTCCTTGGTGTGATGCTCAGGTCTTCTTGAAGCGAGTCCTTGACTGGATATGCCCTTAGAACTGATTTACTCAAAGAAGTAAGTCAAAGCAGTGAATCGTTTGAAAGCCCTAAAAGTAGTCCCGGAAAGCCTTTACATCTGTCCATCCCGTGTGGGTTGCCTTCTATGTCGATTCAGCTGAACGAATAGGTGCTTGCGATCCAGTGAGTAAAGACAGTGATCAAGCCAGTCTCTTTTCAGCCGAGTTCTGTTCCAGCCTGTTGCCTTCCATGGAATTGGATTCCTTCCGCCATATCTCCAGTGAAGATCTTTCCTGCGAGTGAGAGTTCCCTGCCAGCCGTAATACCTTGCGAAGCCCTAGGAGTTTCATTGGATAGAGTTTACCTTCTTTGCGGTTTTCTTTGTTCTGCCTTCCTTTCCTATCCCAATCCCGGAGAGAGATTTCATACCTGAGTCCGTGTCCGTGTAATCGAGTGAGCAAGTCTTAGAGTTAGCCAGTTTCCTCAACTCAAGGTCAAAAAGTAAAGCGAAAGAAGTCGTCTTGGTATTGGATCCGCTCTTCTGTTAGCATGAACATGAATTAGATTCTATTCATCTTCTTTATTCTTAAGAGAACCCCCCACCCGAACCATTCTTAAGACCACCAAGCCCTCTCGAATGAGTTCTACTATAGAAGCTTTCAACGTACACCCGGGGAAAAATCTTTCACTCACTGAAAAGTGAAACCCTGTGACTAGATCGTCCTGAAGACGGATGCGACGGGAAGAAGTGGCATTTGAAAGTGTTGCTGACTTAACATTTAGGTTTCGGCATAACAAAGCTTGCACTGTCTTTTCGCACTTAGGCGCACAGCGTGCCATTGGTAATGATTCTACTACGGTGCCACAAATTCACAAGCTGATCCTAAGTAATCGTTGTTGTTCATTGGATTCCGGAGGAACTACTTCGTTAGGATTGAGGAATTGCTGCGATTCTTCCTGAATAGCCTGGATTCTCCCGTCGAGAGTCACTTTGAAAGTATTACCTAAACTCTTCCGACTGAATATGATAAAGCCTATAAAACAACGAGCTACTATCATTTCTTCATTATAGATTGAGATCTTCTTCGAACTTAATGCACAAATAGATAGAATAGCAGCAAATAACATCTTTCTAGCCTGCATATTCGTGGAACTCAATCTCATTTAGAAAGCTTATCTCTATCTTTCAGCAACTGAACGGGAAGTGGTTTAGGAAAGGACTTTAGAATCGGATGCGCTCACCCAGCGAGAAAGGCCCTGACCCTGCCAACCAAGTCAAAATAAAAAAGAAAGAAGAGAACGAAAGGAGAAGAGAACTTCGTATTTTGGTAATTCTCTAGGAGTCATGTTTAACCTTGAATGCTATTAATAAATTCTACAGCAATAGTCCCTCGGACTCGGAAAGTAATAACGAAAATGGCTAAGCCAATAGCAGATTCCGCAGCTGCCACCGTTGGAACCAATGAAGCAAATGATTGACCCATCATATCATCCGAAGAAACGGAAAATACCAAAAAGTTCAAATTCACAGCTAATAACATTGATTCAATTGGCATTGACATAATAGGAATATTTCGTCTATTAAGGAGGATTCCCCGAATACCTAAAATAGAGATGATCATAGAAAATGTGAAATATTTGATAGGATCCATTTCGGGAACGTGGAGTGTAAGAGAAATTCAAATGTTATAACTCCAGTACGTCAGGAACGCTATGTCATTTACAACCCCGGCGTATTTCGGATGCTTGAAGGCCCCGCTGACCCGAAGTGATTTAGAAAGATTCTTCTTTATCGATGGTGATCGGTCATGGTATCCATAGCGTTGCTTCTTTTTCGGCCAATTCTAAGAAAGATAAATCCCAAAAAATCCGTCAATAAATGACGAACCCCATTATACAGATGATAGGACAGGGCTAAGGCAGTAATCTCGACGGAGATTAGGATGAGCTTTGATGAAAAAAAGAAGAATTGGTAGAAATTCTCATAGGTGAAGCAAATCAAACCTATTTTCAGACAAAGAAGATAAAAAAACAAAACTATAGTGGCTAGGAAAGCCCCGGAGATTCTATGGGAAATTGGAAACGTCGAAGTAAGCTGTGGCTTATAAATAGGAAGATGAGGAGATAACGGGCGAAGGATATTCATGATATGATATTAGGTTGGATTTATGTTCATTCGCTCTGCTCGCGGAGCGGCATACCGAAAAAAAAAAAGAAATATCGGATTGGAATCGATGACTTACATACCACCGAAATTTAGAACATACTCAAGGGCTTGTATAAAGTGGGGGCTTTGTATACCGTGGTTGACTAGGTCTAAGTATATATGTTGGAGAACAGCTAGATCTTCCACATCTAGGTGGAT